>BKCP01005417.1:316609-415940 GCA_008636005.1 Striga asiatica | reverse complement strand
ATGTATATTTAAAAGTTTGTTTTTTCTGGATATTAAGCTTATTATTTTCTTTGATACCCGACTTCATTTTTATCTCTTCATAACTTTATGTACATTGTTATTGTGTAGGAAGAATTCCCTAATCAGCAATGTGGGAATGAAGATATGGGGCCTCTCGTTCTCAATGCATTCGATTTGATTATTCTCTCTCAGGGCTTGAATCTTTCGGCACTGTTTGATCGCAGGAAGGTGAAAAAATGACTACATATGTTTATGCCCCCTTTTATATAAATGTGGAGTTTCCTAATCCTAAGTGTCATACTTTGGTGCTTTGTGATCCTATATGTCAATATATATATATATATATATATATATATATAATGCTTGAAAGTAGGTTATGATATCCATATAGGTAAGAACTTTCAAAACAGACTGTAGGTTAGGACTTTTTATGTTCTGAAATACTTGGCTAATATAAAAATTAACTATTTTTTATTGCTCTCCGATCATGTATTACTAATTATTTAACCGAATTTTGAAATTGGTTCCAAAGTCAATCTATTTTCCCTTTTTTTCTTTAGACATCTGTTTTTCAGTTAAACTAAGCTCGAAACATTATAGTTCACAATTGAATGGTTTCATTGAAAAAAATAAACATAGTTTTTAAATTGATGTTTTTCGAGGATGATTTTCTTGTGATTAGAGATAGATTTATCATTTCTCACTATGGGCTGTTCAATGTCTTTTGTCTCATGATAAGAAATCATTGGGAGATAAGTTATTCAATCAAATTCTCTTCCCAACAACTCATTAAATCACCTCTCTTGTACCATTGATTATGACATATTTTAATACTATGTCCTTATAATTCCGATTACTTTTAATGCCAAGTCCTTATAATTCTGAATAGTATTGATATCTAATATATATTTAATATAGTGTCGAAATCTATGTTGCAAGCCTGTAAATGTTTATTAATTATTGCTTGTTACAGGATTCACTGAAACATCAAACACGGTTTGTTTCACAAAGATCAGCAAAGGTTGTCCTGTCAAGTATGGAAGTTGTTGCACAATCAATGGGTTTCAAGACGCATATTCGTAATTATAAGGTGAAAAATGGTTGAGGTTTTGAAATTTTGTGTGTTATCTGGGATGGTGTTGAATAATAATGATAATACCATTGATCTTTTAAAAGAGAAAAAGAAATGAAGACAAAGAAATGAGATGATTCTGGGAAAATAATCTCGGGTGTTTTCGGTTATTTACAACCACCACCAGCCAACTTATAAAATTAGTAAATTACAATAAGTTTTTGCCTCAAACTGTTAGTTGAAAATATCCTTTATTGCCTGTTATAGTTTAGAACTACAATATCAAAATGACCCAATTGGTTGTATTGAATGAATTTCTGGTCCTGAATTTATTTAAGTAAGTTGCTGTTTGTGCAGATGAGAGTTGAAGGCCTTTCTACGGATAGGACTTCACATTTCTCTGTAATTATGGAGGTACCTATTCGCTCACCGACTGAATCTTTTCTTTCTTATATTTTCGTCACAATTTGTAGAAATCCGAATACTTTTGTGAACAGATCTTTCAAGTTGCTCCCACATTTATCATGGTCGATATTCAGAGAGCAGCAGGAGATGCTGAGGAATATCTCAAGGTATTTGTTTTTATCTCAATCTCCATGTTTCGTCTAATTGCAATGATAATTGAAAATTAATAAAGAAAAATCGGTTCTCTCTAAGAACTACAACACTTCCTGTTTTTATTAGAAAATTAATACCTAGGAGATATATCTATAGGCAAGAACTGAAGAAAGGGAAAAAAATATAAGGAAATCCAACTATCTCTAAAAAATTACCCTCTATGCACAAATACATTCATGTTTTGAATACAGATAACAAGAGTGGAGCTTGGATTTTTCAAAAGTAGCTGTGTTCGTAATTGGACTAGATCTCCTGAGGGGGTTTTGTATGAATAACTATTCCTTTTTCTTTGCCCCCACCATATACTGATACTCTTATTTTGCAGTTCTACAAGAAGTTCTGTAATAATCTCGATGATATTATCTGGAAGCCACCGGACGATAGCTGCAAAGCACGATCCACGAAGACAAAGAGCAAGCGGAGATAATCTCATTCACACAACACTTACTTTTTTTGTTCAGTGTATAAAATCCTTTTTGTCCTGGGGCCGCACCTTCTTTGTTGGTACCGAGCCACTGATTAGCTTTATAACTCTTCTAGTTGATTAACTGTACTCTGCTTGAATGCTTGTGTGCAGCGACGAAACTATGATAGCTTAAGATTCGATGGAAATTAGGTGCCCTTCGTTTTTTATGGTTGTGGTTGTATTCTGTTTTCGTCATGTAATACTTGTGTCTTTTGTGTTGGGCGGTATGTTGCATATATAGGGGTGCAAAGTTCTTTTGCATTTTGAAATGTTATTAGATTTAATATATAATCCTTGATAGCTCGGTGAATCAGTGTGAGTGGTTAGTTCGTGGTTGGTCGGTTCCAGAGAGCTTTAGCTCGATATTCGAGATTGATTGCGTCAGAGAGCTCGATGTAGTAGCTCAAGGTATGAGTCGACTTGAATAATGGAGCTCGGATGGATGAGGGTTATTACGACCTGAAGGCCGTACAAGTGAAGGTCGTGCCTTCGACCTGGTAATGGTATGAGGTAGATGGGTCACGAGGTAGCTATGAATAGGGCTGCAAACGAGACGAGCCGAGTCGAGCATTGGCCTTATCGAACAGGATTGATTTTTTTTTTTTAGTTGCTCGAGCTCGATTTTTTAGGCTCGAGCTCGACTTGATAAAAAAATACAATAGCTCGGCTCGAGCTCGAATCGAATTCAAAATGCTTGAGCTCGGCTCGAGTTCGGTTCGAAAATTTTCAAACAACTTTGTCAAATTATGTATATAGAAGGGGTATTTTAGTAATTTACCATATATCTTGAGCCGCTCGACAATGTAAATATGGGCTCGAGCTCGACTCGAGTTCGGTCAAACTCGAGCTCGAGCCGAGCTTTGACTCAAGCCGCCCGACTCGTGTGCAGCCCTAGCTATGACGACCTAAAGTTTAGAAAACTGTGGTAAGGAAGGAAAAATATCATACTGAGGATTCAAATATATCTCACTAAGACGTGTTATATTTGGAAACAAGATACGATATGATCTCATTTCTAGTAAGAAGACTACTTGGGCAAGAAGATAAGCTCCCTATAAAAGGAGGTTAATAACAAGTTTTGCTATAACTTAACACATTATTACGCCTTAACATAAATTTTTCTTAAACCCACGAGCGCGATGTGACTTGAGGTTTGGAGGTTTTTTGTCTGGACCCCTCCCTGGCGTGTTTTGTACGTCACCAGAGCTTAAGGCGAAAGGCGGTTCGTAGATGTAATGGTCTAAACCCAATTTGAAGCCATTTAGCTTATTATAGTGATGTCGTCTGTGGGAAGTATGTAATATTTATTAGTTAATAAGGGCTTGATTTTTCTCATAAAATTGTAGAAGACCTCGAGATCATGGTTGAGGACAACTCGAGGAAGAATTTGGGTGAGGACATGGAAGAAGCATGAGAATTACAGATCCCCATGAGGAGAGGACCACCACCTGGCTGGTCAAAAGAGACAACCACCCAGGTCACTTTAAGGGCAAGCTTAAGGCGAAAGGCGGTTCGTAGATGTAATGGTCTAAACCCATTTTGAAGCCATTTTGCTTATTATAGTGATGTCGTCTGTGGGAAGTATGTAATATTTATTAGTTAACAAGGGCTTGATTTTTCTCATAAAATTGTAGAAGACCTCGAGATCATGGTTGAGGACAACTAGAGGAAGAATTTGGGTGAGGACATGGAAGAAGCACGAGAATTACAGATCCCCATGGGGAGAGGACCACCACCTGGCTGGTCAAAAGAGACAACCACCCAGGTCACTTTAAGGGCAAGCTTGTTGGGCCTGCGTTCTATCGTCTAGATCAGGGCCGGCCCTGGGGTAGGGCCAGCAGGGCGACCGCCCAGGGCCCACAAATTTTGAGGGGACCAAAGTGATTATTCGTATGGTTATATGTGTTTGGGCCATAAAATAAAATGGGGCCTTAAAATGCAGCATGAATAATCACTACCCATGGTTATTATTATGTTTAGGCTTTTCAGTTTGGTATTTTACTAATAACCAACTACTCTAGGCTATGCTAGTTAGTCTTTTACAACTTTGTTATGGGCTTGTATAGGTATGAAGTTTGTAAATGAATTGTCTAGCCTAGCCCGCTAAAGACTTGTTTGGAATAGTTGTATCCAATTTTTGTATTAAATTTTTTAAAAAATTAATCTATTTTGCCAAATTTATTATTATCAGTTGACTTACTAAATTATGTGTTGAGTGTTGATAAAAATATTAATTGTTCAATTTTAATTATGTTATTCTCTTTTNAAAAACACTCCTAAAAAAACAGGAACAGAAAACTGAGAGGACACGCACATGGCGGCCTAGAGAACTTCACAACCGAAAATAAAGGAAAATAAATAACAGAGCCACTGCACAATGCCTAGCCTGTATTCATTTCCAAACAAAGACAAAAAACACACCGAACAAAAAAGACAACAAATCGAAAAAAAACAACACACATAACGAACACACTGAAGAAATAAAAACGACCCTCCCCCGGAGAAACAACTAAGCCGAAGAAACAGCTACAACTGACCAAAGGATAGGCCCCTAGCCAAGCCCCAACCCCCGAAACTGCCGAAGGCCTAACAAGAGGCAGGGCCCCGCCCCCGAACCCAACCAAAGGACAACACTCACTGACCGAGGAGAACAGGCTCAGCCACCCCAACCAGCATAACCCTAACTAGGCTAACACCACTAGCCCATGTCGAGAAAACTGGATCCCACGCAACCCAAACCGAGCTGCACCAGGATAGTTGCTACCTGCCCGAACTCCAACTCCGGCAACCACCACATGAGACACATGGCAGCCACCAGAGCCCCACCCAACCACCACCATCGCCGACCCGCTTTCACAGCCGCAGACTCACCATCGCCTTCTCGCCACATCATCCAACTACTCAGCAGGGATCCGACCCCCGGCTAAGCGGTCCAAACCACACCCACCCTCAGTGCCACCAACCCTACACCCAAACGGGCCGAAACAGGCCCTGACAGACAACCCCGACGGAGAAATCGCAGAGCCCAGTCGAACCCTAACCCCCAAATTCACCAATTACCAAATCCACCAAACAGAATCAAATAAAGCTAGAGAAACTAACCAACAGCCACCCAATCGCAACGAGCAGAGGACGCCGGATTACGATCGGGAACCGCTGCAGTTCCCCGATCCACCGCCAGACGGGAGAGACGAAGACGAAGAGAATGCTATGTCTGCAAAACCGAGGAAAAACAACGGCAAAGGAGGAATGGGCGGCCAGCGACGGCCGCAGAAACGGCGTCGCCGTCGCCGGAAGAGGCCAAATCGGTCGAAAGGAGCGGAGCTTTTTGGAGTGTGAAAATCGGAGGGGTTCTTGAGAGGTCGAAACAAAAAAATCCTATTTTCAATGTCTAATAAAAAGGAATAACAAATTCTTATTATAAGTTACTTACATACATTTAATTATTAGTTATTATTAGTAAATAATTTATTTTTCTCTCATATTTATTATAATTGTTATAGTTTCATTATATCTATGTATATATATATAAAGAGAAAGTATTTACAAAAAATAGTAACAAAAATAGACGAGTATATTTAATGTATACCTTATTTGAAAACTCCATTTTTATAAAATCAAACACAAGGTTTTACTATTATAGTCACCAAGTCCGTTCCTAGAAATTTTAGGAAATGAAGCCTCGACGCACTTCACTAATTATTTTTGTCAAAAAATTAATTTAATTGATAGGCGCTAGCACTTGNGTCAACTTTTTCTTTAATAAAATTTTATTTATAATCTCCATTCTTCAGTATTCTTTAATACTATGATAAATAATTTATGAATTATAAAATAATATGGGCACTATTTATCATTCAACCCAGGGCCTCTAATTTTTCAGGAGCGGCTCCGGTCTAGATTACAAATGCTCGTTTATCGTCTTACGTGTTAAGAGTGTTGGGATATATGAGGATCTCGTTATGTACAAGTTACGAATTCAATAGCAAACGTAAACCTATGCGCAACGGATCTAAAGGTTTGACGTAGAAAACTTACGGCTTAAAATTTTCTGAATCTGATGGATTCGAAATGACCGAGAACAACACACGAAAGGAACTGGATCAACCGGGTCGGGATCGCGAACGGGTCGTGTGGGCTGTCGTCGAGTGCGGTCGTGTTGTTGCGCGGGGTCGCGTCGTGGGTCACTGAAGATCGTCGCGTCGGCTCTGGCTTCTCACGGCGGCGCTCCGTCGGCTGTCGTGGGCTCACGACGGTCGACGGTTGGTTGGCTGCCGGCTTCCGGGGTTGACGAATATATGTTGATCGCAGGGTCTCGATTACCTCGAGATCTTCTACTGTATTACTCACACACCTCTTCAACTTGTACCGGTGGAGCAACAAGAAGAAGATAAAGCTCGAATGAGAACTGAGAGAGAGAGAGAGAGAGAGAAAGGGGCGCGCGGCGTGTATTCCACGTGAATGGTGGTGTTCTGCTCTATTCTATTCTCATGAGCTTAATGATGTATATATAGAACTACATTAGGGATTCTTAGAAGATTAGGAATAGGGCTTCTTAATTACTGGACTAATTGTGGGCCAAACATACTCCTCCAATTAATTAAATAATATTACGATTCACTAACGTAATATTATTGCACTTCCTTTTCCTAGCCCAAATTGCAATTGAAACTCCAATTATAATTATCCGAATTTCCTCCCAATTTTAAGATATAATGTCCATTAATAAATTCGATTACTGACAATCAAGAAGTAATTAATATATTATTTATTTCACCAAAGTTACGCTCGTTCATCACATTATTATTATTATGCCGGAACTTAATCCACCTGCAGGGTTTAACATAATAATCTTTCATGAACTCACTTTGGGGACATCATCAAACTAACGCACATGACGACTGTAAATATCCTAACAGCACATCATACATATAGCAATATTACCCAAGACAGTAGGAATATTAATCCATGTACTGCATGTATATGCCTGTTTAATATCTTACGGGTTAAGAGAATGCAGTAGTTGTTGGGTTCTATTATGCATATCTAACAGTAATTAATCGAGGCCTAGTTCGTTTACGACGATCATTATAGAACGAACTTCTCCTCTTTGGGATCCTGTTCAATACATAAATGACTAATCAGTCAAGACCAACTGTACCGTTGAAACTACAACTGTTCGGATGGGGTGTTCATTTCCATCTAGGTTGTGAACCACAATTCTTGTTTCGCAAGTAACTGATAAAATGATCTTCTATTCGCCCGATGACGACTCATTCTATCTAAGTGCAAAGCAACCTCTCTTCCAAGTCTCGCACGGTCATCTCTTCCACAAACGGGTCGGTTATATCAACGAAGGCGCACTCCTCCACAAAGTTCACTGAGGATGTAGATGTGGCTTCACGAACGGAAATGGATACTGACTCGCCCAAGACTGTCATGTTCAGGGTCCCATTCTTCACATCGATGAGGGTGTTTTTGGTGGCCATGAATGGTCTGCTGAGAAGGATAGTTTGATCCTTCCCATTCTCCTGAACTTCCCCCACATCTAGAACGACGAAGTCCACTGGGACAATAAGTCTCCCAAACACGGACAAGGACATCTTCCACTACCCCTTTTGGATATCGGATTGAACGGTCTGCAAGCTGGAGGCACATCCGGGTTGGCCTCAAGTCTCCCAGGCCGAGCCGCTGAAAGATAGAGAAGGGCATGAGGTTGATTCCTGCTCTGAGGTTAAGCATCCCCGAAGCCTCCTTTCTGTTTTCGAGGGCTATTTGAATCACGAAGCTCCTGTGGTCACGTTCCTTCTTGGGCAGGACATGTTGCATCGCACTCGCTGCCTCATAGACTACCACCTTCTCCCCGTCTCCAAATTTCCTCTTCTTTGTCACTAAGTCTTTGAAGAACTTCACATACGAGGGCATATTCTTGATCACGTCTAGAACTGACAGGTTGACGTTGACCTTCGAAAGCATGCTGTATAAGTCTCGAAATTGCTGCTCATGTTTCTCGTCTCGAAGCCGGCTTGGGAAAGGTATGCTTGGTTTAAAGGGGTTTGATGATTTGTGTAACTTTGGGCCGTCCGTCTGCTTCCTTGAATCAGCTTATGTACTCTTCTTCGGGCTCTCCTCTGCTCCCTTTGGTTGGTCGGTCGGCTCAAGGTCATCAAGTTTGGGCATTTCCACTTGGTTGTCTACCTCCTTCCCGCTTCTCAAAACCGTAATTGCCTTGGCTTCCTTAAGCTGGCTAGGCAACTTCCCCTTGTCTGAGTCAGCCTCCATATTCCCAACTCTCGTGGCAAGCTGGCCCAACTGTGTTTCCAGGTGTTTGATGGATGCATCAGTGTTCAAGCCCGTTTGCTCACTGTTCGCCATAAACTGGAGAATTTTGTCCAGCTTGTCGTCTTGATTTGATGAGTTGGGACCGGCCCCTTGTGCTTGCATCCCACTCATTTGGCCCGTTTGCTGCTGTTGCTGCTGTTGAGGGTAGTTCGCCCTCATCTGCTGTTGGGGAATGAAGGTGGGTCGAGGTTGTTGCTGCATGAAGTTCTATCGAGGAGGCTGTTGGGTGTTGTTGTTGGACCATGAGAAATTTGGGTGATTTATCTACCCAGGGTTATACGTGTCTAAGTATGGGTCGTTGGCAGGCCGGTTCTGGTAGCCTTGAAGAGCATTGACATCTTCATATTGTTCACCAAAATTCTGATCGAATGCCAAGGGGCACACCTCGGCTCTGTGCCCTTGGACTCCACATGCTCCACACGCCTCTACGGTCATAGTCTGCATTGGCTGGCCTCCCCTTGCATTCAGTAGCCGCATTTGCTCCGTGAGCTCAGCTATCTGATGGGCCATTATGTCTCGCCCAGAAGATACTTCGTGGACCCCGGCCCTCTTTCCTCGACTGCTCTTTTGAGACGAGTTAGAACTCATCGCCTAAAAAATATCATTCATCTCCTCGGCCGTCTTTGCCAAAACATCTCCACCGGCCGTATTGTCCACCATGTATTGGAGATTCTTGTGCAGAGAGTCGTAGAAGCTATTCATTAACAAGGTAGGTGGGAAGTTATGGTGTGGGCACTGCCTCTGGAGGTCTTTGAAGCGCTCCCACGCCTCATGAAGTGACTCGTTCGGTTGTTGCAAAGGAAACGATTTGGGACCGAAACTCCTGTGTCTTCTGATGGGAGTAGTATTTCCCAATAAACTTGATGTACACTTGCTCCCAAGTGGTGAGGGAGTCGGAAGTGAGTGTCATAAACCAAGCCTTGGCCCGGTCTTTGAGTGTCTCGGGGAAACATCTCATCTTCAGCTGGTCCTCGTTGAGATTATAGAGAGGAAAAGTCTGAAGGACATTATAGAACTCCCGGATGAAATGGAGTGGGTCCTTATTGGGTAAGCCATGGAATGAAGGTAGCTGGTTGTAGTGGATTGTTTTTAGCTCGTAATTCCGGCCTGTTGGCCCCAGCCGGATGCATGAAGTCACTAGCCCGATTATTGGTTGAGCCAAGTCACGAAGATGATGACGAGGTGGGTTGTTTACTTTCTCATCAGCCATGTCTCCTTGGCTATCTGAGTCTCGGTTAGCTGAGTCTGAAGATTCAAGAGCAAGGTTGGCCAACAATTCCCTGAGATCCCTCTGGATGGATTCGTTGTTCGGGATGATTACACGACCACTCCTGGTACGCATAAACAAAAACAACAAAAACGTCACGGACACCAGATAGATAAGAAAAAGACAAAGAAAAGCAAAACAAGAAAACACTAGAACTAGTCAAAGAAAACGAAAGAAAGAGAAACACACAAAACAAGAAATCACAAAAATAAGAGAAACAATGAAAACAAAAATGAATAGGCGCACAAAATAAGTCCTAAACCTTCCCTGGCAACGGCGCCATTTTGTTGTAGTAATTTTTACCGGAGTAGAATCGAAAGATTCAAACACCGGGTCGTGTCTCAAGGAAGGTTGACCGGGTTTGCACGATTATTCAATCTCACGAAAAGATAAAACAAGTCCTAAACACTCTAATTCAATTGATTGGTTTCGATTATCAGCTACTAGATTAACCACTACTGATTCTCAAACAAGACAATTTCGATCACACAACTTTAAACAAGATTCAAATAATTGTAAAAGGACTAGGGCATCGGGGACAATCATTTCCTGTTCTCAATACATTTAACGGGCAATCAACTACTCGGCTAAAGGGCTCGAAAAACCAATTCATCTAGAGATTCATTCTCAATAATTCACGTAACAAGAGAATAAACATAAACGAACAATTATCAAGTCAATCAACACATAGACAATACGTTACCGAACAAGTCTATTTTAAACGAGCTTAGATCGATCGATTCCTCCCCTTTCGGTTCTAAAAATCGATTTAGTAGATTAAGATGATGATCAATCATCCAACCCGAGGTCCAAAACAACTCGAATAGATTCAGTAATCAACATACACACAAACGAAATTGAACCGAAACAATTATCCCCTAGCCCTAGTTACGAATTTAGTCATCACAAATTCAACATCAACATCATTATCAATCAAAGCCATCATCATCACAGATAAAATGAAATAGAAAGCTTATGATCAAATACAAATCAAATGTCGAAAAACAACGAGCAATCCAAATCCACAAGTCGAATCTTGGAGTTTTCACAATCCAAGATTAAAATCCAATGAAAACTAGGTGAAAGATGTGTTATGGAAGTGAAAAACGAAAAGCACAAAGTCTGAGAGTGAAGAACATATGCACTAGGTTCGAAAAAATATCTAACTCCAATTCAAAATCCAAGAAAATTGTGCCTGCTGTAAAACAGACCTTAGCGGCGCTAAGGTGCCTTAGCGCCGCTAAGGCATCTTAGCCGTTCGGGTCTGAAGCTGCTAGCGCCGCTATCTTGGGTGCCTTAGCGGCGCTAAGGTCCTGGCAGTCCAAATGATACATTCCTTTGGCTCGCGTGCTCGGCTGGTGTCGCTCGGTTACTACCCGAGCTGGAAACTCGACTTCTGCAAGTTTGGTCGCATGAACTGGAACGGATCACCTGGGAACCGGGACAACCTGAAACACCAAAACCGAAAAAAAAGGCGAAAACAAGAGAAAATAGGAGAAAAGAAAACGAGAACACGAAACACGACTAAATAACAATAAAACACGAGAAATGACTAGATGGACCGGCAACACCTAAGAAACGACCTAAAACGGGGGAAAATATACGCAAAACATAAACAAAAATAGCAACAAAAATAGGACAAACACTGAACATAGAACTTGTTTAGTCTAACATAATTCTCATTCATAAGGGGTAAAAGTGTAATATCATCCAAAACCAAGCTTTTAGTATATAACACCAACAATCTCCCACTTATACTTGAAGCTTTCGCTTTTACAAGTATAGTCTATCAATTCGTTATTCTAAAAGATCTATGTTGATCCTATCGCCATGCATCTGACTCTCATTCCTTCTACGTGTTTGACGAAGACCTTCCCCGGCAAACTCTTCGTGAAAGGATCAGCTAGGTTGTCCTCTGATGCAATCTTGGCAACATCAACGTCTCCTCTACCAACGATATATCATATCAGATGGTACTTGCGCTCTATGTGTTTGTTTGCTCTGTGGGCTCGTGTTTCCCTTCACTTTGCTACTGCTCCACTTTTATCACAGTACACGGTGATACAATGTGGCAAACTCGGAATCACCTCTAAGTCCACTAAGAAGTTTCTAAGCCAAACTGCCTCTTTTGCTGCCTGATATAGCCATATAAAGATATAACGACCTAAAGGCTCTCCACTCGACCGGAAGGAGGCTCAAACCGATCACACGTCGACATACACCCGTCAACATGCTTAAGTCGACTTCCTCAAAGTCGACTCTTCACAAGATTGATGGTGAGAAATGGCAGATCCCATACAAGTCGACTCCCAGATGTCGACTTTGTTCAGTCGACTCCCACATAGTCGACATCTATTTGAAAAGACCAACAAGAGCGTAGTCTCCGAATAACCAGAAGATGCCGAGTCGACTTCTCCATACTCGAGGTCGACTCCCCGCACATCGAGACGTGAAACACACTGACAAATCAACACACTTGTGGCATTTCTAGGAACCTCTTGTCCTCCAATGGATAAGAGGGAATCTAGTGATGACTTAACAAGGAGGGGAGACGAATCGACCAGGGCAATTTAAACCTTTCAGGTCAACCGACCGGGGCATTTCGGGTACTCCAAGTAAGTGTTTTCTCTTATATAAAGGAGGTGAGATAACCCTAAACCCTAACTTCCATTCATTCCATACTCTCTCCCATAGCTGTTGCTGCTCTCTCAGAGCAGCTTCTCTTCATCTCTTTCACATACTGACTTGAGCGTCAGAGGCTCTACGCCGGAAACACTTCCGGTGTTGAGTTCTTGCAGATGTTGTCACGGTCTAGCAGCGGTTCGAAGGCGATTCAAGCAGATCTGAGCTCATTACCACCGGTTCACTCCAGATCTGAAAGTACACCCATCGATTTGGCGCCGTCTGTGGGGAGTTCTTGAAGGATTTAAGATCTTTGCACCTAGCTCCGATCTGTTTTTGATAGCTGAGAAGGAAGGTTTGTAGAGGAACTTGAATGAGGAGTTTAGAGGAGCTTGGACAGACAGGAGACCACCACCACTCTCTACCCCTAGACCTCCGATGATGCAGATGTTGGGACTACCATCGTTTAGAGGACTTCCACCGCCGGGGATGAATCTAGGTGGAGAAACACCCATTACTCCACCTGGAGTGAAGATGTAAGTGTTGACCCAAGTAGGGACAAGTTAAAACCCTAATCCAAATGTTGGAGAGAAGGAGCCAACGGAGATGTCTCGACGCGAGGGAAAACAAATCCAGGAGGTGCCGGAGCAGACACAAACACAACCCCACGTCGAGGAGCAAACACTGATGATGACGAGGAGCGAGATGCAAAGGATGATTGCTGAAGCTGTAGCCGCCCAGACGAAGCAAGTGGTGCGAGTCGAGTAGAATCCCCAAGTTGAGCAGAACCCGCGGGTCGAGCAACAGCCTCGTGTCGAGCAGCAGGCTCAATCAAATGTGCAGCAAAACCGAAGGGCGGACGAGGAGGAGTCTTCCATTCGAATTGTCAACCCGCAGGCGAGAGACGAGACATTGGAGCAGTTGCTGGCCCAGGTCCGCGACTTGCAGGCTCGAGTCGGGTGAAAGAAGATCAGGGGAGCAAAGGAACATCCGTTCTCGCAACAGATCCTGAGGGCTGACTTACCTCAAGGCTTCAAGGAGTTGAACATATGGTACGATGACTCTACTGACCCGTCTCGACATCTGAGGAGTTTCGAGAACATGGTGGTGCTTCACCGCTACAGTGACCCGGTGCAATGTCGCGCTTTTCTGACAACTCTGAAAGGGTCGGCCTAGGACTGGTTCCATCAACTACCAACTGGGTCGATTCAGGACTTTGATGGTTTCAGCTCGAGTTTTCTCAATCAGTTTGCAAGTGTTAGAGTGCATGAGAAATTTACCTCTTGTTGATCAGCATGCAACAGAAGAAGGGCGAATCGCTGCGAGAATATGTGGCAAGGTTTACAAGGGCATGTGTCGACTGCCCAACAGCAACTGAAGAGATCAAGTCGGGAGGACTGACGAGGGGACTGCTACCAGGGTTATGTAAGAACTCTTTGGCCAAGCGACCTGGTAGGAGTTTCGATGACGTATTGGGAAGATGTGCTAAGTACATGAATGTCGAGGAAGCAGAAGTCGACTACCTACAAAGCATGAAGATGTCCCAGACCAAAATTCGAGATGACAAGAATGAGAAGAAGATTCATTCGACTGGGGATAGGAAAGGATCCCCACGAGCTGACAGGGGTGAAGGACGATCTAAAGAATGAAGGCCGATGCAATGCACACCCCTGTCGGCTCCCCACGCGAGAATACTGGAAGTGATGGAGAGGGAGATCCGAGACGATGTGGTGAGATGGCCACGGACGAGAAAGGACGGACCGGTGAAGCCCAAGAGCAATTTGTACTATCTATTCCACAAAGACTATAGGCACAACACTGACGATTGCAGACACCTTAAAGACGAGATAGAGAGGTTGATAAAAGCTGGCCATCTGAAGGAATTAAATACAAAGATTGCGAGAGGTCGTGTAGGAAGAGGGAGAGAAGTAGAAGTTCTCGCAAGCGGGCAAGATCGACAGAGAAGGAGGAACTCCCCCCCGAAAAGGGGAGTTATTAACATGATTTTTGGAGGTTCGACAGATAGAGATTCAAATCGAGCGAGAAAGGCGTATGCTCGGGGTCGATATGCAAAAGTCGAGGAGAACGGACCAGTGATGAACTTTGGGCCTGTTGATGTGGGAGAAGTCGAGAGACCGCACAACGATGCCTTAATGATAACAGCGCAGGTGTCGGAATATGAAGTGCAAAGAGTGTTTGTCGACACCGGGAGTTCGGTGAACGTTATCTTTTATGAATGTCTTAGAAGGATGGAACTCGACATCGAGCTTACCCCCCTACATACATCTCTCTTTGGACTCAATGGTTCGGAGGTCGCACCCGTGGGAGAAACCATGCTCGCTGTCGTCCTAGGGGAAGGCGACTTGAGGAAAGTGAAGATGGTGAGATTCGTTGTGGTCGACGTCAAGTCGGCTTACAATGTAATTCTTAGGAGGCCAGCACTCAATGCTTTCCAAGCGGTGGTGTCGACTTACCACATGAAACTAAAATTCCCCGTAGGTGATCGAGTCAGGGAGGCTCGAGGAGATCAAAAGTTGTCGAGGACTTGCTACCAAATTGCGGTGAAAACCAATCAACGAGCTGAAATCAATGAGGGAAAGAAGCCAATGTCGAGTGAGAAGAGGCCGAAAGGGAGTAATCTCGAGCCACATGGAGAATTGATAGAGATCCAAATCGGAGAGAGGGAGGACCAAACCACCAAAGTTGGGAGAGAGTTGGAGGACGAGTTGCGAAAACAGTTGGTGGAAGTGTTGAAGGAATTCACGGACATATTTGCCTTCTCCCCTGAGGAGTTGATGGGAATCGACTCGGAAGTCATGGAACATAAACTCAATATCGACCCCCTTAGAAAGCCTGTGAAGCAGCGACTCAGAAATCATGGAGCTGAAATCGACAAAGCAATTGAAGTTGAGGTGGACAAGTTGCTGAAAGCTAAACATATCAAAGAAATCCAATTCTCTGAATGGATATCCAACACAGTGATGGTGAGGAAAGCATTGAACAAATGGCGTATGTGTATCGATTTCCGCGACTTGAACCTGGCATGCCTAAAAGATCATTATCCTTTAACAAGAATTGATCAGCTAGTCGACTCCACGGCTGGCTGCGAGCTGCTAAGTATGATGGATGCGTCCCAAGGGTACCATCAAATCCCCTTGGCCCCTGAGGACCAAAGTAAAGTGAGCTTCGTGACGAGCAAAAGGACATACTGTTATGTCGTTATGCCCTTTGGATTCAAGAATGCGGGAGCAACCTGCTAAAGATTAATGGATCACATGTTCAAACCTTAGATGGGGAGAAATATGGAAGTGTACGTTGATGATATCCTGGTGAAGAGCAAATCCTCGACTTCACATCCGGACGATTTAAGGGAAACAGTCAAAAGTGTGCCTTTGGAGTAAGGGCAGGACGATTCCTGAGGTATGTTGTCACGAACGAGGGATCGAGGTGAACAAAGACAAGGTGAAAGCCATATTCGACATGGCTCCACCGAGAAACATAAGAGAAGTGCAAGTCCTGACAGGGAGAATCGCAGGATTAAGCAGGCTCATTGCTCGAGCGGCCGAAAAGAGCTTTCCCTTCTTCAAATTACTCAAGTAGAAGACGACTTTCCAGTGAAGCGACGAGGCACAAATGGTGTTTGAAAAGCTGAAAGAATTTCTGAGCGAGTTGCCCCTCCTGACAAAGCCTGAACCTGGTGACAAATTGGTGTTGTACATCTTGGTGGGAGTGGTCTCTTTGAGTTCAGTGTTGCTGCGAGAAGAGGGAGGTACCCAACAGCCGATTTATTACACTAGTCGAGTACTCCGGGGTGCGGAGACGAGATATTCTGAGGTCGAGAAAGCTGCTTTAATGTTGGTGATAACGGCTAGAAAATTGAGGCCGTACTTTCTGAATCATGTGATAGTGGTGAGGACAACTTTTCAACTTGAAGAAACCTTGGGTCGACCTACTATCTCAGGTCGACTCGTGAAGTGAACAGTCGAGTTGAGCGAATACTCCATCAAATATGAGCCCAGGCGAGCAAAAAAGGCTTAAGCTTTGGCAGACTTTATCCAAGAGGGCACCAAGGGAGAAGAGAAGAAATGGGTAATGCATGTCGATGGATCCTCCGCGGCCAAAGGATCTGGTTTGGGAGTCGTCCTCGTGTCTCCCTAGGGCGAGCAACTCGACTTTGCCATCAGAATGGGGTTTAAAGCTTCGTACAATGAAGCAGAATATGAGGCACTAATTAAAGGAATTCAACTCGCGATTGGTGGCGGAGCGACGAAGATTGCGGCACATTCTGACTCCCAACTCGTCGTCGGACAAGTGCTGGAAAATTGCAAAATAAAGGAGGATCGAATGCTGAAATATGTTGAGGAGATTCAAAGCCTCATACAAGGCCTGGAGAAATTTGAGTTAACACAAGTCCCACGAGAGGAAATCAAGCGAGTCGATTGGCTCGCAAGAATCGCAAGTTCAAATGAAGGAAAGATGGGAATCCATATTACTACGATGCATTTAGAAGGAAGTGTTTTGGGCGAGACAATGGAAGTCGACGAGAAGGACGATTGGAGGAAGTTGATCCATGAACTCTTGCAGGGTCGAGTACCTGCAGGAGACAAATAAGAGGCGAAAAAAGTTGCTCAATACCTAAGCAAATACTTTGAAGTCGATGGGATATTATACAAGAAGTCGCTGGTCGGCCCCATCTCCAGTGTGTATCTGAGAAAGAAGGAATCCATGTCCTAAAAGAAATACACGAAGGATGTTGTGGAGCACAATTGGGATCTAGAGCTCTAACTGGCAAATCCCTGCGAGCAGGATATTACTAACCCAAAGTACGGGCGATGGCGGAAAAACTTGTGCGACAATGCGATAAGTGTCAGCGACACGGCCAAGTCACCCATATCCCAGCCGAATACATGACGACAATCAACTCTCCAGTCCCCTTTGTTCAATGGGAAATCGACTTGTTGGGTCCATTGTCGATGCGGACAGGACAGAGAAAATTCTTGGTGGTCGCAGTCGACTATTTTAGCAAGTGGGTCAAGGCAGAACCTTTAGCTCGAATTACTGAAGAAAAGATGATACAATTCCTATTCACTTATATTTGTTGTTGTTCGCTAATTATTTTTGCTATCCGCAAGTGTACGGCGTAGCTATAGGTAGTGGCGAGCAAGGTCGTATTCCACAGAGATTGTAGTTAAATTAATTAAGTACTAAAATAATGACGACTAAATATTATCTAGACTAATGAATTGGATGATGATTATTAACTAAGAATTTAAACAAAGAACTAATCTAACTAAAAATAAAAATAAAAATAAACAAAGAAACAAAAGGTAGATTCTAGGCTAAGCGTTCCTTGGAATTAATTCATGAAACGTTTATATTCAAACAAACCTTATTTAATTTTACCATCGTAGAGATAATCGCTAAATTGATTTCAAACCTTTCTCTCGAACAAATCAAATCGTAGATATTAATTGTTATCTATCTCCTCTCGATCTCAAGATGAACAACTAACTCCCATAAGTTCCTAGGATTTTCATTCTCTCGCAAGGTCCTATCAACCTCTCGGTATGTTTATTCTCTTACGTCATAAATTTCTCAATTCTAGCAATCAATTATCTCCTCTCGGTCTCAAATCGATCACAAATATGCATTCATAGTGGCCATCAACTCACACAATAATAATAAGCACAAGAAATTCCTAAACGAAAGATAAACCGGAATGAAAGCAATAAAAACTATATCATAAATAAATCGGAGTACTAACAAATCCTAGAATCTAAGATAAATCTAGCCTAGAAACATGTTTTCAAAATAATAAATATATATATAAAACATTGAGTTCGAAAGAAGAAAAGAAAAAGAAAGAAAAAGCTTATTCGGCTCCGTCGATCCTTTCTTCTCGGGTTTCTTCCTCGTCTTGCTCGTGTTTCTAGCCTCCAAAGGTCTCCAAAGATGTGAAAATTATGTCCAAGAGTCCCCAAAAACATGTCCAAGGTTTGTATATATAGTTGAGGTCGAGTCCTAGTCGAAATAGGTCGAAAATACCATAAAATTCAAAAAGACACGTCAAACTCGAACAAATCGCGCCCAGGGTCACACGACTCGTGCCCAGGGTCACACGACTCGTGTCATTGGTCACACGAGTCGTGTGACAATGCCGAGAGCTCAATTAGCGACCTGTCGAAGCGACACGAGCCGTGTCTCGGGCTCACACGACCCGTATGTACCTGGGAGTTCTAAACAGCGCAAAATCCAATCCTCTGTGCAGCTCACGGCTCCTGATGCATATACAGACATCCCAGGTGTCTCAGGATGTCGGATTACGATCAAAACGGTCGAGTTCCGGCAGCTCCGGCTGCCTGCGATTCCTCCGGCGTGGACAGCAACGTCAACTTCTTCTTCTCGGTGACAGGATAGCTCCGGCGGACGGAGAGGTGTTCAGGACGTCGGAAATTGGTCCTCCGATGGCTGGGTAGTCGCGTGGTGGCGGTTTGACAGCTTGGTCGAGCAGCTGCAACTCAAAAATGGCGTACGTGCGTTGTGTATCTCATGATCTCATCTCATGCGGGGAAGAAGAAGCAAAATGTCATTTACCACATTGCCCCTCACTTAAATGTCTCTTGGGCTGGGCTTTTCTCTTTTATTCACAAGAAGTGGGCTAATGCATGCTGGCCCAACTCATAATTTTAATGCCCAGCTTACAGGGCATGTATTTGGACGTGGTTCTTCAGCACTTTTGGTCCATTTGCCTTCTTTTCGCCTCAAATAATTATTCCGACCCAATTGCCTATAAAAACTCAAAATAACAACTCATCATAGCTTAATAAAATTAATTAAATATATAACTAATTATATAATAAGTAATGAAATAATAACTAATTATATATCAAACTATGACAAAACAGACACGGAAATCACTATAAAATGCACGTAAATATGACGCATGTCAAATCCCCCAAACTTAACCGTTGTTCGTCCCCAAACAATGACAAAGCAAAAACAAACCACGTGCATTTAGAATGATTTCAAATAAGAAAAGCCTCAAGCCACTTAATTAATTAAGATAAATTCAAGTAATCTCAAATACATATGCCCCAACTCTTAACTTGATAAATCATTGAATTAATGAACTCTCAAATAAGGTCAAATATATATGTGCCACACTCAAATTTCTTATGAAATATCAACATAAAATAGAAGAGTACGCTCAAAGTAGTTCGAAACACAAAGTCAACCATAAACTTGTAAATCGTCTGCACTTTACTAAATACAGTTAATATACGCGAGCTAAGAATCAAAAGGACTTTTGGATTGTAATGTAGGCTCTTTGGACAAGGTAGGAAAATATAGGCCAAGTGACTAAAAAAATCAAATAGGACATCGATGAAAAATCACCATCCTCTATCTCCAATTATCTCCCAAGAAAAACATACATACACAACTCTAAAGCACAATACCATATATGCAAATCTTGGCAATTGATCATTTTTTTCAACTTTTTTTTATCTTTTATTTTTTTTTCTTCTCTTTTTTTTTGTGTTTTTTTTTTATTTGAGAGACAAATTTTTTCCAAACAAGAATAAACTACAAGGACAATATTTTCTAGGTGTAGACATTGGAGATCATCCAAGTGTCCTAGAATGGTTTTCCATTACTCATTACTCATGACTCGACAAATTAAATCGAGAGTAAGAGGAGTAGAATCCCCACAATTCACCTTGCGAGCTCCCTTTATTCTTTTCTTTTCAATCAAATGCCTCAAACCACATAAACAAATCATAACCCATCTCATACTCATTATTCCCAAAACAAAAAATCATCATAGCTCATCCTCACATAAAGCTTAATTCAACTCCAACATCTTCAAATAATAAATACTATCAAGAAAAGGCTCAAGGCTCAAACGGGCTACTAGGGATAAAATTTTAAGAAAAATAAAAGAGGATAAAACGGGCTAGATAACAAAAAACGCCTAAATCATTTTCAAAACTTCACGTACATAATCATATTTTTCAAGTAAGAACTAATGCAAGTTCTAGTATCCCAAGTATTCGACTAATCACACAAGAAATGAAATAAGGCTCAAATCCTCTCCAAGGCAAATAAATCATTAATTCAAAGCAATAAAGTTATTCATCAAGGCATATAATTCATGATCACCATCACAATATCTTAATTAAGATAAGCAACTTTAAACAATTCTCGTCTATCCACCAATCATCCAAAACACACACAAGACAAAGTAAATATATTCGACTCAACCAAATTATTACTAATCTTATAAAGCAAATAAATGTGCATCCTAATAAATAAAATAAAAATAACCTAAAAAAATCATAAAAATAAAAACTAATGCAAGCAACTATATGATATGCAATAAAGCGATAAAAACTCAAGATATACGACAACACTCTCCCCCAAACTTATTCTTTGGAAAAGAAATAAGTTTGAAGAAAATAAATGGTATATCTCAAGTAACTAACCGATAAGTCGAGCGAGCTCCACCGTAAGCAATCCTTGCACCCTTAAGCACGATCATCTCCTCCATGCTCCGCTCGAACACTCGATCACCACTATTTTTTTTTTTATTTTTTTTTCACTTTTTTTTTCTTTTTCCAGATTTTTTTAAAAAATAATAATAATAAAATAAAATAAAATAAAAACAAAAATAAAAATAAAATAAAAAGTAAAATAAAAATAAAAGAAATAAGCGATGGGTTGCCTCCCAACAAGCGCTTAATTTAACGTCTTTAGCTAGACGTCTTCCGGGCTCTCAATAAGGATCATTCCCGTTCATCCCAATCTCCTCCTTGATCTTCTCATGGCGTCGGCTACCATCTTTTGACTCTTGAATTTTCCAACCACGAGCAAGTGTAAAAGTCCGGCATTCGTCATAAGCTCGAAACGTGATCTCACCAAGCTCCATGTCAATGAGTACTCGTCCGGTAGCTAGGAATGGTCTTCCTAAAATCAACGGTGTATCACCGTTATCCTTCATATCTATCACCACAAAATCCGCCGAAAACTTAATTCCATCGACCGTCAACCAAACATCCTCTACAATTCCCGTGGGACGAACTTGGGATTTATCCGCCATCTGAAGAGTGATTCTAGTCGGTTGAAGCTTCTCCAATCTCAACTTCTTAAAAACAGAGAGTGGCATCAAATTGACACCCGCCCCTAAGTCGCATAGCCCTTTCCCGGTATATAACTCTCCAAATGCACAATCGATATAAAATCCACCGGGATCTTCGCACTTAATAGGACGGTCTCTTAGTAGTAGTGCACTACTCTCCTCCTTGAGTGTAACCACCTCATGAGCCTTAACCGGGCTCTCCATCTTCTCGTCTGAATAAGCCACAACCGTCTCAGCCCTTGGTTCCTCTTCCGTTTGCCCATGCACCTCCTTCACCTCAGTCGAGACTTCCTGTATCATCTCTTGAGCATCTTTGGCTTTGCAATCCTCTGGGTTGATCTCCGTATGACTCAAAAATTGATCCTCTTCCTGTTGACTCTCGACCATTGTGATCATTTGTCCCAAGTGCTGCCCAATCGACTTCATTCGATCCTCCATCGAAGCAAGACGTGCATCATTTAATTCCATATATTTTTCGTACTACTCATGAATCTTTCCGTGCTACTCATGAATGAGGCGAGCGTATCTTCGACTGCCGGTTTCTTTGGCTGAGTGTCGCCCATGAACTTTTGCGTCTCATTCATGAATGAGGCGAACACATCTTCGAGTGTCGGCTTCTTCGGCTCGTTGATGACCCCATTAGTCACCGAAAAATCCATTGACGGTTGTAGAGCGGTGTATGAATTGGAGTATGAGAAATTATGATAATTATGGTTGCCCGAATAGTACGTGCTACCTCCTTGATATCTCCGGAAATTGTCGTAATTTCGGTCATTCAAATAATTCATGTTCTGGTCGGGTTCATACATTGACACCGCATTCACCCCGACATTCTCGTTCTTCACCATAGAGTCCACCTGCTTCACAAATGAGGCTAGTTGTGCCCTCAACTTAACCATCGAGTCAGATTCGGTGGTCGCCGCTACTCCATTAAACATCGTCTGTTCCACCGGCCATTGGTAGCAATAAAATGCCATCTCGCAAGAAAGAAAGAAGAATAAGAAAATATATAAAAGAGAAATAGAAAAGTAAAAAAATAATAAAATAAAAAAAATGTCTAAACTAATATCTATTCGTCTTTTTCTAATATTAATCAATTCAACAAACAATCCCCGGCAACGACGCCAAAAACTTGTTCGCTAATTATTTTCGCTATCCGCAAGTGTACGGTGTAGCTATAGGTAGTGGCGAGCAAGGTCGTATTCCACAGAGATTGTAGTTAAATTAATTAAGTACTAAAATAATGACGACTAAATATTATCTAGACTAATGAATTGGATGATGATTATTAACTAAGAAATTAAACTAAGAACTAATCTAACTAAAAATAAAAATAAAAATAAACAAAGAAACAAAAGGTAGATTCTAGGCTAAGCGTTCCTCGGAATTAATTCATGAAACGTTTATATTCAAACAAACCTTATTTAATTTTACCAATCGTAGAGATAATCGCTAAATTGATTTCAAACCTTCCTCTCGAACAAGTCAAATCGTAGATATTAATTGTTATCTATTTCCTCTCGGTCTCAAGATGAACACCTAACTCCCATAAGTTCCTAGGATTTTCATTCTCTCGCAAGGTCCTATCAACCTCTCGGTCTGTTTATTCTCTTACGTTATAAATTTCCCAATTCTAGCAATCAATTATCTCCTCTCGGTCTCAAATCGATCACAAATATGCATTCATAGTGGCCATCTACTCACACAATAATAGTAAGCACAAGAAATTCCTAAACGAAAGATAAACCGGAATGAAAGCAATAAAAACTATATCATAAATCAATCCGAGTACTAACAAATCCTAGAATCTAAGATAAATCTAGCCTAGAAACATGTTTTCAAAATAATAAAAATAGATATAAAACATTGAGTTCGAAAGAGGAAAAGAAAAAGAAAGAAAAAGCTTATTCGGCTCCGTCGATCCTTTCTTCTCGGGTTTCTCCCTTGTCTTGCTCGTGTTTCTAGCCTCCAAAGGTCTCCAAAGATGTGAAAATTATGTCCAAGACTCCCCAAAAACGTGTCCAAGGGTTGTATATATAGTTGGGGTCGAGTCCTAGTCGAAATAGGTCGAAAATACCATAAAATTCGGAAAAATGCGTCAAACTCGAACAAATCGCGCCCAGGGTCACACGACTCATGTCATTGGTCACACGAGTCGTGTGACAATGCCGAGAGCTCAATTAGAGACCCGTCGAAGTGACACGAGCCGTGTCTCGGGCTCACACGACCCGTGTGTACCTGGGAGTTCTAAACAGCGCAAAATCCAATCCTCTGTGCAGCTCACGGCTCCTGATGCATATACAGACATCCCAGGTGTCTCAGGATGTCGGATTACGATCAAAACGGTCGAGTTCCGGCAGCTCCGGCTGCCTGCGATTCCTCTGGCGCGGACAACAACGTCAACTTCTTCTTCTCGGTGACAGGATTAGTTCGGCTGACGGAGAGGTGTTCAGGACATCGGAAATTGGTCCTCCGATGGCTGGGTAGTCGCGTGGTGGCGGTTTGAGAGCTTGGTCGAGCAGCTGCAACTCAAAAATGGCGTATGTGCGTTGTGTATCTCATGATCTCATCTCATGCGGGGAAGAAGAAGCAAAATGTCATTTACCACATTGCCCCTCACTTAAATGTCTCTTGGGCTGGGCCTTTTCTCTTTTAATCACAAGAAGTGGGCTAATGCATGCTGTCCCAACTCATAATATTAATGGCCAGCTTACAGGGCATGTATTTGGACGTGGTTCATCAGCACTTTCAGTCCATTTGCCTTCTTTTCGCCTCAAATAATTATTCCGACCCAATTGCCTATAAAAACTCAAAATAACAACTCATCATAGCTTAATAAAATTAATTAAATATATAATTAATTATATAATAACTAATTAAATAATAACTAATTATATATCAAACTATGACAAAACGGACACGAAAATCACTATAAAATGCACGTAAATATGACGCATGTCAGCTGTCGATTTGGGGTTCCGAAAGTGCTGATATCTGATAACAGAACTCAATTTCAAGGGAAGCGAATTCAAACGTGGTGCCTCAACATGGGGATCAAACAACGATTTGCTTCGGTTGCACACCCTCAGGCAAATGGTCAAGTCGAAGTAACAAACAGAACTATTTTCCAGGGACGAAAGAAGAGATTGGAGAAGGCCTCAGGAGCCTGGGTTGACGAGCTAACAGCGGTCCTATGCGCTTATAGGACGACCCCAAGAAGTTCAACAGGTTAATCGCCATTTCACATGGTTTACGGAATGGATGCACTTCTGCCAGTAGAAGTCATCTTGAACTCTCATAGGTCGACGTTCTAAAACGAAAAGAAAAACGAGGAGATGGTTGAGGAAGCCCTCAATTTGATCGAAGAAGGACGAGAAGAGGCTTGACTACGATCTGTTGAATACAAACAAAAGATGCACGCTGCTTTCGATAAGAAGGTCTTAACCAGACGTTTTCAAGTGGGGGATCTCGTCTTCAAACGAGCCGACGCTCTCAAACATGTTGGAAAGCTCGAAGGTAATTAGAAAGGGCCCTACACTGTCACAAGAGTGCTTGAAAGAGGTGCCTATGAACTCGAGGATGGAGAAGGTCGACAACTGCTACGATCCTGGCACGTGATCCATCTCAAACGCTTCTATGCTTAAGGAAGTATTTCGAATTCCCTTTTGTACTGAACAATGTTCAAATCAAATTCAATGATGAAATGAATCTCAAGTTTATGCTTCAATTATGTTTCTTATGTTTATGCGTCGACTTTATTATGATTACCTGGAAAATCGAATTTTTCAAAATGGCTATGTAGCCGACTAACTCTTGAATGACTATGAAGTTGATTTAAACAACTACGAAGTTGTAATTCTCGAGTGGAATCTCGAGCAGACTACGAAGCCTATGACTACGAAGTTGTGTTCCTCGAGTGGAATCTCGAGCAGGCTACGAAGCCTACGACTACGAAGTCGACTAACACAACTACAAAGTTGTAATTCTCGAATGGAATCTCGAGCAGGATACGAAGTTGTATTTCTCGAGTGGAATCTCGATCAGGCTACGAAGCCTACAACTACGAAGTCGACTAACACAACTACAAAGTTGTATTTTTCGAGTGGAATCCCAACTAAGCTACGAAGTCGATTTAAACAGATACGAAGTTGTCACATTTGCTTAAAATCTCATATACACTATGCGAACAACTTAAAAATGTCCACACAAAGAGAATCAGCGGCGTAACTGCTCACACAGTTGCTCGACTTCGACCAGCTCGCACGAAGGGTTGGGAGAAGTCGAGTTGAAAAACTTTACGTTTATCAACTTCGAAGCTGCTAAAATTGTTGCTCGACTTCGACCAGCTTGTAAGCAGGGTCGGGAGGAGACGAGTTGAAAAACTTTTGTTTATTAGCTACGAAGCTGCTAAAATCGTTGCTCGACTTCGACCAGCTCGCAAGAAAGGTTGAGAGAAGACGAGCTGAAAAACTTCTATTTATCAGCTACGAAGCTGCTAAAATCGTTGCTCGACTTCGACCAGCTCGCGAGCCAGGTTGGGAGAAGACGAGTTGAAAAATTTTTGTTTATCATCTACGAAGCTGCTAAAGTCGTTGCTCGACTTCGACCAGCTCGCAAGCAGGGTTGGGAGGAGACGAGTTGAAAAACTTTCGTTTATTAGCTACGAAGCTGTTGAAGGCATTGCTTGACTTCGACCAGCTCGCACGAAAGGTTGGGAGAAGCGGGTTGAAAAACTTAGGTTTATCAGCTACGAAGCTGCTAAAATCGTTGCTCGACTTCGACCAGCTCGCAAGCAGGGCTGGGAGGAGACGAGTTGAAAAACTTTCGTTTATCAGCTACGAAGCTGCTAAAGGCATTGCTCGACTTCGACCAGCCCGCACGAAAGGGTGGGAGAAGACGAGTTGAAAAACTTATGTTTATCAGCTACGAAGCTGCTAAAATCGTTGCTCGACTTCGGCCAGCTCGCACGAAGGGTTGGGAGAAGTAATTGGAAGATAAGAAAAACAACTAAAGTCAAACACAACATATAAAAGCCAATAAAAATTGCAATTAACAACGACAATGAAATTTACAAAGAACAGACAAACGACAAAGCAGAAAAGTTGGCGTAATATTGATAATTTTGAATCCATTACATCCGAGACACGTCGACCTTTACAATTCAAAAAAATAGGTCGAACATGGCAATAAAGAAGAAAAGAGAAGGAGAGAAGAAAAACAAACAACTAGCAAAATATTGGCACAGCCCCAAATCAGACAAACACATCTAAGAATCGGCATCCAACTTCTCAGTTGTGTCGTCTCCACCATCCTTTTCAACGGATTCAGTTTTGCCATCAGCATCTTTCTCAGCCTCCTCGTCGACAACCGGCTCAGTCCCCTGCTGCTTGACATCCCCCGCCTCGACCACCTCCTTAGGACTAGCCCTACTTGGCCTGACTAGTGCGGTCGGACCGGCCAAGGGGAGGGTGGAACCTCGAGTTGCGCGCCCAGGCCAGCTTTGCGAATAGCCCAAGCCTCGAGTCCCGACAACCACGGATAGTCATCCGGAAGGGACTGGTCACCCTCATAATCCTCGGGGTCGGGGAGCGTCTCCTTGACCTTCTCGCCGTTGAGTTTCCCAGAAAACTCAGACCCCACCACCACCGCCTCCCATGCGGCGAAAGTATGCTCGAAATATTGGAGGGTGGTGGGGGCAGAGCTTGTCGCGTAAAGCAGGGGAATTGTTTAAGGCTTTGACGACCTCTAGGCGATAGGTTTCGAGAAAGATAGCGCCCATGGGGGACTTCAAGAAGGTCCTGCGCCCCTCCTCGATTCCATTCTCTCTCTCGACCATGCACTCATTACGGGCCTTTTCGGGGTCGCCCTTAAGCTTGTCGTTCAAATGCCAAGCCACGGCCTTGTCGGCTTTCAGTTTGTCGACAAGGGCTTTCGAGGCCTCCAAGTCCTCTTTCAGCGCTTCGATTTCTTGGCGCTGAGCCTCACACTTGTCCTCAAGGGACTTGGTGGAGACGGCGGGAGCCTTACTCCTTTCCTCAAGGCAAGGAAGTGCCGCAGCCAAAAACTGCGAGAGAACAGTGAAGATGGATGAGAAAAAAGAATGAAGCCAAAGAAATATATAATACTAAGTCGATTGAAAGACGGGGAAAATACCCGAGAGAGGCATTGGATAGCGTATTTTGAACGCTCATAGAGATTCCCCTCGACGCGATCCTTGTCGGCCTCGGGGATGAGGGAGTTGAGATACCTTGCCACCTTATACGGCTCGGGGTGGTTCCAGAGCCGGGAGGGCATTTTGACCGTCACGTCCTTGACGGTGACCGGAGAAGGAGTCCTCTTGACACTTTGCCCTTGCCCTTGTCGACCTTTTGATGCTTAAGGTCGTCAAGGATCAGGACGACAACCTAGTCATCTTGAGCCCTTTTCCGGGAACCAGAGCCCCACGATTTGTGCTGCTTGGTAGCACTAGGGTTCTCGATCCTAGATTTCTTCGCAGCAGTCGTCTCGGCTGCTGCGGCAGCGGGCCTCGACCCAGATCCGCTCTCGGGTCAAGAAGAAAGAGGAATAGATCCACTGGCTGACTTCTCGGTCGAGTGCCTTGACTGAAACGAAACAAGAAATATTTAGCGAACAAGAGACAGTAATCGTAAGATTCTCATAGATGACGATTCGAGCATGATTGACCAATTTACGGTCCTTAATTAATTGACGAGCACTATATGTATGTTTATTAAGCTCTTTTAACAACATGGCGAACTGATCGGAGCAGGGTCACTTATTCTGTTTTACTTTGGAAGTTATCCAAGTATATACATAGGGATATATACCGAAAGC
Organism: Striga asiatica; assembly: GCA_008636005.1. Classification (NCBI taxonomy): domain Eukaryota; kingdom Viridiplantae; phylum Streptophyta; class Magnoliopsida; order Lamiales; family Orobanchaceae; genus Striga; species Striga asiatica. Next base: position 387,583 of record BKCP01005417.1, on the reverse strand, counting down.
GGGTCGAATAAAGACGTACTTCGACTTCCACTCGGTAACATTTGACGAGAGATCAGTGAGGAAAGTGACGCCGGCCCGACGACCCAAACAGTGGGCGCCCTTGATAAGTCGGTAGCCATAACAATAAAAGAAAAACTCGAGCAAAAAGAAACGAAGTACTATGCGAGAGACGACTATAAAAACTATCATGATGCGAATGGCGTTTGGAGAAAATTGATTTATTGGTACATTGTACAGATTGCTAATCAGCAAGAGTTCGTCTTGAATAGGAAAACGAAGACCGAAGATGACCTGGTCTATAAAAAGGTAAGACAGCCAGGAGGAGGATGGGAAAAATCGTTGTCGGGGCCAGGGGCGACCAACTCCCAGTCAGAAGGGAGCCCACTTAATTTTTTGAAACCCTCGACCTCGGCTGCAGAGGCATAAGAGAAAGGATTAAGAACTGCTAACCTAGCCAAAGGGCAAGTTATTGATACAACATTTTGAGAATCGAGAATATGAGTAATTATTGGTACAGATACAGGACTCGTTCTATATACAGGAATATCTAAGAACCTAAGGGGAATACCTTGAGGAATGAGGTCGAGGCGAGGAGAATTCCCCCGTGAGGGACTTTTCGAGACATCTACCAAGCCACCCTCTGAAAGCGCTTGGTCGTATTCAGCTTAGTCGACTTTTGAAACAGAAGCATGGGAAGAAGAGGTCGATGACTCGGCATCCATTTTGAACCCGACAACTTGCACTAAGTGGGATGATTGATAATCGGCGTCAATCAGGCGCTCGACTGTGTTGGGAGAAGAATTGAAGTTAGAAGCTAAAAAAGAAAAGGAGTAAAGAAAAGAGATTGGAATTAGCAAAGTCATGAGTTAACACACTGAATATAAAGAACAAAGTCGGCTTTTGAAAGTCGCCAGAGGACGACTCGACTTTTGTCGAAATCAAAAGAAACAGGGAAATCACGAGCTACGACATTCGGTCGATTTGATAGAGACAAACCGGTAAGTCGACATGAGTCGACTCGAGAGGGGAAAAAGAGAAGAGAGAAGGCTACTAAGTCGATAGGAATCAACTCAACAAAAGGCGAGAGTCGACTTCATACCAGAAGTCGACAACCAACAAGGCAAAAACAACAAATCCAAACAAAACATGCGCATAGAAGATTCAACACAAAATCTATGAAAAATTTTTTGAAGAACACGAAGAACACACAAAAACTTCAAATCCAGAAAGCCCATAAAAACTGAAAAAGGAAAAAATCGACAGGAAGTTGAGAGATAATATAGAGCGGAAAAATTACTCATGGTGGCTTGTTTAATTGAACTCTAAAAGAAACTTGAAGTCGTCGGAAAGGAAGAACGCCGGTGAAGCCGAAAGCACAAAGATTGCCGGAGAATCAAAGGGAGCTTGAGAATTGAAGAGTCTAAAAGCGTGAAAAGTGGTGGGCTGGGAGATTGAAGTATATTTATATATGATGGTGATGGATGTTGACCGTTGGATCAGCATGAAAACCAACGACCCTGATGAAGCACAGAATTCGAAGAGTCGGCGGTTGAGATGACGCGCGTCACTTTAGGGTTTTTGAAATTTGAAATATGAAAAAAGGGTGTCAGAATGTCAGACTTATCTGAAAAGTAATTATAAGGGACTGAAATGGGGCTCGATCAAATGACGAGTCGAGATACCAATACGACAAGGTACAAGCAGACATTGTAGATAGATACGATACTTGACCACCCAATTTACTCCTAAGCATTCGACTGCTTAGAGTAATTTTTTTTTTTTTGGGGGACTGGATGACATAGCCATATAAAGATATACCGGCCTAAAGGCTCACCACTCGACCAGAAGGAGGCTCAAACCGATCACACGTCCACATACACCCGTCGACATGCTTTAGTCGACTTCCTCAAAGTCGACTCTTCACAAGATTGATGGTGAGAAATGGCAGATCCCATACAAGTCGACTCCCAGAAGTCGACTTCGTTCAGTTGACTCCTAAATAGTCGACATCTATTTGAAAAGACCAACAAGAGCGTAGCCTCCGAATAACCAGAAGATCCCGAGTCGACTTCTTCATACTTGAGGTCGACTCCCCGCACATTGAGACATGAAACACACTGACGACTCAACACACTTGTGGCATTTCTGGGAACCTCATGTCCTCCAATGGATAGAGAGAATCTTGTGATGACTCAGCAAGGAGGGGAGACGAATTGACCGGGGCAATTTAGACCTTTCAGATCAACCGACCGGGGCATTTTGAGTACTCTAAGTAAGTTTTTTCTCCTATATAAAGGAGGTGAGGTAACCCTAAACCCTAACTTCCATTCATTACATACTCTCCCTGTAACACCCCGTTTTATTTTAAAGAATTTGCCGAATTTATTTAATAAAAACCAGAGTTATTTTTTTTTTACAATCGAAATTAAAACACTTATCGAGAAACGACGCTACTTATTAACCACAACAAATAAACACACCCAATCAATCCATCCTATGAACCTACACATGCTCGAGCTATCAAAATAACGATCTCACAAATCATAAATCCCAAAATCATTCCCAACCGTCTAGCATGAATCAAGGTTCAAATGAAATTCAAACATAATTCGAAAATGAAGAAATAAATAATCCAAAGGGCGATAGCAAATAAATAAATAGCAAGTTCATGCAGAAGCATAAGATATCATCATATTTTGACCACCATCTCGCTCGTCCTACGCCACCGCCTCCAGCTCGTCTCAACCTAAACCAAAGGAAAAGAGAAGACAACAAAGAAAGTAATGGGGGTGAGCAACCAACTAGCTCACCATTATCGCACAATTATCCCGTATAATAATTTTAAAAACAAGTAACCACAGTATACAGTATGCACAGAATTCATAGCCTAAACTCCCTACCCGGCCCTATCGCAAACCTCCTATGTACATACAACAACCTTCTGGATACAACGGCATGGCTGTAACTAGAAACCTTCCCACCCCCGAGTACAACGGTTCGTAGGATCCTTTCCAGGAGACAACAGAGATGTTTTTTCCCTTCCGGATACAACGGCAAGGGGCGTCCCTCTCGGATACAACGGGCAGGCGACCTCCTACTGCTTTCGCATTCATCAAAGGCACTATCGTTCGGGACACTTAGACTAGAGTTCTTATGCATACAAAAATTTTCAAAAGAAACATTACACGAAATAATAAGTGCGATAAATATGGAATACATCATAAATGTACCCACTTGATTGCAGCAACAGATCAAATCACGATTCTCGAAAGTAAGACGAGGTCAATACCTCTAGACACCTACATAAGTCCAGATACTAAAGTCAACACTTTAATCTAGACCTAAGTAGAAAATTCACAGATTGACTTGGTCGAACTCGATTCGACCAAGTGGTTCGTGAAGTTCTGTGGATATGGGAACTCTAGGACTTAGAATCGATCAAACCACATATTCAACTTCACATAATCACAAATGAAAGACAATCAAATGAGCCACAAGTAGACACATAGCAAATTCGGTCAACAACACTTAACCGGAAAAACACCATATAAAAACAATTTCCAAAATTACACTTAGAATTAGAAGGTATATCAAACCTACGAGTTAGGCTCTAAATATTTTACATAAAATTCATCTCCCACATCTAAGAAAAATAACCAAGTTTCAGCTAATTTTATAAAATTCACATAAGTTTTTCAACAAAAGCAAGTTTAAATTAAAAACACATGATAATGGACGATCCAGGCCATGAAATTTTTATCTAAAATACTACAGAATATGAAGAGCCACACATAAAAATACCAGCCTTCAACACTCAGTATATGAATTTATAAAATTAAAACAGCATTCAGCCAATTAACACATTTATATCAAAACTGAATCTAACTGAACTCCAAAAATTCTAAACTTTTTACAGCATGCTAAACATCATATAATCAGCACCTCCACAAATATTCAGAATTTTTCAGCTTCAGAATAATTTACTATAATTAAAACAAATTTGAGCAGAAACACCAATTTAATTGTTAACCCTACCAAACCTAGACCAAAAATTCTAAATATTTTATACAACATATAATCATACCTGAGACATCACATACTTGAAAATTGGCCAGAATGGGCACTACACTATTAATTATGCATTTTACAAGAAACTGAACAGAAATCAAATTAATTTTTAAAAATAGCTCCAGACCTTCAAAAATCACGAAAAGTTTACACATGCTACACATTCATTAGAAACAGCTGCATCTAAAATTTCAAGATAATCCGACCAGTATTCAATTTATGGTGAATTTTCATTCCATACAACAATTATAACTTTCGAAAAATCATAACTACCAATTTACAAGCCCAATCGACACAAGGTCAGCGCCATTGTGTTTGAAATAATCCTAAGTTCCTAAATCCACAGCAACTCATCACTTATATTCAGTTCTCGCTCGATTCGCACGAATCGACGAGTTTGACATAAAATCACGATAATATAATATATATAACATCACAATAAAGAAGAAGAAGGTGCAGCAGCGGTTGAACGACCTTCGCGAAAGGCTGCGGTGGAAGAGGGCGAGGCTTGCTGCTGGTCGTCGGTGGCGAAGAGGCTTCCCCGGAATTGCTGGCGCTGCGACGCGAGGAGGAGGATCGCGGTTGTGGTGGCGCTATGCAGCGGCGAGGAGCGGCTGTTCGCGAGGAGGCAGCGGCGGCTCATGACTGAGTTGCTGCGACGGAGGTGCTCGCAGGTGGTGAGGGTGGCGTCGCTGCTCGCGGTGGTTCAGAGTTGCCGGAATCGTGAACAGAGGGAGTCGCCGGAGGTTGGTCGCGAGTTGCTGCTCCGGAGGTGATGTGATGACGATGAGATGGCGACAGTGATGATGATCGGACGATGATGATGGAGATAAGGGGTGAGCAGCGCAAGAGAAAAGAGAGAGTTTGCGAGGTGACGATATCTCTGACTCGCTCGAAGAATCAGAAAGACGAAAGGAAAAGAAACGAGAGAAAGGCTTGGCTGCGGGAATAGAGAATGAGGGAGAAGGAGAGACCGGAAAATATATAAATACACATGATTTACCATTCTTGATCTCTAAGAAAGAAAAATCACAACGCACACACGCACGCGAGAAAGAAAGAAAGAATGAGGGCCTGCGGCTTATGAGTGTTAGTGTTATTTTTGTTATGTTTTTATTAATGTTTTTTATTATTATTTTTATGTATTTTTAGTAAGTTTGTGGGATTTTGGGTAGTTTTTAGTTTTATTTAGTAATTTGTAATATTTAAGTATTTGTGTGGAATTTTGTATATTTTTCTTGTATTTTTTTTGAGTATTTGTAAAATAAAGGAACGGTCGAAAATCTCGGAAGAGCAGGATTTTGGAAAGTTATTGAGCATGATCACATTAATGGAAAGAGGAGCTAGTTAGCTACACACAGGAAAAAGCAGAACTCGATTTCGAGTTCGGATGAGTTTGTACGGAACCGAAGAGTAAAATCGAGCGAGTTGCCGACACATTGGAAGTTAAAAATCTCTAGATAATTGTATTCTAAGAGAAATTTGTATTAGCATACATCATTGAATAGAGGGGCTTGTTAGCGACGCGTAAAAAAAAACGGAACTCAATTCCGAGTTCGGACGAGCCCAAAACAAGCCCGAGAAGCGGAGCTGCCCGAGACGTGCGCGAATGCGCGCGGAAAAATTCACTCTCGGATTTTGTCTGAAAATTCCAACCTTTCTCTCATTTTTCCTATCTTCTTTCACCTTTTCTTGCATTTTTCTTGGTGGTTGAATTATTGTTGAATTGATGTTAGTTGATGTTAGTATGCTATTTATATCTATAAATAGCAACATTATCATAAAACAAAAGGGGAGGAAAATTTTTCCATATCATTTTATCTTTCCACATTTCTATTTTTACTACATTCGTAAGTTTGAATTTGTAAGATTAAATTGTTGAAGATTGTTGAAGTTTGGACATTAAGTTTGCACTTGCTCTAGCTTGTGGATTACTAGTAAGTTTTCTTTTTATTTTATGTTTATAATGATTTATTTACATAAGAATTTGTATGTTAAAATTACTATGAGTAACTAATTTCCTAACTAGGGTTAGGGGATAATCGTTTCGGTTTATTATCGTTTATAAGTATTTTTATTGCTCAATCTTTACAAATTTTATTAATATTATGGTTAAATGTTTGATCACCATTTTAATCTACATAATCGATTTCATAACCGAAAGGGGCGAAGTTGATAGAACTTGATTTGTTTAGAATAGACATGTTCGGAAACGTATTGTTTATGTGTTAACCGTTCCACTAATTCATTTATTTAAGTTTATTCGTATATTACGAGAGTTAGTACGGATAAACCTCTAGATGAGTAAATTAAGTGAATCGTTTAACTGAGTAATTTAATTACCGATAAATGTTAATAAAACCGGAATTGATTATCCCCAATACCCTAGACTTTTACATTTATTAAAACTTATCTTTGTCATTTTAGTTATTCTCTTTTCTTCCTTAAAACTTTATAGTTTGAAAGTATTTAACTAGTAGAACAATTTATTTGTTTGAAAGTTTTTACTAGTAGAACAACTTATAGTTTGAAAGTATTTAACTAGTAGAACAATTTATTTGTTTGAAAGTTTTTACTAGTAGAACAAATTTTAGTTTGAAAGTATTTACGAGTAAAACGATTTTATCGTTAGAAAGTATTTACTAGTAAAACGACTTTATCATTTGAAAGGTTTTCCGAGTAAAATGATAGCATTTATGTTACTTTTAATTTAGTTTAAAACCCCATTATTAAATTGAATTAGAATGTTTAGGAATATTTTCTCTTTTGTGAATTGAATAAACATACAATTTAATCCGGCTAACCTTCCTTAGAGAACGACCCGAGTCGGGTAACTCGGTTATTACTTGCCCAAAAATATTACCAACAAAATGGCGCCGTTGCCGGGGAAGGTTTAGGAATTATTTTGTGCGTCTATTCATATTTTTATTTTTTATTTTTTATTTTTTATTTTTATTTTTTATTTTTTATTTTTTATTTTTTATTTTTATTTTTATTTTTATTTTTTTGTTTTTTTGGTTTCGCTTCATTCGTGTGAATTATTGTTTTTGTGTTTCTCTTTGTTTTTAGTTGTATTATTATTTTCGATGTGTTTTATAGTTTGATTTTTTTTCGTTAACAGGTGCTCGTAACGCATTTTTCTTGTTTTTGCATGCGTACTAGGAGTGGCCGAGTGCTCATTCCGGAGGACAAATCCATTAACGAGGCTTTACGAGACTTGTTCGCCAATCTTTCTCTTGAACCATCGAATTCCAACAATCAAAGTGAGATGGCACATAACGAAGAGGAAGTGAACAACCCACCACGGTATCTCCTCCGTGACTTAGCCCAACCGGTGATTGGGCCGGTGACTTCATGCATCCGGCTAGGACCAGCGGCTCGGAATTACGAGCTAAAAACCATCCACTACAATCAACTTCCGTCATTTCACGGCCTTCCCAACGAAGATCCGCTCCATTTTATCCGTGAGTTTTACAACGTTCTCCAAACTTTTCCACTCCATGGGCTTAATGAAGACCAACTAAAGATGAGGTGTTTTCCCGAAACACTAAAAGACCGGGCTAAGGCTTGGTTTATGACGCTTGCTCCCGACTCTCTCACTAATTGGGAGCAAGTTTATTCAAAATTCATCGGGAGATACTATTCTCATCAAAAGACGCAAGAGCTCCGATCACAAATTGTGTCTTTTGCCCAACAACCAAATGAGCCACTACACGAGGCTTGGGAACGTTTTAAAGATCTTCAAAGGCAATGCCCGCACCACAACTTTCCACCGGCTTTGTTGATGAACAGCTTCTACGATTCTATCCACCAAAACCTTCAATACATGGTGGATAATGCGGCCGGTGGTGACATAGGAGCGAAGACGGCCGAAGAGATGATGGACATTTTTGAGACGATGAGTACAAACTCGTCTCAAAAGAGTAGCCGAGGAAAGAAAGTGATGGTCCACGAGATAGCTCCCGGACAAGATATGATGGCTCATCAAATAGCCGAGCTCACAGAACAAATGCGGCTACTAAATGCGAGGAATGCACAACCGGTACAAACTATGGCGGTAGAACCATGCGGTACATGTGGAGTCCACGGGCACCGAGCCGTGGTGTGCCCTTCCGCTTTCGAACAAAACTCTGGGGAGCAATATGCAGATGCCAACGCTCTACAAGGATTCCAAAACCGACCAGTAAATGATCCGTACTCTAACACATACAATCCGGGATGGAGAAATCACCCCAACTTCTCGTGGTCAAACAACAACAACACCCAACAACCCCGACAAAATTTCATTCAACAACCAAATCGCCCGAATTTCACTCCTCAACAACTCATGAGACCAAATTACCCCCAACAACAACCGCAAAGGGGCCCTATGGGAGGGATGCAAAACCAAGGGACCGGTCCAAGCTCGGGTACTCAAGACGACAAATTGGATAAAATCCTCCAATTCATGACGAATCAAGAATCCACCATCAAGCGTATCGAGACGCAAATTGGCCAACTCGCCTCAAGAGTTTGGAAATTTGGAGGCCGAATCCAATAAAGGAAAGCTCCCAAGCCAACCCGAGCAAGCAAAGGCCATTACCGTTTTAAGGAGCGGCAAAGTTGTTGACAACCAAGTCCAATTGCCCGAGATAGAGAAACCAGAAGAAATAAATCAGCCCAAGGACGATGAAGTCGAAGAAAACTCACGGGAAAATTCGGAAAAGCCGATGGAAGGTACACTTTTGCACAAGTCCTCAAATCCTTTCAAACAAAGAATCTCTTTTCCGGGCCGACTCCGGGATGAGAAGCAAGAAAAACAATTCCGGGACCTCTACAACATGCTTTCAAAAGTGAATGTAAACCTTCCACTTCTTGACGTAATCAAGAATATGCCGTCTTATGTAAAATTTTTCAAGGACTTGGTGACAAAGAAAAGAAGATTCGAAGATGGCGAGAAGGTTGTGGTGTACGAAGCGGCTAGTACCATGCACCACGACTTACCCAAGAAAGAATGTGATCCTGGGGGTTACGTGATCAAAATAGCCCTCGGGAATGGAAAAGAAGCTTCGGGGATGCTTGACCTTGGAGCTGGGATTAACCTTATGCCGTTTTCGATATTTCAACGACTCAGTCTCGGAGACTTGAGACCAACCCGAATGTGCCTCCAACTTGCCGACCATTCAATACGATATCCCAAAGGAGTGGTGGAAGATGTACTTGTTCGTGTGGGGAAGCTCATTATCCCCGTAGATTTTGTTATTCTTGACGTGGGAGAAGTACACGAGAATGGGAAGGATCACACTATCCTTCTCGAAAGACCATTCATGGCCACCACCAACATTCTCATTGATGTAAAGAACGGAACGCTAAACATGACTGTATTGGGCGAATCCGTATCCATTTCAGTTCGAGATGCCACATCCGCATCCTCGGTGAATTTTATTGAAGAATGTGCTTTTATGGATACAATTGATCCGTTCATCGGAGAAATGGCCCAACGAGAATGGGAGGCGAGGCATACACACGACTTCGACAATGGCTCAGAACCAACTGTTGATCTTTGTGAAACCAACCAGTCAGACATTAAACCGACACTAGAACTCTATGAATTGCCCCGACACCTTAAGTATGTATTCCTCGATGATGCACAATAAAAGCCGGTGATCATTTTTACCGAGCTTGCGCAAGACGAAGAGAGAGAGCTACTTGAAGTACTTCGAAAAAATAAAAAAGCCATCGGGTGGAGCCTCGGAGATCTTAAAGGCATTAGTCCCTCCACATGTATGCACCGAATTGTCTTGGAAGACGGTGCTAAGCCATTTCGGGATAGCCAACGGCGGCTTAATCCGAATATGATGGAAGTTGTTAAGAAGGAGGTGTTAAAGCTCTATTCTGAGGGGCTTATATTTCCGGTGGCCGATAGCGAATGGGTGAGCCCTATCCATGTGGTACCAAAGAAAGGCGGTATCACTGTTATTGAGAATGAGAAGAAAGAGATGATTCCGACCCGTATCACTACGGGATGGCAGATGCGTATCGACTATCGGCGACTCAATGCCGTGACGAAGAAGGACCATTTTCCATTGCCTTTCATTGATCAAATCCTCGACCGTCTAGCAGGACATCAATACTACTGCTTTCTTGATGGTCTTTCTGGCTACTACCAAGTAGCTATCGCTCCCGAGGATCAGCCCAAGACCACGTTCACATGCCCGTTCGGAACCTTTGCCTTTAGACGGATGCCTTTTGGACTTTGCAACGCACCCGGAACCTTCCAAAGGTGCATGTTTTCTATCTTCTCCGACATGCTCGAGGACTTCCTCCAGGTATTTATGGACGATTTTTCTATCTTTGGTGATTCTTTTTCTCTTTGTCTCCGGAACTTATCTCGAGTTCTCGAGCGTTGCATTGAGTCTAATTTGACTTTAAGTTGGGAAAAAAGTCATTTTATGGTAAAAAGCGGAGTCGTTTTGGGACACGTTGTTTCTAGTCGAAGGATTGAAGTCGATAAAGCCAAGGTCGATGTGATTGAAAAACTTCCCCCTCCAGTAAATGTTAAAGGTATAAGAAGTTTTTTGGGTCATGCGGGTTTCTATAGGCGTTTTATAAAAGATTTTTCAAAAATTAGCCAACCCTTGTGTCGCTTGCTTGCTAATGATGTGTCGTTTGTCTTTGATAGTACATGTTTAGATGCTTTTGAAAAATTGAAAAATAAGCTTGTGACAGCACCTATTGTGATTGCACCGGATTGGTCGCTACCTTTTGAAATAATGTATTATGCGTCGAATCTTGCGGTTGGAGCTGTTTTAGGTCAACGAGTTGATAAATTACTTTGAGTGATTTATTATGCTAGGTTGACTTTAAACGGCGCCCAATTAAATTACACGACAACCGAAAAAGAACTCCTTGCCGTGATTTTCTCTCTTGAAAAATTTAGATCTTACATTTTGGGATCTAAAGTAATTGTGCATTCTGATCATGCGGCACTAAGGTATCTTTTGAGCAAGACTCAATCGAAATCGAGACTTATTCGGTGGATTTTGCTTTTACAAGAATTTGACGTTGAAATCCGTGATAGAAAGGGTTGTGAGAATGTTGTAGCGGATCACTTGTCTCGTATCATTCCGTCCGATTCGTCACTAGCATTGCATGAGCATTATAGAATTAATGATGATTTTCCATATGAGCAATTGAATAAAGTGTCGAATTATCCATGGTATGCGAACATAGTGAATTATTTGTCCGATGGTGTTCTGCTGGCTAACCTCTCTTTTCAAGAGAGGAAACGATTTGTTGCTTTGTGCAGGAACTATTTCTGGGATGACCCGTTTCTTTACAAGATAGGCAAGGATGAGGTGCTACGAAGGTGTGTTCCCGAGGAAGAGCAATCGGATGTACTTACCTTTGGCCACGAGCTTCATTGTGGAGGTCATTTTCAAGGACGAAAGAGTGCCTTTAAAGTCCTTCAATCGGGTTTGTTTTGGCCTACTCTTTTCCGCGATGCTTATAATTTTTGTAAAACTTGCGACCGTTGTCAAAGGATTGGGAATATCGGTTCCCGAAATGAAATGCCTCTAGTTAACAATTTACAAGTTGAAATCTTTGATGTTTGGGGCATTGATTTTATGGGACCGTTTCCTAAATCCTTTGGTTTCGAGTATATCTTGCTTGCCGTTGATTATGTGTCTAAGTGGGTCGAGGCTATCCCCACCAAGACATGCGATGCTAATGTTGTCGTTAAGTTTTTGCAAAGTAACATTTTGAGTAGGTTTGGATTCCCAAGAGCTATCGTGAGTGACGGAGGCAAACATTTTTGCAACCGTGTATTTGCGAAATTGATGAAAAAATACGCCATATCACACAAAGTTGCGACACCATACCATCCTCAGACATCCGGCCAAGCAGAGACGAGCAACAAGCAAATCAAGACTATTCTCGAGAAAACGGTGAATTCGTCCCGGAAGGATTGGTCCCGGCGACTCGATGATGCGCTGTGGGCTCAACGGACTGCATACAAAGGGGTGTTGGGAATGAGTCCTTTTCGGCTCGTTTACGGAAAGGCGTGCCACCTCCCGGTTGAGATCGAACACAAAGCATTTTGGGCGATAAAGAAGATGAACTTTGACCTTGATACCTCCGGAAAAGAACGACTGTTGCAGCTCTCGGAACTTGAGGAATTGAGGAACGAGGCATATGAGAATTCGAAGATTTACAAGGACAAGGTCAAACGACTACACGACGCTCGCATTGTTCGAAAGGAATTAGCACCGGGTATGCAAGTTCTACTTTTTAACTCCCGACTTCGTCTATTTCCGGGAAAACTTAAGTCCCGGTGGAGTGGCCCGTTTATTATCGATGAAGTCCTATCTTTCGGAGCAGTTCGACTCCGAAATTCATCTACCGGTGAGTTATTTGTTGTCAACGGACAAAGGATAAAGCCATATATTGGAGGAGAAATCGGGAAGAAGCATGTCGAGACCGTCAATCTCGGCGAACCACAGTACGATTGATCGTTACAATGCCGAGCTCTAGGCAATAAACCGAGCACTTTTGTATATATTATTATAAAAAAAAAAAAAAATAAAAATTGAGATCCCGAATCATCGTGATGTGTTGAAGAAAATACCGGCCCATGCACGATTCTTCAAGAAAGTTGCCACGAACAAGAAAAGGTCCGACAGTGACGGGGATGTGATAATCTGTGAGGCAGAGAGTGTTTTGCATCATCTCTTGCCAAAGAAAGAAATAGATCCTGGAGGCTTCGTGATCAACATTGCCTTCGGGAATGAGAAAGAGGCTTTGGGAATGCTCGATCTTGGAGCGGGCATAAATCTCATGCCACTATTTGTTTATCGACAGTTCGAGCTTAAGGGTTTGAAGCCTACATCCATCCTCCACCAGAACAACCCGACGCACAGTTATTTATCACTGTGCTTAGTACGTTTTTCTTTCTTTTTCTCTTTTATTTTGTACAATTTGTTTTAGTCGGTTAGTTATACTCTCTTGCACCGCGAATCGACAATGGGGACATTGTATGATTTTAAGTGTGGGGGAGTTTTACGTGAATATGTGGTTAACCATGTTTTCACGTAAGCACGAAAAAAAAAAAAAAAAAAGGAAAAAAATATATATATATAAAAAAAAAAAATTAAAAAAAAAAATTGTTTGAATTGTTTTGTTTAAGTTTTTATCTTTGTTCGGGACGAAAAAAGAATTAAGTGTGGGGGAGTTGTTAGTGTTATTTTTGTTATGTTTTTATTAATGTTTTTTATTATTATTTTTATGTATTTTTAGTAAGTTTGTGGGATTTTGGGTAGTTTTTAGTTTTATTTAGTAATTTGTAATATTTAAGTATTTGTGTGGAATTTTGTATATTTTTCTTGTATTTTTTTGAGTATTTGTAAAATAAAGGAACGGTCGAAAATCTCGGAAGAGCAGGATTTTGGAAAGTTATTGAGCATGATCACATTAATGGAAAGAGGAGCTCGTTAGCTACACACAGGAAAAAGCAGAACTCGATTTCGAGTTCGGATGAGTTTGTACGGAACCGAAGAGTAAAATCGAGCGAGTTGCCGACACATTGGAAGTTAAAAATCTCTAGATAATTGTATTCTAGGAGAAATTTGTATTGGCATACATCATTGAATAGAGGGGCTTGTTAGCGACGCGTAGAAAAAAACGAAACTCAATTCCGAGTTCGGACGAGCCCAAAACAAGCCCGAGAAGCAGAGCTGCCCGAGACGTGCGCGAATGCGCGCGGAAAAATTCACTCTCGGATTTTGTCCGAAAATTCCAACCTTTCTCTCATTTTTCCTATCTTCTTTCACCTTTTCTTGCATTTTTCTTGGTGGTTGAAATATTGTTGAACTTTGGTTGATGTTAGTTGATGTTAGTATGCTATTTATATCTATAAATAGCAACATTATCATAAAACAAAAGGGGAGGAAAATTTTTCCATATCATTTTAACTTTCCACATTTCTATTTTTACTACATTCGTAAGTTTGAATTTGTAAGATTAAATTGTTGAAGATTGTTGAAGTTTGGACATTAAGTTTGCACTTGCTCTAACTTGTGGATTACTAGTAAGTTTTCTTTTTATTTTATGTTTATAATGATTTATTTACATAAGATTTTGTATGTTAAAATTACTATGAGTAACTAATTTCCTAACTAGGGTTAAGGGATAATCGTTTCGGTTTATTATCGTTTATAAGTATTTTTATTGCTCAATCTTTACAAATTTTATTAATATTATGGTTAAATTTTTTATCACCATTTTAATCTACATAATCGATTTCATAACCGAAAGGGGCGAAGTTGATAGAACTTGATTTGTTTAGAATAGACATGTTCGGAAATGTATTGTTTATGTGTTAAAAGTTCCACTAATTCATTTATTTAAGTTTATTCGTATATTACGAGATTTAGTACGGATAAACCTCTAGATGAGTAAATTAAGTGAATCGTTTAATTGAGTAGTTTAATTACCGATAAATGTTAATAAAACCGGAATTGATTATCCCCAATATCCTAGACTTTTACATTTATTAAAACTTATCTTTGTCATTTTAGTTATTCTCTTTTCTTCCTTAAAACTTTATAGTTTGAAAGTATTTAACTAGTAGAACAATTTATTTGTTTGAAAGTTTTTACTAGTAGAACAACTTATAGTTTGAAAGTATTTAACTAGTAGAACAATTGATTTGTTTGAAAGTTTTTACTAGTAGAACAAATTATAGTTTGAAAAGTATTTAACTAGTAGAACAATTTATTTGTTTGAAAGTTGTTACGAGAAGAACATCATTTTAGTTTGAAAGTATTTACGAGTAAAACGATTTTATCGTTAGAAAGTATTTACTAGTAAAACGACTTTATCATTTGAAAGGTTTTCCGAGTAAAATGATAGCATTTATGTTACTTTTAATTTAGTTTATAACCCCCATTATTAAATTGAATTAGAATGTTTAGGAATATTTTCTCTTTTGAGAATTGAATAAACATACAATTTAATCCGGCTAACCTTCCTTAGAGAACGACCCGAGTCGGGTAACTCTGTTATTACTTGCCCAAAAATATTACCAACAATGAGCTTGATGGGCCTGCTTTTGATCTTTGGGCCGGGTTCAAGGCTGGGCCGCATGGTTCGGTCGGTTGGCGACATTAAACCGGCTCATGAGTTCAATTTGGGTTCACGCGGTTAATCTCGGGGCCGATATCAATTCCAACACACGATAAAAAAATAAACCGAATAATAAATTTATTTTACATATATATAATAATACAAATTAATAATTAACAAAAAAAAAATCATTTAGACATTTAGACCATTTATCATTTAATCATATTTAGGCAATTATTAATATTAGAACATTCAAAAAAATAATATAATACCATTAATATTATCATAAAAATAATCATCAACCATAATAAATAATAATATCAATAATAATAAAAATTCTCAAATAATCCACAAATAAACGGGGCACTACACTCCCCCATACTGATTTGAGCGTCGAAGCTCTACGCCGGAAACACTTCCGGCATTGAGTTCTTGCAGGTGTTGTCGCGGTCTAGCAGCGATTCGAAGGCATTCAAGAAAATCTGAGCTCATTACCACCGGTTCACTCCAGATCTGAGAGTAGACCCATCACTGCCTCTGAGGCTGCAATGTACTCGGCTTCCATGGTGGAGTCTGCCACGCATTTCTGCTTAGCACTCCTCCATGAAATGGCTTCACCTCCCAAGTAAACACATAACCTGAGGTTGACTTACTCTCATCCCTATTCGACTGGATATCGGAATCAGTGTAACCCAGAGGTAACAAGATGTCTGCACGGTTAACTAACATGTACTCCTTAGTCCTTCTCAGGTACTTGAGTATATGTTTCACCGTAGACCAATGTTCCCATCCCGGATTACTTTGATATTTAGCTACCATGCCAACGGCGTAGCTAATATCTGGCCTCGTACACAGCATAGCATACATAAGACTTCATACTGCCGAAGCATAAGGAACTGTCTTCATGTCTCCTATCACTTGAGACGTCTTAGGAGACATCTCCTTGGATAGACCTATTCCATGTCTGAAAGGTAACATACCCTTCTTGGAATCCTAGATGCGGAATCTGGCCAAGACAGTGTCTATGTATGTAAATTGGGATAAGTACAACATTCTCTTCTTACAGTCCCGAATGACCCTAATACCAAGAATGTGTCCTGCTTCACCTAAGCCTTTCATATCAAACTGCTTAGACAACCACACCTTTACGTCTGATAACTCCTTCTTACTGTTTCCAATGAGAAGTATGTCATTTACATAAAGCACAAGAAACACCACGCTCCCACTGATTTTCTTGTACACACAGTGCTCATCCGAACATTGAGTGAACCCGTATGACTGGATCACCTCATCGAACTGGATATTCCAAGATCTCGAAGCTTTCTCCAGTCCATAAAAATACCGATTAAGCTTACACACTAGATGCTCATGTCCCTTATCAATGAATCCATCTGGTTGTTGCATATAGATGTCCTCCTGAATGTTCCCGTTAAGGAAAGCCGTCTTCACATCCATCTGTCAGACCTCATAATCCATATGAGCGGCCACAGCCAAGAGAATCCGAATGGATTTAATCATAGCTACTGACGAAAATGTCTCATCATAATCAATACCCTCTTTATGGTTATAACCTTTCGCAACAAGCCTAGCTTTGAAGGTTTCCACCTTCTCATCTGATCCTCTATTTCTCTTATGGACCCACTTGCATCCAATGGGTCGTACCCCATCGGGTGGTTCTACAATATCCCAGACCTGATTGGAGTCTATTGACCCCATTTCAGCTTTCAATGCAACATTCCATGAATCTGCATCTTTATCTTGGAGTGCCTCATTGTAGGTCCTTGGGTCCGATTCTAGGTCTCCTGGAACTGAGTCCAATGACTCTCCAAGACCTATCCATCGGTCGGGCACATGAGAAACCCTCCCACTACGACGAGGTACTGTCTACACTGGTACACTCTCAGTGTGCCGTGTTGTAGTATTAGATGATGTGTCTACTTGCGCACTCGGTGGGGAATTATCGACTTCACTCCTCAACTCCTCTAGGACTAGTCTACTCGTGGGCTTATGATTCATAATATAGCCTGCTTCCAAGAATCTAGTGTTCGTGCTAACGATCACCTTCTGATCCTCGAGACTATAAAATAATCCACCTTTCGTTTCCTTGGTATAGCCAACGAAAACTCGTGCTTCTGAACGCTTTTACCAACTTGCCTGCCTCCTGCACCAAAACGTGTGCAGGGCTACCCCACACTCGAATATGTGAAAACTCAGGTTTTCGCCCTTTCACATTCAATTCAGTTTGTTGCACTATGGGATAGTTTGGTTTAAGAACATATAAATTGCCAACTAATGAACCAGAACAAATCAAACGATTTCTATAACGAATAATAACCAAGTCATCAAACGTAAATGAAAGACCATCCAAAACAAACTTAGAAACTGAAACAAGGTTCTTTCTAAAACTCCAAACATAAAGACAATGTCTTAAAACCAAATTACTACTATCAAAAGATAAAATAACGTCTCCACTACAACTGCCGCCACTTTCGTAACATTGCCCATGTAGACAGTGATCTATCCCTCTTTAAGTCGTCTGGTTTTCTAGAACCCCTGCAAAAAATTGCAGACATGATCAGTGGCTCTAGTATCTACACACCAGGTTCTGGTAGATACAACCTCTAAACATGTTTCTACGACATTAATAAAAGAGTTTCCTTTCTTGATGAGAGGGCATTCGACCTTACAGTGTCCAGACTTGTTCCACTTATGGGATCTTCCTTTCGGTTTGTTTGTCACAGCCTGAGGGGCCGGTCGTGGGGCAACTGGAGCATCCTGTGCCTTCGCCTTTCCTGCAGACTTCTTTCTCTTCCTGCCCTTGTGAGGCCTGGAAGGTCCAGCCTGCTCGGCGACTAGCACCTGAGGGCTCTGAGTGAACAAGGCTTCTGCTGCCTGATACTCAGCCAACAGTTTTGGAAGAGCCATATGCATCTTGTGCATGTTGTAGTTCAACCGAAAGCGATCAAAGCTCTTCGGCAGAGACTGGAGCATAATATCAACCTGATTTTCTCCGTCAATAAAACCTCCCATCACCTCAAGCTCATTGAGCTGCGCCATGACCTTTAGGGCGTGCTCCCTCACGGGTGTGCCCTCGGCCATGCGCATGTTCATCATAGCACTCAAGGCTTCCTGCCTAGCAGCCCTAGACTGATGTGCAAACAGATTTCTGAGATTGAGAAATATATCTGCAGCAGTGGTCATAGACTAATGTTTATGTTGAAGCACTTCGCCATCTCATCAGACATCTTCCACTTAGCATACTGCTCTTTCTTCTGATCAGGAGCATCAACCCCGGGCTCTGCCAAGCAAGCCTCATTGATGGCAAACTTATAACCCTCAGCAGTCAACACTATGTCTAAGTTCCTCTTCCAATCAATGTAACTAGGACCAGTAAGCTGATTTTCTTTTAGAATGACAGACAACGGATTGAACGACATGATGAATGCAGCCTGAGAATCATGAAAATGAATTTTACAAATTAAACACTTTTAAATTTAACTGTTAATATTGATATCCTCAAAACAACATTATGTTAAACTCACCGACACACCGTGAGTAATGCATGCTACGTGGGTCCGCCTACATACTCAACATTCGTAAGAGAAGGGTTTTTCAAGAACCTATTAATTTTCATAAGTCAAAACGAAATTCATGACGAACGAAATTAATAGTGGGTCTCCGTTTGACCATGCAATAAAATTCAGGGACCCCGTGCGGTGTATATAAATTAAAAATCGCATTCTAAGTGAATCCCATTTCTCGATCCTGAGGTCATCAAAATCGATTATACGTTCCCCATGGGGAGGCCCGTACGCTCTCATAAGATTTCTTCTAACCGTCTAATTTTAGAAGTTTGTCCTGGTAATTCCCTACAATTAATTTTAGTGATGTCATCCGTGGGAAAGCCCATACTTCAATTAATTGATTTACCGATAAATTAAGAATGGAGGCCTTAGGAATTTTATAATTAACTTTAATTTAAAATCTCTTCTCAAACTTAGTATCATTTTATGAGGATTTTAAAATATTTATTCAATTCTAAATTAGTCTATGCAAATGCAACAATTAATTAACATGCATAATAATTCATGCAATTCTAAATTAATCCAATGCTAAAGCAATAATTAATTAACATGCATAATTATTCATGCAATTCTAAATTAATCTCATGCTAAAGCTGTAATTAAATAACATACATAATTATTCATCTAATTCTAAATTAATCTCATGCAAAAGCAATAATTAATTAACATGCATAAATAATAAATAATTAATTGACATAATAAATTTAAATAAATAAATCCACTATTAGGGCCATTAATTATTGAGTCTCTTTAAACAAGGAAACCTTGACAGTTTATTTCCTTGTCCAACTCGAACTCCCACTGCAGTAGAATCCTGGTTGATATTGTACTGTTTGTCTAACAAGTAAAAACCTCCATGCACCAGCCGCTGCCTGCCGTACCGCCGCCTCTGGTAGGCGGGAAATACTCACCAGATTTTTTTTTTCTTTCTACGCGTGTGATACACGTGCCACCAGCCGGGTCCTCCGTGGTCCGCTTCGCCGCCGTGTGCTGCCGCCGCTGGTTCGATGGCTCGCCGGCAGCTCCTCGGGCTCGGTTCTGATTGGTTCGTCGAGATTCATTGATCTCTTGTGGTCTCCCTGTCATCAACACACGATCACAACACGAAAAATATAATTTACAAAATTACATAATTCGATCCTAGATCCAACGAATGGATGTACATGTTTTTTAAATAAATAATTAATTCTAAATGTTTGACGTAGAAAACTTATGGATTAAAATTTTTTGAATCTGATGGATTCAGGGTGGCTAGGAACAACACACGAACGGAACTGGATCAACCAGGTCGGGATCGCGAACGGGTCGTGTGGGCTGTCGTTGGGTGCCGGTCGTGTCGTCGCGCGGGGTCGTGTTGCGGGTCACCGACGATCGTCGCGTCGGCTCCGACTAATCACGGTGGCGCTCCGTCGGCTGTCGTGGGCTCACGGCGGTCGGCAGTTGGTCGGCTACCGACTTTCGGGGTTGACGAATATACATTGATCGTATTACTCACACAACTCTTCAACTTGTACCGGTGGAGCAACAAGAAGAAGATAAAGGTAATGGGTGAGCAACAAGAAGAAGAATATATGTTGGCTTCTTAATTAATGGACTAACTGTGGGCCAAACCCACTCATCCAATTAATTGAATAATATTACGGTCCACTAACGTAACATTATTGCACTCTATTTTCTGGGCCCAAATTACATTTGAGAATCCAATTATAA
This sequence comes from Striga asiatica, assembly GCA_008636005.1. Classification (NCBI taxonomy): domain Eukaryota; kingdom Viridiplantae; phylum Streptophyta; class Magnoliopsida; order Lamiales; family Orobanchaceae; genus Striga; species Striga asiatica. The sequence goes on along the minus strand of BKCP01005417.1, from coordinate 367,118 downwards.
TTACCCGAATTACCTCCCCATGTTTAAGATATAATCTCTATTAATTAATTTGATTACTGACAACCAAGAATTAATTAATATATTATTTATTTCACCGCAGCTAGCACTCGTTCATCACATTATTATTATGCCGGAACTTAATCCACCTGCAGGGTCTAGCATAACAATCATTCATGAACTCACTTCGGGGATATCATCAAACTAACGCACATGGCGACTGTAAATATCCTAACAACACATCATACATACAACAATATTACCCAAGACAGTATGAATATTAATCTAGCAAACTGAACCTCACCCAAGTGAATCAAAGTAATATGTACTGCATGTATATGCCTGTTTAGTATCTTACGGGTTAAGAGAACGCAGTAATTAACCGAGGCCTAATTCGTTTACGACGATCAGGATAAAACGAACTTCTCATCTTTGGGATCCTGTTCAATACATATATGTACTAGTGCAACTACTCAGTCAAGACCAACTGTACCGTTGACACTACAACCGTTCGGATGGGATGTTTATTTTCATCTAGGTTGTGAACCACAATTCTTGTTTCGCAAGTAACTGATAGAATGATCTTCTGTTCGCCCAATGAAGACCCATTCTATCTAAGTGCAAAACAACAATACATAAAACTTGTTTAATCTAACACGATTCTCATTCATAAAGGGTAAAAGTGTAATATCATCTAAAGCCAAGCTTTTAGTATATAACACCAACAAATGGAACGCAACAATTAATGATGTCTAGATTATTTACTTGGTCAGTATGAAATATTATTATCCTCATGTAGGTCTTTTCAATACATACGAGATGTACCAGTATAATTCATTAGTCAAAGATCAACTAACTCAAAATCACACTACAGCCTTTCACAACAGTTAGTTCGACTCTGTCTGGGCCGTGAACATATATTTATATTTTACAAAGCACTACGTAATCTTTCTATTTTGACACATCGAACCACATTATCTACAATGTAAAACAAAAAAACTAGGTCCGCATAAATAAATAAACTACGAAACTAACTTGACTAAAAAATGCATCTCATTCAAAATGGAATTAGGAGTAATCACAAAGTCGAGCTTCTATAGTATAATCCAACAAGTTGTCCTCTAAAGCGCCTAACAAAGAGGTAAATGAAGCAATGGCGGTCAATGAAAGACTCATCAAACTCAAGGGAAACACAAGTGAAAAAGTTATATAAAAGAAAGAAGTCCCTAAAGGTGATTGAACTGTCCTTCAAACCGCTCCGATTTTCTTCAAAACACCGTCGGGATGTGTCCTGGTGTAAAGTCTCTGATGCTCAAGTCAGAACCTCAAAAAATCTCCAGTGCATGTATTTATAGTACTGATTTTGTGTTGTTTAGGGTTAATTTGTTAACCTAATAGCCATATTTGTTCGAGATCCTAAAAGATTTGTGGGAATACTTTCCCTGCATATATCGGTTTGCCAAAGAATAGTGATCCTTCCTTGATTAAGTTGCCTTTAGGTCAATCAACCTAAGTCGTTTGCTATATTGGACACCTTACCTAGGTCGAACATCCAAAAAATCATCTAGGGATCCTAACTCGACCTGGTCCCCACCTCCTCTAAGCTCGAATGCGCTCCTTCCGACCTGAATGACCTGACCTCGAATCCTGCTACTGGACCCCGGTACGCACAAACTGCTTCTGGTCTGAGCGAGTTATCTTCTAATCTGAGCGAGCTCCTAAGAGATATTAGGATGCACCATATCATAACTGAAACATAAAACCTCACTCCCAATAAATTGCTCTTTCTTGATGCAATTTTGGTGTTGTTTGGTGTTTGTTTTGGTGGAAAAACCTCTGTAAGTTTCATGTTCGAAGCTTTTCAGCCAACTCAATTTTTCATTGGGGTGGTTCGGAAGTTCTAGCTCCTGATTTGTTTGTGTCAACCAATTAACTTTCAAGCTTTCACATGTGTTACACAATATTCAATTTTGTCTATCCTGTCTGTGCATCCGTTTGGCATTTTTGGTTCATTTTCACCACCACTTAAGCAGCCCCATTTGCGGGTTGGTTTTCACATCTTGGTTATATATGTGATATGAAAATTGTCTTCTCCCCGGGTCTAGACCGGCACCACCACGAACTATCTTTCGCCTTATGCTCCGGTGACTTGCAAAACACATTAAGGAGGGGTCCCAGCAGAAAACTTCTGACGCTCAAATCAGATCTCGCCTGTGAATATCCTGGAACATGTATGCTAATGGCATAAATATGCGTTATGTAAAATAGAACCAGATAACCCCTTTTATACGCAATTTATCTTTTTAGTCAAGTAGACTCTTTACTAGAAAAGAGATCCTACCGTATCTTCTTTCCTAGCATAACACGTTTCTGAGGCCTTAGGCTCCTTAGCGAGATTCACTTATCATCATTACCAGGATTTTGTTTCTTCTCACGACACGACTCTTAAGTCCTTAGATCATCACATCGACCTCGTGACCCATCCGTTGTGTATGCTTACAAGGTCGAAACTACGACCTTTAACTGTATGACCTCATGGTTTTACTTACCCACATTTAGTTAGGTTGACTCGTACCTTGAGCTATTCGACCGAGCTCCATGACGAGGTCGAACCCTAATATCGAGCTAAAGCTTTCTTAAACTAGTCCCACCAGAGCTAATTACTCAAGCCGGTTCACCGAGCTATCATCGATGCTATATCAACATGTACGCCATATCACCATCCACATAAAAATCATGGCATGTGTTATCTTAATTTGTGATAATATTTGATTAATTCAGAAAGATTTATAACCTATTGAAAAAATATATTTGCTTAGCTGTTAGCCCTAACAAGATTCTTAATATTCTTAGTAAATGATAATAAAGTCGGCCTTCGTGGAATTTAGACATCTTAGTAACAAGAACCAATTTTGCAACTAGTTGATTGGAGATGACAATAGGAAAAGATGCCAATATATATAGGACCACTAAAGAGTCTAAGACAAATTTTACAATGAAATTTTATGTTGGAACATAACCATTTTGTCTGGTATTTTTTGGTTGGAACATGGTGAATTATAGTGGTTTGATGTATTGGATAAAAGGTAATAAAATGGCCAGTCCTGCTATGGAGCCAACGATTGGCTCCATAGCATTTCCAATAAAATGGCCGCAGCGAAAAGTTTGAATGATAAACTTCCAATCTATATATATATATATATAAAGGTTTGATTATTTTTAAAATAGTAACTATTTGCCGCCAAAAAAATATTATTTACTATATTGGGAAATTAATCAAGTAATTTATGGTATAAAGTGGACAAAATATTTTTGGTATGAAATTTTATTGTGATATTCAATTTTTGGTATGAAAAATCATTAAAATGCATTTGGAAGTGTTTCCAAGTATAAAATAATTTACTAATTAAAACCAGATTTTTTGTGATCGGTTAAGAGTGATATGAGTTACAGTATATATAATAATTATGGGATGGTGAAAAATTTGCATATTTGACAAAACACATATATTTTTGTTACATTTATAATTTACTTCTTTTAAAATAAGTTGTACCCGTTATATCTATGTCGAAATTACAAAATATGTTTACCCATAGATTGCTTTATTTTTGTGTTATTTACAATTTGAATAATAAATTGTAATATATAGTCATTATCTATACAACTTACTTACAGTCATATACTGAGGAAAATAGTACATGTTGTATGGTAAACATATAAATCTTAACTAATAAATATATGGTAGCAATAATTACTGAAGCTAACTATATAGAATGAATATATGTTTTATTCCTTTTAAAACAAATTGTATATCCGGTATATTATGTTTCATTAAATCCTCTCATATATTCTCGATTTTTTTTTTTTTACTGAATCTGAACAATCGTTATTTGATACGCATAAAAAATGTGTATCTATAAATAACTAACTTCATTTTATGAAAAAAAAAAATCTAATCTAATCAATCCTAAGCTGCTATTCATAAGAAGTGTGCATAGATAAATAACGGGATTTACTATAAAAACATCCACAAACACATTAAATATATACAAAAGTTTGTATTTACTTGAAATATGATCTAAAATCCCGCCTACAAATTTTAGAATTACTAAATTTGTTTTTTTTTGTTAAAAAAATTTTTTTTTTTTTTTGTAGGAAATGTGTTGTTATTAATAAATGTATGAATTTTATGGTATAATGCGAACGATTTTATTTTAGTATGAAATGTTGATTTTAAATGGTATGAATTTACTTGCTATGGATAGAAATGTATTTCAAAATTTTGAAAAAAAAAAATAATTGATATTAATTTTATTTGGTATGGTATGAAAGTCGAATTAGTTGATTTGTTATAAAATCAAAGTGAAGTGATTTTCTAATTTGGAATTGAATTGGTCTCTGCAAGCTATAAAATTTTGAGTGAATTTATTTGTAAGTAGATACATGTAAACCAAAAAAATATTTATATATCAAGTTAGAAGATATATTATCAAAAATAAGTTGCAGGACGTTAATTTATTTGTTCCATAAAATTGATTAAATTTATTGTTTTCCACCATTGTTTAAGAAGTTAAAAAAAAAAAAAAAAAAAGGAAGTAAAACATTAAAGTAATGGTTGCTATAATAGCTTCCCGCTAAAAATACAACACCCAAATAAAATTTTATTTCGAATACTCTTACTAATGTTTTTACTCATTCTATCAACCTTGATTCAAATATATAAATTTGTCAAAATAATTATTTTATGGAATCACATTATAGTCAAATCGAATTTTGATAAAAATTTTAAAATGACACTTATTTTGAAATGAATATAATGTAACTTATTATAAGTTACGTGTACCGCACGGGTTGTGTACTGATTTTAAATAGACATGTTTTATGTAATTGTGCACAATTTAAATTTCATATAATATTTTTAATAAATTAATATAGGTAATTTGTATTACCTATTGATTCCATACTTTTAATTTATAAATATTATTTTAATTTATAAATATTAATGAATATCTTTTACCCGTACATCGCACGGGATTCGTAGTAGTTAGTTTGATTAATTGTGCTTAATTGTTGATTCTGTCGCATGCTAAGGAGATATTTTAAGAAATTTGGTTTCTTTCATGGGATTATATCTATCAGAATCTGTGGAAAGAATTAAAAATAGAATAAGAAAAAAGGACATTCTATAGGTGTTGAATATTCTTCGGACTTTGACTTTTCATAACATATATGTTTGGACCAGAAAATTCAAATTACTTGACCAGATGCCTTCAATAGAGAGAAAGAGGGGGTTTTATAAAATAAATGATGAAAATCTTTGCAAATCGAATTACATATATTTTTTGGTTTTGAGATGTCATAATGACGAAACCATGAGAGCATCAACATCTTTGTATTAATCAGTTTATGAAATAAATTAATAAATAAAGGTTTATTACCGCTGGTTTTCAGGGGTTGATTTTATTCAGCATGAGTAAAAGCCATGAGCATTTGTTTTTAGTTTTTACCTAGCTATGACTAATTTACTATCATGGATATTTAAAGAATGCTTGCTGAGAATTACGAATGAATCTAATTCATCCTTTTAAATTATATTCAATCTAAAAAGTTTATTTGTTTGTTTTTCTTTTTCTTGTTTATCAGAGTTGCTGGGAAGGATTAGTCGTGACTCGTTACCGGCCTATCAATTTCCGATGCCCAACTATCGAATGGAGTTCCTATTGAAAAATAAAATCGAGGTTCGCTAATTAAAACTAGTTCTTCTTTTTAAAAGAAAAGAAAAACAAAAAACAAAATTAAGTAAATCTTATGAATTACAACTAGTACGTAACCCGTGCGATGCACGGGATGTAAAATTTAGAAGAATAATATATCCTCACGTGCATTAGGATCGAAATTGAAATCATTAAAATACATAGGAACATTGTTGAATCATAAAAAAGTTCGGTAACAATCATATATTATTAAAAACCTTCTTGTACACAACATTATGAGTTTGATTATTTGGTAACTCCTCATTATCACAAACTAATATTTTCAAAAGAGATAAATCCTAAAAATCAAACTAATATTTTTTGTTAACAAACTAATATTTTAGGATTGGTGAACAAACTAATATTTTAGGATTTCTAGGATTTGTCTCTTTTTGGTGAACAAACTAATATTTTAGGATTGGTTATATGAATAAGGCTACCTGTTTTTGGTGTTCTTTTCATTCATTTTCATTCAAACAATCCGATGACTTGTATAATGAAATCCGAATCTTAAGCCGAAATATTTAAAAAAGAGTTTTTAAAAATTGAAAAGTCAACGCAATCAGTTCAGATTAATTAAAAGTCAAAGAATATCCGCTCCTTGAAATAAAGACGTGTGTTATCATTAACCAAATATCCGGTTACTGATATAGAGTGGTCACAAAAAAATAAAATGCGATAATGGCGCTTCATGGAAATATCAATGGGATAAGGTCATAACAGATCGCTATACATTTTAACGATAAAAGCTCAGATGGAATGATTTATAATAATTATGTCGTAATTAATGAATTAATTAGATGTGTGAAAATGATATAATTAATGAGAAGTGTGAAAAAGACATAATTAATGAGAAGTGTGAAAAGGACAAAAACTTACCAGTTTTGGAAAATATTTAATGCAAATCCGACATTGACCATAATTTGACCTACTATTTTGGATAAATGTTAATTCTTATTATATAAGTATAGATGGGATGACAAAATTTTCACGCTTTTAACAGTTTCCAATTAAAAATAGTAATGATAATTTAACTAGGACTACACCAGGGGTCAGCATTGAGCCCTTATCTATTTGCCTTGGTGATGGATGATGTCACAAGGGACATACAAGGTGATATCCCTTGGTGTATGCTCTTTGCTGATGATGTGATGTTAGTTGACGAGAGTAGAGCAGGGGTAAATAGGAAGTTGGAGCTGTGGAAGGACGCGTTAGAGTCGAAAGGCTTCAGACTTAGTAGGACGAAGACCGAGTACATGACGTGCGCTTTCAGCATGGCTTCACATGATGATGGTGACGTTACCCTTGACGGGCAAGTGGTGGCCAAGAAGGAGACTTTCCGGTATTTGGGATCGATGCTACAAAAGGATGGCGGCATTGATGCTGATGTTAGGCATAGAGGTTGGTTGAAATGGCGTCAGGCGTCAGGCGTTCGGCGTTCTCTGTGATAAGAGGGTGCCACAAAGGCTAAAAGGTAAGTTCTATAGGACGGCGATTCGCCCGGCGATGCTATACGGTGCTGAATGTTGGCCTACAAAAAGGCAACATGTGCAACAACTAAGTGTAGCAGAGATGCGCATGTTGCGTTGGTTCTATGGGCACACAAGAAGGGATAAAATTCGGAATGAGGATATTCGAGATAGGGTCGGGGTGGCCCCAATTGAGGAGAAATTGGTTCAACATCGGCTGAGGTGGTTCGAACATGTCCAACGGAGGCCTCCTGATGCGCCGGTGCGTAGGGGAGTTCTACAGCGGGTCGAGGATGTTAAGAGAGGTAGAGGTCGGCCTAAACTCACTTGGGAAGATTCGGTTAAGAGAGACCTTAAAGATTAGAATATCTTCAAGGATTTAGTGGTGGATAGGAGCGCTTGGAGGCTCGCTATCAACGTGCCAGAACCATGACTTTTGCTCCTTTTTCTCTCTCTCTCTCTTTTTTTTTCCAATCTCTTCCTTTCGGTTCGAGTCTTTTGTGTTTCTCTTGGGTTTCATCTCTAGCCTACCCCGACTTGCTTGGGACTAAAGGCTATGTTGTTGTTGTAATGATAATTTAACATGACCTTCTGTAGCGTAAGCTGAGAGAGAGACTTGTCAATCATTTATTAGGATTCTCTTTTCTTGTATGTTTGAAACCGTTTTGTGAACATATATACAGTCCTTGTGCCACACTGATCATCAAGTTCGATGAATTAATTTCATATGTTATGTTGACTAGTACAGTACCCGTGCGATGCACGGGGCTTTATTATTTCCGTCATTTTTAAAAGGCAATTTTGTATTTAAATTTAAATTATACAATAAAGCACTGATCATTGATTATAATTAAACCTAACAAATACTTATTATAAGATACGTGTAATTATTTATATTAATTATGTTGGGCTTGTACAATAGGAATGTTTTTGAAAAATGTGAGTTTCAAAAAGTTCATATCGGTCCAATTTACAATGTTGGCTTTGAAAGTTCATATTGGCCCAAAAAAAAAAAAATAATCCAATGATCCATATTAGTCAACGCAAATCGACGGTTTAGATTACACTGAACATAGTATAAATAGTGAATTATCGGACCAAAGGCTTCATTTCTTCCTTCATATTTCGCTGCTTCCAGTTTCTTTATTCGTCTTTTTTCATCGATCTTCTTCCAGCTTTCCGTTCTAACACTGAGGATCTTATAAATACATATCTTTTTTAGTTTTCATTTAATCGATGTTTTAAATTAGTTTTAGGTGTTTTGCACGAAACAAAATATGGATTGTTCAATTTGAGGGTTTTCATTTTCAATTTTTGTAGTTTTATGTTTGAATTTTTTGGTTTTTTCAATTAATCAAAAGAATCCTTCGAATCTGAGTGTGCGCCGGTAGATTTTGTTAATTTTAGTTGTTTAGCCCGAAAAAGAAATGTGGAGTTTTTAATTTTAAGGTTTTTATGTTCGATTTTTGTACTTTTATGTTTGGATTTTTTGGGTGTTTACGATTAGTCAAAAGAACTCTTAGAATTTGAGTGTGTGTCGATAGATTTGTTATTTTTTTATCGGCAAAATCATGTTTTTACACAAAATTTTTTGGCGTCCAAATGATTTTTTTCTTTTAAAACTCATCTCGGCTACACAAATCTGACAATTAATTATGTGTTATCATTGATTTTGATGAATTTTACACAATTATTATGGGTTAAGAACTTGCAAGTTTTTTTGCCCAAATAATGAATGTTAATATCAATTAATTTTAAAAAGGATTGGTATTGAAATAAAACTCAAATTTTTAAAAGCATTATTTGTACCAAAATTGAGCAATTTGGTTATCAAAACTAACTATCCGTGATTGATAAAATAAAACTTGTCCGAAATAGTATGCAATTAATATTGTCAGATTTTTTTGCTTACTAATTTTGATAAATAGTAATTCTTATTATATATATATAGATTTGACAAATGTACCTTCCCATTTATTTCCTTGCAATCCCATTTATTTTTTATTATTTAATTTATTTAATTACATAGTTGACCGACGAAACTTAGGGATTTGAGTCCGTTAACAAAAAACGTACAATAGTAAGTTGTGGGAACATGCTAAAAGGCTTCAATTTTCTAATGATGCAGAAATGGTGATGTGGGACAGTCCAACCTTACTTTTATATTTTTATAAATATTATATTTGAATATGAAAATATACATGCTCATGTCTACTAAAGGTAACCCCTTTGGTGTAACCATTCTAATTTTAGATATAAAAAAAATTCATTTACAGTTTGAGGTACAATTAGTTGATTGTCTTGTTTAAATATAAAATTATATTTCTCCATTTATAACAAAAATCAAGAGCATCAACATCAAAGCAGCTCCTCATTATTTCAATGAGAAATCTTTACCAAAAACATTACACAGATTCTATAATCTATCCTAATCCCACTATAATTATAAAGAAAGAAAAAAGCAAAGGGAGGAAAATGGGAAAATTTAAAACAAAATAATCTCTCCCATGCATAGCCTCCACACAACCTAATTTGTTGCTTAATTACACATATTTTTCCCCATATCCAGCATTTCTCAGCAGTGCCTGCCTTATGTCCTCTGTGTCCAGCATTGCCCTTTTCTTAAATTCCTGCAATACATATAACACAACACAATTATTTTATTGCACACCCAAAAAAACTAATAAATAAATAAAAATAAAAACAAACAGTAAATTAAAAATTATCAAATTAATTAATTAATGCTAACCTCAGAGCAAGAAGCCTGGAGTGAGAATTCATTAAAACAGCTAATAACACACTGCTGAATTTCAAGGCCCAATGCTTCTAATGTGGTGACTGTTGATAGCAACAACCCAGGCTTCCCTCCACAGCATATCTCCATTCTTGTGTCTGAATTTCTCCTTTCCACATCGAACTGCACAAATCAAAACTAGTAATTAGATAAATTTGAAATAACTATACTAAAATGCAAAAATCGTGATATTTTTTTCATTCATAATTAGTAATAAAAAGAATTTATACATACCTTGGGTGAATTTCTAACCACAATCTCATTAGGCTTGACATCATTGAAAATGGACATTGAGCTCAATTGATTTGACCCCAAATGCATCTCTCTTTGCAGGCCATTGATTCTCTCAATCAGCTCCTTCATGTAATCTATGGTGTCCCCCAGTATTGATGTTCTATCCATCTGTCCAATCAATTGAAATTAATATTAAATTATGAAAAAAAGAATCACTATGAAATTAAATGGTATTTTTTTCCCCTTTATAAAACAAAAGGGGTTAGGTAAATAAATAAATAATTAATTTACCTTGCTAATTTTGGGAACAACAGATCGGAGCATGGAGAGGCGGTCGTTGAGGCGCTTCCTCCGGCGGCGCTCGGCCATGAGATTCTTGGACGGCTGGCCGCTGATTTTCTTCGTCTTCCCCGCGCTCTTTATCTGGGCCGGGCCGAAATCAACGTTGAAGCCCGAGGGCTGGGGCTCCGCCTTGCACGGGCCCCCTATCTCCATATTCTGAATCCCGGAGTACAGGCCCGGTCCGCCGCTGAAGGCGTGGCTGCCGTTGAAATTCCGGCTGCCGGAAGAGTCCGCAGTGAAATCCGGTGGGGAGAGCTCCTCGCCGTAGGACGAGCAAGTGAAGCTCTTGTTATTATGGCTATTGTTGTTACTGAGATTTTGGGCGAGGTAATAATTAGGGTTGTAGCTGTTTTCGAAACATGAGGAGTTGGAATTTGGGACAAAATTGGCATAATTGCTGTTCAGACAGCCATTAATGGCGTTGATGTAAGATAAATCTATCTCCCTAACACTCATAAGCTCTTCCAAGAAAGCCTGCTCATTTGTGTAATAACTCTCCATCTTACTCTCCCCTTTTTACACACACAATGGGCTTTTTTCAGCAGGTTTGTATTTGGGAGGCAAAAAAGGAGTACTCTGTTTTTATGTGTAAGTGATTAACGAATAGAAAAGCTATTTTATGTGTGGTATTATATATAGGTGGGGTTTGGAGGAAACAATTAACCCTAGTTGACTAATTAATTATAGTGTGATATTTTTTAATTTGTTTGTTTATTATTTTTGCCTCATAACATAGCACTTTGTATTAATGTAATTGTTATTGTAGCACATTGTCTGTAAATAAAATAACTTCCACCAGAGCATCAGCGAGATGTCACATTCACGTCTACTAATAATGTGTTTAAGAGCAAATATTCGAGGGGTTCCAATAGGATACTTTGCACATTCACTCATAAAATATAACATAAAATTATTTATATAAATTTTACTTATAAAAATTAATATGTTAAATAAATTTTTTATCATGGTATGTGTGACATTATATAATTGGATCATTAATTCATTTAAAAAAGAGTATATATAGTTCGTTAAAAGTTATCAACGTGAAAAGAATAAAAATAAAGCAAAATTACACCTATCACGACCTTTCACGAATTTGCATTTTAATCATGATCATTCAACTCTTGTAAATTATATCAACACCCTCACATTTTCGCAAATCGGTTAAAGAATTTGGGAAACCTATCACGGAAAGGTTGATGTGCCTTGTAGAATTTTCATGTAGTTGCTGATGTGTACGGGCAACACGATTTTTTCTCACTTTAGAACAAAACTATGTCGTTTCTTTTCCAATCTATAAATAATTAAACTCCAAAAATAAAAACTCTGTACCTAGCCTAGCCTTTCTTCCACAACCATTATATTTCCAAAATTGAGTTCATACCCCAAACCGAGAGTCGTGGACCACTCAAATATGTCTGGTCGTGCCGCTCAGCCTCTCGTCAGAATCCTTAGGTGGTTAGCCCTATGAGTTGAAGCCTTTGGTACCCCAATCACTGCCGTTTTTTCGAGGATGCCGCTTGAAGTAGAGTCCTGAATCATCTAATTCAATCTCATCCAAAATTACTAAACCAGTCGAGCTTTGATTTTCCCGTTGTCAAGGTGAACTACTTCAACGTTCGCCGCCCGTTACCGAGCCACAAGCAGCAGTCCACACCTGACCCACGAGCCGCCACCTTCGTTTGTCTCTGAGTGGCAGTCCGTTATGCCGATCTCCGCCGCGGATAAGATGGCGCCTACACTGGGCTCTAGACTTTTTTCTTGAAAGATTTTAATTATCTCTCGTTAGTGTTGTCCAGAGCGTAAATGATTTTCAAGTTTTTTTTTTCCCTTTTTGGAATTTAATTATGATTGGGAAAAGAACTATGTCGTTTTGTTCTGAAGTGGGAAATAAAATAAGAAGGCCCGTACACATCATCAACTATGTGGAAATTCTACGGACACATCAGCCATTTAGTGACAGGTTTTCCAAATCGTGAACCAATTTGCAACAAAATGAAAGGTTGTCATTAAAATGCGAATTCGCCAAAGGCCAAGAAGAAGATGAAGAAGGCCATGGTATTAGGTGTAATTCGCCAAACGCCATGGTACCCGTTCATACTATTCCAGCTGCCCAGAATGCCCAACTACCCAATTCGGTTATGCCATGTGGTCATCTCCACGTGGCGGTTTGATCCCTTGAATTTTCATTCCTATCCTTTATTATTCTTCATTAGACGGTATAACCATGAGTCTGCAGTCACATCCACTTGGTCGAAGGATCAACCAGGTGCTCTCTCCGTTCAAGCTTCACCAGGCTCCCAGGGACTCTCTATTCGACATGTTGGCTACATTCACATCATTGATGCCCTTTTCGACCTGAAGGCTCTTCAATCTGTGCAATCGTCCTCCTTCGTTCAACTTGATGATCGCCTGGGTTTAGTTTGGATATCCCTTCGGTCTAGTCAACCTGGTGTGGTTATCCCATATCATCTGGTCCCCCAATTCTGGTTGAGTCAGGATGACTCAATCTAAGAGTGAATTCAATCGCCCCTCATTTTTTTTTTTTTTGGTATTTTCGACCTCCTTTTAGCTTTTGAGTTTTTGCCACACCTTTACTTTCTTTTGCCGGGCTTTTCCCTTTTTTGAATTTTTAATTTTCAATCCTCATCATGTGTTTGCACCAGATGCCATGAGTCTGCAACCGTCATGCAAAACCATTGCGTCGCCACGTGCCAGGGTCGGCCCAAATGTTCTGTCGCCTAGCACTCCACAGTCTGTACGGGCTTTGCGCAACGCACTCCATTCAATGCCCCACTAATCTCGTCTATTCCTTTTCATTTTATTTTAACGGTCAGATTTGACCTGTCCCTTCCCCTACTGCCTTCAATATGAGCTGCTGATCCGACTCGTATCCTGCTGTCAGAACTCCTAGATCTCTTTATCTTCCCTCTCCCTTCACCAATAAAATGTTGTTTTGATCGACTTTGCAAGGTTTCTTACTTCTGCAAAAAATTATCCTATAGTAAATTCTTGCCTTCTCCCTGCGTTCGACAAGAGTCCGACTGTGTCTAAGGCTTCTGCCGCCCGAATCACCGCCGTCTACCATAATTTCTACTCCTTCGTTTTCAATCGACAATCATGCATAAATTTCCTTCTTTCACCATCCTTACTTGTTTTTGTATGCACTATTTGTTTTCCCGTTTTCCTCTTCAAATTCTCCTTTTCATCCTGCCGTAAATACTCTGTCAATCCTCCTTCATCCGCCGCTCTTTTCCACTCATTGAATCCTATTCTCTTTTGTTTTATTTTTGTTTCTTTTCAGATTCTGCAACTTCCAGTGAGGGTGACCACCATTCTGGCAGTGATATGAGTGTTAATGTTATATACTGAAAGCTTGACTTTTCATGTTATTACACTTTTGCCCTTTATGAATGAGAATCATGTTAGATTAAACAAGTTCTACGATCTGTTGTTTTGCACTTAGATAGAGTGGGTCGTCATCGGGCGAACTGAAGATCGCTCTATCAGTTACTTGTGAAACAAGAATAGCGATTCACAACCTAGATGGAAATGAAAAACCCATCCAAACGGTTGTAATGTCAAGTGTACGGTTTTGTCTTGACTGATTAGTTGCACTAGTATATTTATGTAATGAACAGGATCTCAGAGAGGAGAAGTTCGTTTTATACTGATCATCGTAAACGAACTAGGCCTCTGTTAATTACTACGTTCTCTTAACCCGTAAGATATTAAACAGACATATATGTAGTATATATTACTGTGATTCACTTGGGTGAGGTTTAGTTCGCTGGATTAATATTCCTACTGTTTTGGGTAATATTACTATATATAGTATGTGTTGTTAGGATATGTACGGTCATCATGTGCGTTAGATTGATGTTGTCCCCTGATATAACCATATAAAGCTATACGGCCCAAAGACTCCTTACTCGACCGGATAGCAACTCAGACCATCCACATGTCGATATGTTCCCGTCGACATACTCAAGTCGACTTCCGCAAAGTCGACTCTTCATAGAATGCGGGAGAGGGCAGAACCTATATAAGTCGACTCCTAGAAGTCGACTTGGAAGAGTCGATTCTCCAATAGTCGACATCCACCTAAGAAGAGCAACAATAGCGTGGCCTCTGAATATGCAGAACATCCAAAGTCGACCGCCTGGCACTCGAGGTCGACTCCTTGCGTCTCGAGGCGCGAAACACACTAGCGACTCGATACACTTATGATATCTCTTGAAGTCTTCTATCCTCCAATGGATAAGAAAGAATCTTGTCCTGACTCAGCAGTAGGGGGAGAAGAATCGACCATGGCAATTTGGACCTTTCAGGTAATCCGACCGGGGTATTTTGGGTACTTCAAGTAAGTGTTTTCTTCTATATAAAGGAGGTGAGGTAACCCTAAATCGTAACTTCCATTCATTCACACTCTCCTCTATAGTTGCTCCTGCTCTCTCAGAGCAGCCTCTCTTCATCTCTTTCACATACTGACTTGAGCGTCGGAGGCTCTACGCCGGGAACACTTCCGGCGTTGAGTTCTTGCAGGTGTTTACGGCGGTCTAGCAACGGTTCGAAGGCGATCCAAGCAGATCTGAGCTCGAAACCATCAATTTTCTTCTGATCCAGAATTAGACCCATTATTTTGGCGCCGTCTGTGGGGAGTTCTTGAAGGAATTAAGAGCTTTGTACCTAGCTCTGATCTGCTTCTGATGGCTGAGAAGGAAGGTTTGCAGAGGAACTTGAATGAGGAGTATAGGGGAGCTTGGACAGACAAGAGACCACCACCACTCTCTACCCCTAGACCTCCAGTGATGCAGATGCTGGGATTACCACCATTTGGAGGACTTCCGCCGCCGGGGATGAATCATGGTGGAGAAACACCCATTACTCCACCCGGAGTGAAGATGCAAGTGTTGACCCAAGTAGGAGCAAGTCAAACATTAACCCTAATTCAGGTGTTGGAGAGAAGGAGCCAACAGAGATGTCTCGACGTGAGGGAAAGTAAATTCAGGAGGTGCAGGAGCAGACGCAAACACAACCCCGCGTCGAGGAGCAAACACAGACAATGACGAGGAGCGAGATGCAAAAGATGATCGCTGAAGCTGTGGCTGCCCAGATGAAACAAGCGGTGCAAGTCGAGCAGAACCTGCGGGTCGAGCAACAGCCTCGTGTCGAACAGCAGGCTCAGTCGAACGTGTAGCAAAACATAAGGGCGGACAAGAAGAAGTCTTCCATTCAAACTATCAACCCACAAGCGAGAGATGAGACATTAGAACAATTGATGGTCCTGGTCCGCGACTTGCAGGCACGAGTTGGAGGCAAGAAGAGCAGAGGCGCAAGTGAACACCCATTCTCCCAACACATTTTGAGAGCTGACTTGCCACAGGGTTTCAGGGAATTAAACATATGGTATGACGGCTTGACTGACCCATCTCGACATCTAAAAATTTTGAGAACATAGCAGTGCTTCACCGCTATAGCGACTCTGTGCAATGCCGCGCTTTTCTGACGACTCTGAAGGGGTCGGCTCAGGATTGGTTCCACCAGCTGCCAGCTGGGTCGATTCAGAACTTTGATTGTTTCAGCTCGAGTTTCCTCAATCAATTCGCGAGTGTTAGAGTGCAGGAGAAATCCTACCTCTCGCTAATCAGCATGCAACAGAAGAAGGGAAAGTCGCTGCACGATTATGGACCGTTGGTTCCCTCGTTGATCCAACGATCGTCGTTCGTTACTCCTGTTTATAAATACATCTCCTTTTCTCCGAAGGTTACTTTTCGCATTCTCGAAATTCCTGCTTTCTCCAGCTTCTTCAGTTTCTCCGGCAATTTTCGCACTTCGGCTTCCCTGGCGTTCTCCACTTCCGGCAACTTCAAGTTCGTTCAAGGCTTCAATCCACTAAACCACCATGTGTAAGTTCGCTATTTTCTCTTATCCCTCTACTTTCTGTCGGTTTTTTTCTTTTTTCAATTTTTTCTGGGTTCTGGGAATCCTCGTGTTCTTCGTGTTCTTCACGAATTTCTCATGAGTTTTGTGTTGGATCCTTTTACGCATATATTCTATTAGGACCTAATGTTTTTCGCCAGTCGTCGGCTGCCGATGAGCAGTCGACTGTCACCTGTCGCTAAGTTGGCTTATGTCAACTTAGTGGCCTTCTTTTAGTTTTCTCTTTTCAAGTCGACTAAGGTCGACTTACTAGCTTATTTAGGTCGAGATGCCGATAGCGATTGCCCCTTCTTTGTCCTTTCTTCCTCTGTCGATTATTGCGAGTCGCCCTGATTCGATCTTGTAGGCCCTTACTCGTGATTTTACTAACTTCGACCTTCTCCTCCTTTTTCTTTCTTTAGCTTCCGACTCGTCTCCTCTCTCTGGCTCCCTCGGTCAGCAGATCAACGATTATACTTGTCAAGCCGACGAGGGTTCTAGCTCTGACTGTGTCGAGGTAACCGGCTATAGGATGGTTTCACTGCCTTCCCATTCTTCTCCTCCTCTCGCCACTGCCTCTTCTGCCGACTGGGAGCAGTATGACCAAGCGCTCTTGGAGGGCGGTTTAGTCGACATCGTTAAGAGCCCTTCTCGAGGAAATCCTCCTCGTCTTGATCTTATTCCTCGAGGTATTCCTCTTAGGTTATTAGACATCCCTGTTTATAGAACCAGCCCTGTATCTGTACCACTAATTGTTCCACTTCTTAATTCTCAAAATGTTGTATCAATAGCTTGTCCCTTAGTTAGGTTAGCTGTTTTAAATCCTTTTTGTTATGCCTCTGCAGCCGAGGTCGAGGGCTTCAGGAAGTTTAGCGGGCTTCCTTCCGACTGGGAGTTAGTCGCCCCAGGTCCTAATGACGATTTCGCTCATCCTCCTCCTGGTTGCCATACATTTTTTGTAGACCAAGTCGTCTTCGGCCTTCGCTTCCCTATCCAAGACGAACTCTTGTTAATAAGTAACATGTATAATATCCCCATAAACCAATTTTCTCCGAATGCTATCCGCATTATGATAGCCTTTATAGTCGTCTCCCGAATAACACTCAATTTCTTTTCGCCCGACTTTTTCTTCTACTGCTATGGCTATCGACTTTCCAAAGGCGCTCACTGCCTGGGTCGTCGGGCCGGCGTCACCTTTCTTGACGATCTTTCATCAAATGTCACCGAGTGGAAGTCGAAGTTCGTTTTCATTCGACCTGCTCCTGGCACGTATCCCTTTGTGAATAAATGGATCACCTCGAAGGTGAAGCAGAATAAACGGCCTCGCTCTGACGAGTTTGCCCGGCTGTTATCCGAGTTAAATAAGCACACATACAGTGCTCGTCAGCTAATAAAGGACCGTGAATTAGTTAATCATGCTCGAATCGTCTTTTATGAAGACCTTCCTCGTCTCGATGATCCCCGTAAGCCGTCATTGTTCTCTCTTCTTTTCTTTGTGCAACTGTTTAGGAGTTATAATTATTTTCGTCATGACTGCTAAGTGTTCTTCTCCCTGCTAACTTTCCTTCTACTATTTCAGTTAAAGCGCTCAAACGCTTCGAGCTCAAGAAGGGCCAGTCGTCCGGCCCGTCAACTGGTGGTTCTGCTCCCGCCTCTCGACCCTCAGGCGGGTCCGGGTCGAGGCCCGGCGCTGCAGTTGTCGAGGCGACGACTGCTCAAAAATCCAGGGTCGAGAACCCTGGTGCATCAAAGCATAAATCGTCGGGCTCCTCTTCTCGCAAGAGGGCCCAAGACGATCGGGCCGCCATCCTCATTCCCGACGATCTCAAGCGTCGCAAAGTCGACAAGGGGAAAGGAAAGGCGGTCGAGAAGAAAGGCCCCTCCCCGATTACCGTCAAGGACGTGACGGTCAAGATGCCATCTCGGCTCTGGAACCACCCAGAGCCGTATCATGTGGCCAAATACCTCAACTCCGTCATCCCGGAGGACGACAAGGAGCGCGTCGAGGGGAATCTGTACGAGCGCTCAAATTACGCCGTTCAGTGTCTATCTCGGGTATTTTTCTCAACTCTTATCGACTTGGTTCTTGTGTTCTTTTCTTTAGACTCAATCCATCTTTTCCTTAACCTGTTTCATATTCTTTCGCAGTTCCTGGCTGCCGCGCTCCCATGTTTCGAGGAGACGAGCAAGGCTCCTCTTGCCTCCACTAAGTCCCTCGAGGACAAGTGCGAAGCTCAGCGCCAGGAAATTGAGGCACTGAAGGAGGACCTAGAGGCTTCCAAGGCCCTGGTCGACAAGCTAAAGGCCGACAAAGCTGTGTTTCGGCATCTGAACGACAAGCTAAAGGCCGACCTCGACAAGGCCCGTGACGAGTGCATGGTCGAGAGAGAGACTGGCATCGAGGAGGGACGCAGGACCTTCTTGAAATCACCTATGGGTGCCATCTTTCTCGAGACCTATCGACAAGAGGTCGTAAAAGCGTTCTGCAACTCTCCTGCTTTCCTCGACAAACTTTGCCCTGTCGTCGTCCAGTACTTCGATTTTGCCTTTGACGCGTGGGCGGCGGTGGTAGAGGGGTCTGATTTTGCTGGGAAGCTCGACCGCGAGGCGGTTAAAGAGACGCTCCCAGACCCCGAGGGCTATGAAGGCGACTCGTCTCTCCCTGACGATTACCCGTGGTGGACGGGGCTCGAGGCTTGGGCCATTCGCAAGGCTGGCCTAAGTTCTCAACTCGAGGTCCCCACCACACCTCTGGTCGGTTCGACCGAATTAGTCAGGCCAGAGGGGGTTATTCGGGCGGATGAGGTCGTGGAGGTTGAGGGGGACGAGGAGCAGAGGACAGAGCCGCTTGCTGAAGAGGATGTCGAAAAAGAGGTTGATAATAAAACTGAATCTATCGGGATGGATGGTGAGGACGACGTGGCTGAGCGGTCGACTGGTGACTCTTAGTTATGTTTGTCTGTTTTCGGGCGATGCTGCTATTTTTGTTTTTGTTTTTGTCGTTCCCGGCCTATTTTCGATTTGTGTAAAGGCCGAGATGACTTCGGATGTAATGGATTTTTGGTGATTAATATAATCCTTTTCTTTTCCTTTTGTTTGTGCTGATTGCTTTTCGAATTGTTTTGTTATTTCCCGTATATCTTCTCCCCAACCCTTCTTGCGAGCTGGTCGAAATCGAGCAAGGATTTGAACAGCTTCATAGCTGTGAAACGTTTAAAGTTTTTCAACTCGTCTCCTCACAACCCTTCTTGCGAGCTGGTCGAAGTCGAGCAAGGATTTGAACAGCTTCATAGCTGTGAAACGTTCTAAGTTTTTCAACTCGTCTCCTCCCAACCCTTCTTGCGAGCTGGTCGAAGTCGAGCAACGATTTGAACAGCTTCGTAGCTGTGAAACGTAAGTTTTTCAACTCGTCTCCTCCCAACCCTTCTTGCGAGCTGGTCGAAGTCGAGCAACGATTTGAACAGCTTCGTAGCTGTGAAACGTAAGTTTTTCAACTCGTCTCCTCCCAACCCTTCTTGCGAGCTGGTCGAAGTCGAGCAACGATTTGAACAGCTTCGTAGCTGTGAAACGTAAGTTTTTCAACTCGTCTCCTCCCAACCCTTCTTGCGAGCTGGTCGAAGTCGAGCAACGATTTGAACAGCTTCGTAGCTGTGAAACGTAAGTTTTTCAACTCGTCTCCTCCCAACCCTTCTTGCGAGCTGGTCGAAGTCGAGCAACGATTTGAACAGCTTCGTAGCTGTGAAACGTAAGTTTTTCAACTCGTCTCCTCCCAACCCTTCTTGCGAGCTGGTCGAAGTCGAGCAACGATTTGAACAGCTTCGTAGCTGTGAAACGTAAGTTTTTCAACTCGTCTCCTCCCAACCCTTCTTGCGAGCTGGTCGAAGTCGAGCAAGGATTTGAACAGCTTCGTAGTTATGAAACGTTTAAGTTTTTCAACTCGTCTCCTCCCAAAACTTCTTGCGAGCTGGTCGAAGTCGAGCAGGAATCTGAACAGCTTCGTAGCCGTGTCGATTGTTCGTTATCTAGATGTGTATCAAATTTGATTGTTCGAGAATATTCATTCTTGTAAACGCGTCCATTACATAATTGTGTTTACCGATGTTATGAGTGAGATTTGTAACTTGCTCGAGGTTCCGCTCGAGAGTGCCGATTGTTAATGGTTGTGCTAACCGACTTCGTAGTCGAAGGCTTCATAGCCTGCTCGAGATTCCGCTCGAGGATTTTACAACTTCGTAGTTGTGTTAGTCGACTTAGTAATCGAAGGCTTCGTAGTCTGCTCGAGATTCCGCTCGAGAATTTACAACTTCGTAGTTGTGTTAGTCGACTTCGTAGTCGAAGGCTTCGTAGCCTGCTCGATATTCCGCTCGAGAGTTTACAACTTCGTAGTTGTGTTAGTCGACTTCGTAGTTGAAGGCTTCGTAGCCTGCTCGAGATTCCGCTCGAAAGTTTGACAACTTCGTAGTTGTGTTAGTCGACTTCGTAGTCGAAGGCTTCGTAGCCTGCTCGAGATTCCGCTCGAGAATTTGACAACTTCGTAGTTGTGTTAGTTGATCTCATAATCGTTGTAAAGTCAGTCGGCTTCATAGCCGTTTTGAAAAATTCAATTTTTCATACAATCATATTGAAGTCGACATGTAAATGTAAGAAACATAATTGAAGCATAAAACAGATTCATTTCATCATTGAATTCAATTCAGACATTGTTCAGTACAAAAGATAATTCGAAATATTGCCTTAAGCGTAAAAGCGTTTGAGATGGATCACGTGCCAGGATCGCGGGAGTTGTCGTCCTTCTCCGTCCTCGAGTTCATATGCGCCCCTTTCGAGCACCTTTGTGATAGTGTAGGGCCCTTCCCAGTTAGCTTCGAGCTTGCCGACATGTTTGAGGGCGTCGGCTCGTTTGAGGACGAGGTCCCCCACTTGGAATCGTCTGGTTCGGACCTTCTTGTCGGAGGCTGCTCGCATCTTCTGTTTGTACTCGACAGATCGCACCCAGGCTTCTTCTCGACCTTCTTCAATTAGGTCCAAGGCTTCTTCTATCATTTCCTCGTTTCTCTTTTCCTCGTAGAATTTTGATCTGTGAGAGTCGAAGCCGACTTCGATCGGCAGTAGTGCATCCATCCCATAGACCATGTGAAATGGGGATTGTCCCGTCGAATTTCTTGGAGTCGTCCTATAGGCCCATAGGACTGTTGTTAACTCGTCGACCCAAGCGCCCGACGCTTTTTCCAGTCGTTTTTTCAATCCTTGGAGGATAGTTCGATTAGTCACTTCAACTTGCCCGTTTGCCTGTGGATGTGCGACTGACGCAAATCTTTGTTTAATTCTCATGTCGAGGCACCATGCTTGGATCCGTTTTCCTTGGAATTGAGTTCCATTGTCTGAAATTAACACTTTCGGAATTCCAAATCGGCAGCAAATATTGTTGAACAAGAATTGTATCATCTTTTCTTCAGTGATTCGTGCTAAGGTTTCCGCCTCGACCCACTTACTGAAATAGTCGACTGCAACCACCAGAAACTTTCTTTGTCCCGTCCCCATTGGCAATGGTCCTACCAAGTCGATTCCCCACTGAGCAAAGGGAATAGGGGAGTTGATCGTCGTCATGTACTCGGCAGGGATATGAGTGATTTGGCCATGGCGCTGGCACTTCTCGCACTTCTGGACTAACTGCTCGGCTGCTGTTCGAATTTTGGGCCAATAGTAGCCTGCTCGCAGAGCTTTGCCGGCTAAGGCTCGGGATCCGACGTGTGCTCCGCAGCACCCCTCATGGATTTCTCTTAGGACCAGAATTCCTTCTTCTTCGGAAACACATCTCAAATGAGGCCCGACTATCGACTTCTTGTATAGGACCCCGTCGACTTCGAAATACTTGTTTAGATATCGGACCATCTTTTCCGCTTCTTGCTTGTCCCCTACAGGGACTCGACCCTGCAGGAGTTCGCGAATCGACTTCCTCTAGTCGTCCTTCTCGTCAATTTCCATAGCTTCGTTAAGAACACTCCCCTCGAGGTGCATTGTAGTGATGTGATTTCCCACTTTTCCTTCATTCGAGCTCGCAATCCTAGCGAGGCAGTCGGCTCGTTTGTTTTCTTCTCGCGGGACTTGTATCAATTCGAACTTTTCCAGCCCTTGTGTGAGGTTCTGAATTTCTCCGACATATTTCGACATTCTCTCCTCCTTGATCTCGCAGTTTCCCAGCACTTGTCCGACGACGAGTTGCGAGTCGGAATGTGCTGCGATTTCTGTTGCTCCGCCTCCAATCGCCAGTTGTATTCCCTTGATAAGTGCTTCGTATTCGGCTTCATTGTTCGAGGCTTTGAACCCCATTCTAATCGCGAAGTCGAGTTGTTCGCCCTCGGGGGAGACGAGGACGACTCCCAAACCCGATCCTTTTGCAGACGAGGACCCATCAACATGCATCATCCATTTCCTCTCTTCACCTTTGGTTCCTTCTTGAATGAAGTCGGCGAGAGCTTGTGCTTTGATAGCTCGCCTCGGCTCGTACTTGATGGAGTACTCGCTTAGCTCTACTGCCCACTTCACGAGTCGACCTGAGACTGTAGGTCGACCCAATGTTTCCCCCAGCTGAAAGTTCGTTCTTACCACGATTGTATGATTCCGAAAATAAGGTCTCAGCTTTCTGGCTGTTATGACAAGTGTTAGAGCGGATTTTTCGACTTCTGGGTATCTTGTCTCTGCACCTTGAAGTACTCGACTTGTGTAATAGATTGGTTGTTGGGAACTTCCGTCTTCCCTCAACAGCACCGAACTTAAAGCAAACTCTCCTACTGAGATGTATAGGATTAACTCGTCGCCTGGTTCTGGTTTGGTCAGCAAGGGTAGTTCACTCAGGAATTCTTTCAACTTTTCAAAGGCCTTCTGTGCCTCATCACTCCACTTAAAAGTCGTCGTCTTCTTTAGTAGTTTGAAGAAAGGGAAACTCTTTTCGGCAGCTCGAGCAATGAATCTGCTCAAGCCTGCAATCCTTCCCGTTAGCACCTGGACTTCTTTAATGTTTCGCGGTGGAGCCATGTCGAGTATTGCCTGCACCTTATCTTTGTTTACTTCGATTCCCCATTCCGTGACCACGTAGCCTAGAAATCGTCCTGCTCTTACTCCAAAGGCGCATTTGCTCGGGTTCAACTTCATCCCAAACGCCCTAAGGGTGTTGAAAGTTTCCCTTAAGTCGTCTGGGTGTGAAGTCGAGGATTTACTCTTCACCAGGATATCGTCAACGTACACTTCCATATTCCGGCCGATTTGAGATTTGAACATCCGATCCATCAGGCGCTGGTAGGTTGCTCCTGCATTTTTGAGGCCAAAGGGCATGACGACATAGCAATATGTCCCTTTGCTCGTCACGAAACTCACTTTACTCTGATCCTCCGGTGCCAAAGGAATTTGATGGTATCCCTGCGACGCGTCCATCATGCTCAACAACTCGCAGCCAGCTGTGGAGTCGACTAGCTGATCGATCCTAGGCAAGGGGTAGTGATCTTTAGGGCACGCCAGGTTCAAGTCGCGGAAGTCGATGCACATACGCCATTTGTTCAGTGCCTTCCTCACCATAACTGTGTTAGATATCCATTCGGGGAATTGGATCTCCTTGATATGTTTGGCCTTCAACAACTTATCCACCTCGACTTCGATTGCTTTGTCGATTTCAGCGCCGTGGTGCCTGAGTCGCTGCTTCACAGGTTTTCTGAGGGGGTCGACATTGAGTTTGTGCTCCATCACTTCTGGGTCGATTCCAGTTAGCTCTTCAGGCGAGAAGGCGAATATATCCCTGAATTCTTTCAACAATCCCACCAACTGTTCTCGCAATTCGCCTTCTAGTTCTCTCCCGACTTTGGTGGTTTGTTCTCTCGACTCCCCAATTTGAATCTCCATCAATTCTCCGTGAGGCTCGAGGTCACTCCCCCTCGGCCTTTTCTCGCTCGTCATTGGTCTTTTGCCTTCTTTGATTTCGGTACGCTGATTGGTTTTAACCGCGATTTGGTAGCATGTTCTCGACAATTTTTGATCTCCTCGAGCCTCTCCCACTCGATCTCCTACGGGGAACTTCAACTTCATGTGATAGGTTGACACAACTGCTTGAAATGCGTTGAGCGCAGGTCTCCCCAGAATCACATTGTAAGCCGATTCGACATCAACCACAACAAATCTCACCATTTTGACTTTCCTTAAGTCGCCTTCCCCTAGGACGACAGCGAGCATGGTTTCTCGCAGGGGAGCGACTTCTGAGCCATTGAATCTGAAGAGTGATGTATGTAGGGGCGTAAGTTCAATGTCCAGCTCCATCCTTCTGAGGCATTCATAGAAAATTACGTTCACTGAGCTCCCTATATCGACAAACACCCTTTGCACTTCGTATCCTAATATCTGCGCCGTTATCATCAAGGCGTCGTTATGCGGCCTCTCGACTTCACCAACATCCGCCGGTCTGAAATTCATCACTGGTCCACTCTCCTCGACTTGTTGCACCTCGACTTTCGCATATCGGCCTCGAGCATAGGCCTTTCTTGCCCGATTGGAGTCTCCATCAGTCGACCCTCCGAAAATCATGTTAATAACCCCTCTTTTTGGTGGCAGTTCCTCCTTTTCTGGCGATCTTGCCCTCTTGCGATGACTCTTACTTCGCTCTCGTCTCCTGCTCGTCCTCTCTCGGTCTTTGTATATAAACTCCTTCAAGTGACCCGCCTTTATCAGCCTCTCAATTTCGTCTTTCAAGTGTCGACAGTCATCGGTGTTGTGCCCATAGTCTTTGTGGAATCGACAGTATAGGTTGCTTTTGGGCTTCAAAGGTCCATCTTTCCTCGTCCGCGGCCATCTCACCACTTCGTCGCGGATTTCCCTCTCCATAACCTCCAAAATTCTCGCATGGGGAGCCGACAGAGGTGTGTATTGAGTTGGTCTCCATCATCTAGACCTGCCTTCACCCCTATCAGCTCTCGGGGATCCTCTCCTATCTCCTGTCGACTTCTTTTCCTTCCTGTCGTCTCGATTGTCGGCTTGAGACATCTTCACGCTTTGCAAGTAGTCGGCTTCGTCCTCCTCGACATTCATGTATTTGGCACATCTGCCCAGCACATCGTCAAAACTCCTTCCAGGTCGTTTAGCCAAGGAGTTCTTACACAATCCTGGTAGCAGTCCTCTCGTCAATCCTCCCGATTTGATTTCCTCTGTCGCCGTGGGGCATTCGACGCACGCCTTGGTAAACCTTGCTACATATTCTCGCAGCGACTCACCCTTCTTCTGTTGCATGCTAATCAACGAGAGGTAAGACTTCTCTTGCACCCTCACACTTGCTAATTGGTTAAGGAAACTCGAGCTGAATCCATCATAACCCCGAATCGACCCCGCTGGAAGTTGATGGAACCAGTCTTGGGCCGACCCTGTCAAAGTCGTCAGGAAGGCGCGGCATTGCACTGGGTCGCTGTAACGATGAAGCACGGCCATATTTTCGAAACTCCTCAAATGTCGAGACGGGTCAGTGGAGCCGTCGTACCATATGTTCAGTTCTCTGAAGCCTTTGGGTAAGTCGGCTTTCAAGATCTGCAACGAGAATGGGTGCTCTTTTGTTCCCCTGCTCTTCTTTCCAT
Organism: Striga asiatica; assembly: GCA_008636005.1. Lineage (NCBI taxonomy): Eukaryota > Viridiplantae > Streptophyta > Magnoliopsida > Lamiales > Orobanchaceae > Striga > Striga asiatica. Next base: position 341,002 of record BKCP01005417.1, on the reverse strand, counting down.
CAACTCGAGCCTGTAAATCGCGAACCTGGGCTAATAGTTGTTCTAACGTTTCATCCCTTGCTTGTGGATTGACCGTTCGAATGGAAGACTCTTCCTCATCCACCCTCCTATTCTGTTGCATGTTCGACTAGGCTTGTTGCTCGACGCGGGGCTGTTGTTCAATTCGAGGCTGATAATCAACGCGGGGCTGTTGCTCGACTCGAGGCTGCTGCTCGACCTGGGCCATCTGCTTCATCTGAGCAGCTACAGCTTCAGCGATCATCTTCTGCATTTCGCTTCTCGTCATCGTCAAGGTTTGCTCCTCGACATGAGGTTGGGCTTGCTCCGGTACCTCCTGTATCTGTTTTCCCTCACGTCGAGATATCTCCGTTGGTCCCTTCTCCCCTCCTGGATTAGGGTTTTGACTTGTCCCTACCTGGGTCAACACTTGTAACTTCCCGCCGGTCGGAGTGACAGGCGTTTCTCCGCTCAACATCAGTCCCGGTGGTGGTGGTCCTCCAAATGGTGGCATTCCCATCACCTGCATTACGGGGTGTTTGGTGGTAGGAAGTGGTGGTGGCCGCTTGTCCATCCACGTCCCTCTGAACTCCTCGCTCAGGTTCCTCTGTAAGCTCTCCCTCTCCGCCATTGGCAAACAGATCGGAGCTGGGTGTGAAGCTCTTCCTTCCTTTAAGAACTCCCCACAGACGGCGCCAAATGATGGGTCTACTTCTGGATCTGGAGTAAACCGGTGGTTGTGAGCTCAGATCTGCTTGAACCGCTTCTCAACCGTCACTAGACTGCAAGGTTCCTGCAAAAACTCAACGCCGGAGGTGTTTCCGGCGTAGAGCCTCCGACGCTCAAGTCAGTATGAGAGTGATGAAGAGAGGCTGCGCAGCAGATATGGGGGAGAATTGGAATGAATGAGAGTTGGGGTTTAGGGTTACCTCATCTCCTTTATATAGGAGTGAATACTTACGTGAAGTGTCCAAAATGCCCCAGTCGGTGGACCTAGAAGGTCCAAAATGCCCTGGTCGATTCGTCTCCCCTTATTACTAAGTCATCACAAGATTCCTTCTTATCCTTCCTAATGTGGAGGGCTTCGGATATGTTGCAAGTGTGGTGAATCGTCATCACATCTTTGTTATTTAAGGTATGTGAGGTCGACTTCGAGATCTAGGAAGTCGACTCGTGGATATGTGCGGATTCGGAGGCTACGCTTGACTAGTTCTTTGAGGCGAAGTCGTCTTCAGAGAGTCGTCTTAGTTCAGTCGACTTCTGGTAGTCGACTTAGAATATCTGGATGACCGGGAGCTGTACTCTTGCTGTTCCTCTTTCATTGATGTCGATTAGTGAAAGTCGATAGATTAAGGTCGACTTGCGAGAGTCGACTAGATCAATCTCTGCTTCTTCTTGATTGCTCTTAGTAGAATCGACCTTTGGGAAGTCGATTTGGGCATGTCGACGAAGTCATGTCGACATGCGGGTAATTCGAGTGGTTTGCTGGTTGAGTAAGGAGCTTCTGGACCGGGTTATCATTATGTGGCTATATCAAGTGGTTTGCCCAAAAGTTGAGATGCATTTATACGCGATAGTAACAGATGCTGACCATTAGATCAAAAGGAGATCCGACGGCCCTGATGAAGCACAGAATTCGAAGAGTCGGCGGTTGAGATGACCGTATCACTTCAGGGTTTTTGAAATTTGAAAAGTTGTCAGAATGTCAGACTTATCCAGAGAAGTAATCATATGGGACTGAGAGGTATTCCGACCAAATGACGAGACGAGTTACCAACCCGACAAGTATAAGTGGATATCGCGATTTANTAGATTGATGTTGTCCCCTGATATAACCATATAAAGCTATACGGCCCAAAGACTCCTTACTCGACCGGATAGCAACTCAGACCGTCCACATGTCGATATGTCCCCGTCGACATGCGAAAGTCGACTCTTCATAGAATGACTGCGGGAGAGGGCGGAACCTATATAAGTCGACTCCTAGAAGTCAACTTGGCACAGTCGATTCTCCAATAATCGACATCCACCTAAGAAAAGCAAAAATAGCGTGGCCTCCGAATATGCAGAACATCCGAAGTCGACCGCCTGGCACTCGAGGTCGACTCCTTGCGTCTCGAGGCGCGGAACACACTGACGACTCGATACACTTATGATATCTCTTGAAATCTCCTATCCTCCAATGGATAAGAAAGAATCTTGTCATGACTCAGCAGTAAGGGGAGACGAATCGACCAGGGAAATTTGAACCTTTCAGGTAAACCGACCGGGGTATTTTGGGTACTTCAAGTAAGTGTTTCCTTCTATATAAAGGAGGTGAAGTAACCCTAAACCCTAACTTCCATTCATTCACACTCTCTTCTATAGCTGCTGCTGCTCTCTCAGAGCAGCCTCTCTTCATCTCTCTCACATACTTACTTGAGCATCGGAGGCTCTACGCCGGAAACACTTCCGGCGTTGAGTTCTTGCAGGTGTTTACGGTGGTCTTGCAACGGTTCGAAGGCGATCCAAGCATATCTGAGCTCAAAACCATCTGTTCTCTTCAGATCCAGAAGTAAATCCATCATCCCCGTAGTGAGTTCATGAAAGATTGTTATGCTAAACCCTGCAGGTGGATTAAATTCCGGCATAAGAAGAATGTGATGAACGAGCGCTAGCTTCGGTGAAATAATAATAATAAATTAATTAATTCTTGATTGTCAGTAATTGAATGAATTAATGGACATTATATCTTAAATGTGGGGAGTTAAATCAAGTAATTATAATTGGAGCCTCAAATGTAATTTGGGCTAGGAAAAGGGAGTGCAATAGCATTTATGTTGGTGACCCATAATATTATTTAATTAATTAGAAGAGTGGGTATGGCCCACAGTTAGTCTAATTAATTAAGGAGCCCTATTCCTAATCTTTTACAGGTCCCTACTGTAGCTCTATATAAACATCATTAAGCTCATGAGAAGAGAACAGAAAATTAAAATTACACGTGATTTCGTCCGCCCCTGCCTCTATCTCTCTCAGTTCTCATTCGAGCTTTATCTTCTTCTTGTTGCTCTACTGGTACAAGTTGAAGAAGGGTGTTTGAGTAATACAATAGAAGACCATAGGTAATCGAGACCCGATAATCTTCTACAGCAATCGACGATCCACGACCCGAAGGCCGAGGACCGCCGACATGACCCGCCCCTCGCCACCAACCGAACCACTGCGAGCCACAGCATATCACGACACGACTCAGCCAGTCCGCGACACCACCTGGAGAGGAGATCGACGCGACCCTACCAATCACACGACCTGATCGCGCGACCCTGCTTTCGTTCGCGTGATGCACTTGTTCGTGTGCTCATCCCAGTCATCCCGAATCCATCAGATTCAGAAAGTTTTAAGCCGTAAGTTTTCTACGTCAAACCTTTAGATCCGCTGCGCATAGGTTTACGTTTGCTATTGAATTCGTGATTTATACATGACGAGATCCTCACAGATCCTAACAAGTGGTATCAGAGCACTTGGTTAATTCGTTTTGTACAAAGTTCTAATTTTTACAGCTTTATTTGACAAGATGTGTTCAAACGCAGCCACATATTGGATTATATTTGCATAACCCGGTTTTGCAGGAAATAGTTAATCCACTATTATGGTCGACTATGTGTTTGATGAATACTGTTGAATGTGGTTTTAAATTTGTTTTTAAAGCCTCTGACATGTCGAGGAATTGATGGATGAATGTTTGTAATATTTATTTGTCCGAGAGTTCACCGGATAGATTTAATTATTTGTTTAGAAAACATGTACATCCGTTCGTTGGATCTAGGATCGTATTATGTAATTTTGTAAATTATATTTTTTGTATTGTGATTGTGGATTGATGACCGGGAGATTACAAGTGATCAACGAACCTTGAAAATCTAACCGAATCTGAGCCCGAGGAGCTGTCGACCAGAGTAAGGGGCCACACGACCGGCTGGAAGTCGCGCGACACGGCTTGTGTGCTCGCGGGAAGAAGAAAAAAAATGTGTCCGCCGGCGAGTTTTTCTGGCGAATTGGCGGCGGCAATCGGTGGCTGGCGGCGGCGGACTGGTGGCAACCGCTAGTGGTTCGGTTTTTACTTGGTGGACAAGCAGTACAATATCAACTAGGATTCTACTGCTAAAGGAGTTCCAGTTGAACAGGGAAAGAACTGTCAAGGTTTCCTTGTTTAAGGAGACTCCAATAGTTAATGGCCATAATAGTATGATTTATTTATTTAATTTTATTATGCCCTTAATTATTTATTCATTTATGCATGTTAACTATTTATTGCATTTGAATAGGATTGATTTAGAATTGCATATTTATTTATGCATGTTAATTAATTAGTATTTGCATAGGATTAATTTAGAATTGCATAAATATTTAAATGTTTAAAAATTCTCATAAAATAATACTAAGTTTGAGAAGAGATTTTAAATTAATGTTAATTTCAAAATTCCTAAGGCTTACATTTCTAATTTGTCGGTAATCAATTAATTGCGGTATGGGCTCCCCCTCGTGTGACATGTCGGCCGACGTTGTTAGTCGGAAGAGCCGAGGCGAGCTATCTTTTTAATGGCTCGGCAGAAGCCGCTGACTTAGAAAGAATCGCCATTAGAGTTCTTTTGAGATTTCGCATATCGTTAGATCTGTGGCTTATTGTGTTTTGTTCTTTTAGAAAGTTGGTGGAATTGGAACTCGAACTTGCACCTTGCTATTTTTGAGACTTTTTGAAACTTTGAAATTTGTGAAACGCCTGATACATAAATTGTTTTGTTGATCCCAAAATTTTTGAAATTTGGTAAAACCACCCCTTTTTGGATTGTCTTGGACTGTAAATTTCTTAAGGAAGCTTGGATCGAAAGCCGGCCCTGAATGCAAAGTGGTGGCTGAACACGCATGCCCGTGCTGAGAGACGCGAGGCCAACCATGGGGCCGACCGTTGACTCGCACGAGAGCTGCAGCCGTCATCACCGTACGCACGAACTCCCCGAGCCAGTGGATGTGGCCGAACCTCAACCTTACAGCTGATCTCCGAGTAAGTGGGTACGCACTCGTCGCAGCGCCCCGCTTATGCAGCGCCAGCGAGCGTGCCGCCTCTTAGGTGACAGTACACTAACCCCGAACCTTCAATTCATTTCATTGATCGACAAGTTTTTGCTGAGCTATTTATGTTACCTCGAATCTTGAACCGAGAGCTCCAAGTTCCACTGAAATGTGTATAAATCCTTAATCAATGATTTCTGATTAAGGAGTGTACTCGATGAGTCCCTATGCTTTACTTGAGAGTTTCTCAGGTCGGCAAATTGGGAATGTCGTGTTGCTTTTGGTCCAGCCTTATGTTTGTGCATAAGGGTATGAGCATGTTGGTATCGTGTTGTATTTAGTGGTACCGTGTTGTGATCTCGGATGGAGACGCACGGTCTGTGATGAAATCGTGAGCAAGTTATCAGTGTGACTCCGAAACTAGACTAAAACTTGGCGTCACATGTCCACCTTGATGGTGAGGTAGTCGGAGTACGCTGACAATACACCGAACGACCTGTTGAGGTTTTGTGTGCTGTTAGGTACAAAGCAAGTCGTTGATACTCATGAGTATAGGCTAAACCGAATTGGGTCCCTTATAAGAAGATGTATGCCTGAGCTCGGGCAGGACTGATCACCCTCCCAAGCAAGAAGGTGAACATATGAGCATAGGGCGAGTCGGATTGGTTCTTGTATGTGAGTACATGCCTTTCGCGTATAAGGCGATAGGACTCATGGGAACGGAATCGAGTTTCGGAGAGTGATGCCCAGACCTCGTGATTGGAAATTCCCGTTCGAGTCTGTCGTTTCCTTTTAGATGCGTGTTCTTTCGCATTTCTGAGGACGGAAATGTTTTAAGGAGGATAGACTGTAATGCCTCGTTTAATTATGGAATATTTGAGAATTATTTGTCATTATTGGTATTATTATTATAATTATTATTATTATTATTAATGTCTAAATATTTATTATTTGTCTAATTGTGAAATTAGAATTAAATGTCTAAATGTCTAAATATTATTTATTTGTCAAATTGTAATTAATTTCATAAATGTGTATTTGTAATATTATTATTATTATTATTATTATTATATTATATTAAGTATGTATAAATATATTTTACCCGGTTTATAAATTTAATTTGTTAAGCCCGAGAAACCGAAACCTCGAACCATTTGACGAACCGGCCCGATAGCCGGCCCAAATTCATGAAAAATCACCCCACTCCCATGAGCCGAGGAGTTTTTCCTAACCCGGTTGTGTGTGGGTGTGATTTTAGTCTTATGGGTCAAGACATTAAAATCTAGACATATATATATATATATATATATATATATATATATATATATATACATGGGGCGGATCAAATGAGACCAGCTCTTAAAATGCACCCAGCTCTTAAAATGGGACCAACTCTTAGCAACTACAGACAACTAACCTAGCAACCACAGAGAACTAACCTAGCTATTACTAACCTAGCAACTACTAACTTAGCAACTATAGAGAACTAACCTAGCAACAACAAAAAACTAACCTAGCAACAACAGACAACTAACCTAGCAACTACTTAAAACTAACCTAACAACTACATAGGACTAACTTAGCAACAAGATAGAACTAACCTAGCAACAACAGACAACTAACCTAACTAACCTAGCAACTACAGAGAACTAACCTAGCAACTAGACATAACTAACCTAGCAACATCAGACAACTAACCTAGTAACATCAGACAACTAATCTAGCAACTACAGAGAACTAACCTAGCATCAAGAGACAACTAACCTAGCAACTACAGACAACTAACCTAGCAACTACAGAGAACTAACCTAGCAACTACAGACAACTAACCTAGCAACTATAGACAACTAAATTCTCGGTCCCCGGCTAAATTCAACCCCCCCGACTGAGCATTTTGACTGAATAGCCACTCGTGCTGCCGGCGATTGTGAACCTGCCTCTTTGTATGTTAGAAAAGACAGTATGGTGGTTGCGGGCCCAACTTTGACAACCGCGGCCCATCCTTCCGGACCTTCCATGAACGGGACACCGCCGACGGGCACCTCCACGGCTAACCCCGCTGCAGCCGGGACACATCGGGGCACCTCCAATGGCCCACTTTCTTTCCGGGAGGCTATTACGGGAAGGAGAGATGGCGACACGGGCGGCCCACGTCCGACGCCCAAGGAGTTCACCTTTGATGGGGAATACGAACATGCTTGCGGGACTATTATTCGCTCGGAGGGAAACAAGGTGAAGGTTCGATTTACTCAAGCTGAAGCTGACACCCTTGCCGGTAAGTTAGCTAACACCCTGGTTTTTAAGTTCACCTATGCTATCCCTCCCCCCCGAGACATTTCTGCTGGATTAGGTAAATTGGGTTTCAAGGGTAGATTCTCGTACAAGTGGTATAATTTTAATCATCTTTTAGTCTCATTTCATCTCTCCGAGGACTATAACGAGGCTTGGCTTAAGACCTCGATTCCGGTGTGTGGATGCCCAGCTAGGGTGTTCAAGTATACCTCTGGATTCAACCCGAAGATGGAGACACCTGTTGTCCCCGTGTGGTGCCGTCTCCCCGGCCTCGCACCCCACCTTTACGACCGTGATTCCATCACTACGCTTGCCAAGTGCGTCGGCAAGCCAGTTCGCATCGATGCCCCGATGGCCCTTCAGTCGAGGGCTAACGTGGCGCGATTTTGCGTAGAGATAGACCTCAGATTTGAGCACGTCCATGAGATTGCGATTGAGCAGGGCTCGGAGACCTTTGCTCAGCGGGTGATCTATAAGAAGATCCCCGCGTTCTGCACTTTGTGCAGTCATGTGGGTCATATTGCGGCTGATTGCTACACTAGTGGCAATAAGCCACGCCCCACTCTTCCGCAGCGCCACCGTGCGACCCAGCCGGGGCCCTCCACCGGCCGGAGGGACCCGAAGGGAAAGGGCAAAAGCCCTCTCCGCGCGCCCGAGACCCCGAAGGGGTCTAAGGATAAGGGCAAGGCTGTGATTGTCGACACTGCCCAAACTGGGAAGGATGCTCATCCTAACCAGCATAAGCAGTTGGCCATAGTTGGGCCAAAGCCCAAGTCCACGGGCTTTCTTCCTAGACAGACCCTCCGGTCGGCCTTCAAGGCCAACCACTCGTATTTTGCTGTTCTCTCCCCACAGGCAGAGAATGAGGCCGCGCCTTCCACCAGTGGCCTACCTAGGATCACTGACCTCACGCTTCTTGACGAGGACGACCTCCTTGTCGACGATATGGACCAGTTGGATGCCTCGCCCAGGGGCGAGTCCATCCATTTATCCGATGACAGTGCACGCGACGCTGCTCCTCTAACCGCGCGTGCATCTAGTCCGGACCGCTCTCTGGATTTGAGGGCCAATGCCGGCCCCGCTCCCCTAAAAGGGGATGAGTCGGCCACTGCTCTCTCTGCTGAGATCAGGAGCTCGGCTGAGCACATAGCCAGCCCCCCTCCCCCTCCCTCTGGCGGCGAACACAGGACTACTCCGCCGGCTGGATCCTCTTTCTCTCCCATCCCCGAGCTGGCATGTGGTCTTAACTGCGCCCAGCATGATGTCTCGTGCGAGAGCTTCGCATCTAGTGCCTTCTTGCATTATGACAGACATGAGACAGCCCTGGAGATGGGGCAACCCGCTAGTGCCGCTCTTGGTCAGACTGCCCAGCCAGACGACACACAGGCCACGAGCACCTACCGAGGCAGACAGTCTACGAGGACCAGAGCCACGCAGCGCACGACGCGACGGACTGTCCCCCCTGCTATTGGATCCTTCCGCCACATTTATTCTCTAGGTGGCCCGACCCAGCCTCGCCACAGGCAGACTATGTCCGGTGGCTCTTGCGACCGTTGACATGTCTATCACATCCATTACTTGGAATGGCCGTGGCCTGGCGAATAGGGCTACTTTCTCTCACCTCCATTCTCTCATTCGTGACCACATACTCGATTTTGTTGGCTTTATCGAGTTGATGATTCGCACCCCTTCTTTTGACTACTACTCGCGTCGCCTTGGCTTTCACTCGGGCGTGGGTAATATCTCTCATAAGATCTGGTTCTTTCACTCGCGTGATTACACTTGTCGGGTCCTCCGTGACACCGATCAGGTGCTTCACGTTGAGCTTTCCGCTGCCCACCTTCCGGAGCTCATCTTTGACACTTTGGTTTATGCCAAGTGTACTAGGGTCGAGCGCAATGATCTTTGGGACACCCTGCGTGAGATTGCCGAGAGTATGGAGGGATTGCCATGGATGGTTAGTGGCGATTTCAACATCTTTCTGCATCCCGATGAGCGTGTGGGTGGCCGCTCGGACAGGTCACGGGAGATGTGGGATTTTGCTCAGGCGGTGGCGGACTGTGAGTTAATTGACGCTGGAGGTGATGGTGAGCCCTTCACGTGGGTAAGGGACGGACTCAAAGAGAGGTTAGACCGTGCCTTGGTTTCTGAGGCATGGGCGAAGGTGTTTGCAGTTACGACCATCACACACCTTACTTGATTCGGGTCTGACCATTCACTCCTTCTCATCCGGTGCCGATTTTCGAGCACCCCCCGCCGCTCTTCATTTAGGTTCCAGAACATGTGGGTTCGCCACCACTCCTTCCACGACACTGTCAGGGATTCCTGGCTTCAGCCGACTGGGCTCTTCGGGATGCGCAATCTCGAGGCGAAGCTCGGCAGACTGCGGCGTCGGTTGAGACAGTGGAACTGGGATGTTTTTGGAAACCTTAATCAGCGCCTTGCTGCGGCTCAGAGTGCGCACGCGACGGCTGAGCGGGCCTATGACCTGGACCCCACTCCGGAGAATAGGACTGCCATGCACCGCTGCCATGCCGAGTACCAGCTCCGACTCCATATGGAGGAGGACTTCTGGAAGCAGAAGGCGGCCGTTCGCTGGGTGGCCGAGGGCGAGCAGAATACTAGTTTCTTCCAGGGCTACGTTAGGCAGAAGCGTGCTAAGTCGTACATCCATAGTATCGAGGCTGATGGGTCATCCTTAACCCAGGAGGCTCAGAATCGCGAGTCGGCTGTTGCTCACTTCCAGACCCTCTTCACCTCGGACAGAGGGTCCCTTGTGGCCCCGACCGCTTCTCTTTTCCCCACCATCCCTCCATCGGTCGATCTCATTGGCCTCTGTGAGTTCCCGAGTAGGGAGGAGGTTAGGGATGCTGTATTCGGGATTGATCCCAACAGCTTTTCTGGCCCGGATGGTTTCTCCTCCCTCTTTTATCAGGTCTGCTGGGATCTAGTTGAGACTGACGTCGAGGAGGCGATGTTGGATTTTTTCTCCGGCCACCGGATGACGGATTCCTTCACGTCTACCTCTGTCGTCTTGATCCCCAAAAGACCCAACCCGAGCTCTTGGTCCGATTACAGGCCCATCAGCCTATGTAACGTGACCAACAAGCTCATTTCGAAGATCCTTAACGGCCATCTATCCCCTTTTCTCCCCTTCCTCATCTCTCCGAACCAGAGTGGATTTGTCAAGGACCGGGTCATTAGTGATAACATTCTTTTGGCCCAGGAGATGATCCACGACATCTCCCGTGCGGATTAGAAGCGGGCTCCGAATATCGCGCTGAAGCTAGATATGGCTATGGCGTATGATAGGGTAGAGTGGCCGTTTCTTAGGGAGGCCCTGGCTAGGATGGGATTTCCTGACCGTTGGATCAGTTTTGTCGAGGCGTGCGTGGAGCACTGCACGTTCTCGGTCCTGGTCAATGGCAGCCCCACCGATTTCTTTCCCTCATCTAGAGGCCTTAGACAGGGCGACCCCCTGTCCCCCTCCCTTTTTGTCCTTGCGGCGGACTACCTATCTCGCTGCCTTGACGGTTTCATCCGCGACTTTCCTCATATGACGTATAGCACCCGTGACTATGGTCCTCCCATCTCTCACCTCTCTTACGCGGATGACATCATCATCTTCACCCGGGCGGATGATGATGGACTGGTCGAGCTCATGCGCCATTTGGAGCACTATGGCTCGGTTACCGGTCAGCTGGTCAAGTGTGCAGAAGAACACATTCACCCTCTCCACTTCTATCGCCGGCCACGTGGGCTCAGCGGGTCCACGACATTACTGGGTTTGCGCGTGGCGACCTTCTGATTACCTACCTTGGCGTCCCTTTATATAAGGGCAACCTCACGAGAGCGCTCTTTGCGGGCGTTAGGCAGAGGATGATCGACAGGATCTCTGGTTGGTCGAATAGACATCTTTCTTTCGGTGGTCGGCTTGCGTTGATCAAGAGCACTCTTAGCTCTCTTCCGATTCACTTGCTTATGGTCCTCGACCCCCCTAGGTCTACTCTTGACGAGATAGACCAGATTATGGCTCGTTATTTCTGGGGTTACGAGGACGGTTCTGGGAGGGGGAGACGTACCCACTGGGTGAGTTGGGAATCCATCTGTCGCCCCCTTCCCGAGGGTGGGCTTTGCATCCGCCGCTTCAGGGACATTGTTACAGCTTTCTCATACAAGCTGTGGTGGCGCTTCAGGGAAGAAAAGTCTCTTTGGGCTCAGTACCTTCGCGGCAAGTACTGCCCTAGACGTGCCAACCACCATTGTTGGGTGACGGCTGTTGATCATGATAGTAGACAGTGGCGGCGCCTCACTAGGGTCGGTAGGCGCGCCCAGGATCACATCTTCTGGGTTTTGGGCGAGGGCGATGTTAGTTTCTGGGACGAGTGGTAGGTAAGTGATAGGCCGTTGTCTAGGGATATGCAGGTGTTGCACTCCCTCTACCTGCTTGTGAGCGACCTCTGGACGGACGGGTCGTGGGATAGGGGGAAGCTTGATAGGGAGTTGGGGTCTGGTGCGGGATTTAGCGGGCATTTATTAGATCAGATCCAGCAGATCCCTATCTCAGGGGACGGTTCAGATAGCATGAGGTGGAGACTTACATCATCGGGTGTGTTTTCTACTACCTCGGCTTGGGAGCAGATCAGGCTGAGGGATCGGCCTAATCTCCTCTTCGGGGTCATCTGGAGTGACCTTTTCACCCCTACTATTTCGGTGTTCCTTTGGTGCCTCCTCTTGCGCCGGATACCCGTGGATACTGTGCTACACGCGAGGGGGATCTCCTTCCCCTCTCAGTGTGTATGTTGTTCTGAGACTGGACGCCATGAGACCGAGACCTTTACCCACCTTTTTATAGAGAGTGAGATCGTGAGGAGAGTGTGGGAGCATTTTGCCACTTGGACACATATATCCCTACCCACCACATACAGTTTCTTTGAGCTTCTGAGTTTTTTCTCACAGAGCACACACCTTAGACACGTGGGCTTCCTCATTCCTTCTTTGATCCTTTGGTTCACCTAGACAGAAAGGAATAGTGCGAAGCATAGGGATATTACTTTTATGTTTTCTCACATTGTTTTGCAGGTAGAGAGACATTTCACTCCTCATCGCATTGGGCAGGCTCACGGCCCGCGACTGGACAGCCTGCACGCCACCACATCGCTACATGGTGGCCCCACCACCGCCTGTTCGGTACCCTCGGCCCAGAGCTGTTGTTTGGCTTCGACCTGACTCTCCGTGGGTCAAGCTGAACACTGATGGCTCCTTTAATCGCCACACTGGAGTTGCTGGTGGAGGAGGCTTGATCCGGGACCATAGCGGCGCCCTCATCACCGCCTTCCACGCGTCTCTTCAGGCCTCCTCGAGCTATGATGCAGAGATTCAGGCATTACAGATCGGCCTTCAGATTGTTGTTCACCTCTCTAGCCACATTTGGATCGAGCTAGACGCTGCGGCTGTAGCCAACATTTTGACCTCGGGCCACCAGGGCTCGTGGCAGATTCAGCACCCGCTTATGCGTATTAGAGTTCAACTCCGGTCTGTCCATCACAGGATCACGCACATTTTCCGTGAGGGGAACAGACCTGCCGACTACCTAGCCAGCCTTGGCGCCACCATACCAGACACACATACATTTCAGACCGACACTACTCCACGCCGCCTTCGCACTCTTGTACGGATGAGCTTGGATATCCAGCGTTCCGCTTTCAGTAGTTTAGGATTTTTGCTTTCATTAGTCTAGACATCTATTTCGGGCATCTGTTAGCCCGAAGATCGACTTTGTATTGTAGTTTCTGTTTCTTTTCTGTTTTTCGGCTCTTCTTTTTTGTTTCTTCTTCTGCTTTTGATTTTGTCTAGTGAGACTCTTTAGACTTTTGTATCTTGCTCGTTGAAATTGTGGGCCCCCGATTTTGGGGCCCTGATCTATGCACAGGTTGGGGATCCAGCCCAATCCCCCGCCCTTCCGGGGCGTTGTTTGTTTTAAAAAAAAAACTAGCAACTACAGAGAACTAACCTAGTAGATACAAAGAACTAACCTAGCTAGTTGGAAGGTTAGTTGTCAACGGTCAACGTCGGAGTCAACAGTCAACGCCGGAAGTCAACAGTCAATGCTGGAAGTCAACGGTCAACGCCGGAGTCAACGGTCAAAATAATATTTAAATAATTAAAATAATAAAAAGAAAAGAGTAAATCTTGGCCACACATGATGTACCAAATCTTGTGGCTAAAAATGAGTCTCACGTCCTCACTTTAAGAAAGCGGCCGCATTTGAACCAATCCCTATATATATATATATATGCGGTGTCTCTATTCCCCTCGATCAGATATAACTCAAACCCGCAGCCTCATTCTGCTCTCATCTTGTAACTCGATCGCGCCCCATCTCCCTGAATTTCTCGCTCAAAATTTGATCGTCATCTCTCCCTCTTCCTCTTTCCGTCGCCATCATCATCAATCCCTCCCATCACCATCGCTGCGCCTGCAACATCTCCCGCCAGCGAGTTTCCCCTGATCGTGAAGCCCTGCTCAGCCGCGCCGCGACCACCGCAGTGAGCCCAACAACGCCGCGACCTGCTCCTCTGCGAGTTCGTCGCCTCCATCATTGCAGCAACCCCATCGCCGCGTCTGCAGCACCTCAGCCGCGAACAAGCTGGCCCGTGAAGCTTTTTCCGGTGATTCGCTCAGCTCCACCGCGAACCACCATTGTAGCACCTCCCGACCACCGTTGCTCCGCCTCTGTCCCCGCACAGCCAACCCCCACAGCAACTCCGGTGAACACGTACAGCAGCTCAACGAGCCGACGTCCTTCCCCCTTGCGAACAGGCTGTGCGAAAATCGAGCCGTCAACCCTCTGTTCCGTTTTTCCGAGCGATTCCGGAGAACGGTACAAGGCTCGACCCATCTCGTTTAATTTATGTATCGTTTATGGTGGGTGTACTTGGTTGTTGAATGTGATTAATGAATATATTATATATTTAAGCCGGTGATTTTATGTGTTTAATATGTAATTGTGTGTTGACAAGCTTTTCGATTTTGGAAAATCGAACGAGACCTCGTCAACTCATGAATTAGTCATTGTAGATTGGAACGTTGTGTCGTCCTTAGTCTTATGGCAAAGACTTCGGACGAATTCTTCGTAAAACGAGTCTTAGATAAATTGTCGAACTTGAGTAACCGCTGTTCTAATGCTGGAATTATTAAATGTTATATACTGCTCGGATTGCATTGAAATTTTTAGGGTCACGTCTTTTGTTGAACATTTTTCTTGTGTAAAATTTCGTAATATTTCAAGGCATGTACCTATTTTAAATAATAAAGTGATTTCTGGTCAGAAATATGTTAAATGCATAATAAGTTGGTCTGTACTTCAATTGTGCTGAAATTTGAGTATGTTATGCCTCTGTTATGTATGTATGCTGTGTAAAATTTTTAGAATTTTTGGACTAAGTTTGATTGGGTAAATAGTTTATTTTCTGATTCTGCAGAAAGTTGTTTCATTTATGATAAATCGGTTAATTTGTGAAAAATTCTGAAACTTGGTTGGAGTACTTTTTTTATGTGTATTTCATGCTGTTAAAAGATGAGAATTTTTGAAGTTCAATTTGGTTCGGTTTTAATTGAAATTCGATAACTGCTGAAACTTGTGGAAATTTTTAAAATTCGTACAGTTAATGTCCATAGCTGAAATTTTGATATGTTGTCACTCGCACGATGTAGCCTGTTGTGTAAAAATATCAGGTCAGGATTCATTCATTAGGTTTAGATGTAAATTTATGTTCGTTTTTGCCATAAACTTGCTTGAATTCTATAATATAGCACACTTAAAGTTTGGTGCTGAAAATTGGTGGTATTGCTAAGTTATAGGAGGTGGAATTTTAGTTAAAATTTCAGAGTTAAACTTGTTTGATAACCTGACCAACTTATTTTTATGATTAAAACTTAGTATTTTCAAATATATGGCTTTTGCAATAAAAACTGTAAATTGACTCGCCTTCCGTTCCTTTAAGTGTTTGACTTGGTCAATCTTTGTTTTGGATTATGTGAACTCTCATATGTGTTTGGTTGAGTCTTAGTGTCGAGTCTAAGTATTCCAACGTCCACAGGATTTCACGAACAACTTAGTCGAATCAAGTTCGGCTAAGAATAATTGTGATTTCCGTTTAAGTCAGAATAGATGTTGATTATAGCATCTGGACTTAGTGTAGGTGTTTGAGGAGTTGAGCCCTCGACCTACCGACCTATTTGTGTGTCTTTTCTACCGATTCACCAGGTGGGTTTTATTTAAAATTTCCTATGCCGTAAATGTTATAAAAGTATAATTTGTGGTATGATCAATGTATGCATGTGTAACGCCCCACTTTATTTTAAAAGATTTATCGAATTAATTTAATAAAAATCACAATAAATTTTTCGCAAATCTCAATTAAATAAAAACTCAGTGGGCGCTACTTATTTTACCAAGAAAAACTCTTATCCGAAAATGCCAATACATCAGATACAGACAGCATGCACGAATAATAAGTCATAACCAAACTAGCATTCTTTGAGTTCCAACTTATCAAAAGATAATTCATAATTCTCGAGTTCAAACGACATAATTCAAAATATCCAAATTTCAACATGAGTTCATGAACTAAGCGGAAGCAAAATTAACAAAGCAATAATAAATGACATAACCACCACCCGTCTTGTCTCGTCACCCGCCAACTGCTTAACCTGCATCAGTTACGAGCAGGTGGGAGTGAGTACAGTTAAATATCGTGCTCACACTATGCATATGAATAACATAACAATGGTATGGTCGCAGCATGAACATAAACATTAACATCATGTCACATCTCTAGTCACATCAATGACTCTAGTCTCATCAAAGACTCACTCATGTACATCTATGCTCATCAAAGCTAAGCCATGCCATATCATTGAAACATGGGAGTGCGTGCCACATCAATGACACGGCCTTCTCATAGGTCTTAATGAGATTTACCTCACTGGGTAACCGTATCTTATCATACGGGGACAACCGTACCGATGGCCATCACGCTCACATCGATAGGCTACATGTTCATTTTCATACATAGATCACACCAAACTTTCATCACAAATAAAATCACACATATGCATAGATAATTTTGGAATAACAACCCACCTGGAAATTCGGACTGATGACAACAAATTCATAAATGACGTGGTCGAGGCTTGACTCCTCACACACCTACATTATGTCAAGATCCTACAATCAATATCTTGACTTAACCAGAAAACACAAATCAGACTTAGTCGAACTTGATTTGACTAAGTTGTTCGTGAAGTCCTGTGGACGTTGGAACAACGTAGACTCGGCACTATACTCGACCAAATCACATATGGGAGTTCAAATAATTTAATTCAATGATAGACCAAGTCAAACTCACAACTGAACGAAAAGCAAGTCGATTACCGATTTCAATTCAAAAAATCATATTTTGAAAAAATATAATCATTAATCACATAAAAATAGATAATCAGACTACCCCATGACTTAAGCTCTAAATTTTTACCCAAAATTACATCTCCCAGTAATTAGTAAAATCACAAATTTTCAGCTTCAAATCCCAAGTACACTATGTTATAAAAATCGAACAAGATATCAGCAAAACCGAAATATGAATTTATTTTTGAACCTAATGAATAAATCAGGACTCGAAAATTTAACATAACAACATACAGCATGCTAGAGTCAATGCGTAAAAATCTCAGCAACTGCTGCTATTTTTAAAAATTCATATGAGATTCAGCAGTTTATCAAATTTAAATCAAAACCGAATCAAAATGGACTCCAAAAATTCCCATCTTTTGACAGCATGACTCTACACATAAAATAAGCATCTCAGTAAAATTTCAGAATTTTTCATCAAACAACCGATTTATAAAAATTAAAACAATTTTTCAGCAGATTCGATAAATAATTTATTAACCATATCAAATCAAGTCCAAAAATTCTAAAACTCTAACACAACATATAAACATCACAGAGGCATGACATACTCGAATTTCAGTTCATTTGGTTCACGAATGAATTTATTATTCAATTAACACTACTCTGATCAGATTTCATTATAATTATTAAAAATAGCTACATGCTTCTAAAAATCACGAAATTTGTACACAAGGATAGTATTAAACAGAGAACATCACCCTAAAAATTTCAAGTCAATTCGAGCAGCGAGCTATTTTTAAAAATTCAAATACCAAAACAGCGACATATATGCTCGACAACTTAGCAATTAATTCATAACATGAAATTTCTCGTCCGAGGCCTTCTCGTAAGACCAAGGACTCGACATTGTTCCAATATCCACTAACTTACACGACTTTCGAGGTCTCGCTCGATTCTTTTTTTTAAAAGAAAAAAATCGAAGAGATCCCGAACAACACGAATACACATAAAATCATCTCTTTCACATAAATTCATGTCGAACCCA
Source organism: Striga asiatica (assembly GCA_008636005.1). Taxonomy (NCBI): domain Eukaryota; kingdom Viridiplantae; phylum Streptophyta; class Magnoliopsida; order Lamiales; family Orobanchaceae; genus Striga; species Striga asiatica. Next base: position 323,198 of record BKCP01005417.1, on the reverse strand, counting down.
TTTTCGCACAATAATCAAATCTCGCATATCAAATAGTAAAGAGCACAACACGACAGTTAAACACGATAGGCAATCAACATATAATCGATTTAAACGAGACGGGATCGACTAAGTACCGTTCTCGAGGAAACTCGGAAAACGGAACGAAAAAGACGAACGGGGATGACGGGCTCGACGGATTCTCGCGTCTCGTCGGGAAAAGAGGTCAGCGGCAGAGGAAGGGTCGCTGCTCGAACGGAGGGACGCCGCTGAGGTGCTGCTCGAACCTGGAGTCGAGGAATAATCCACGAACAGCGAACAGGGAGGCTTCTCGCGGCGCGGCAGAGCTGCTGGGATGGCGTCGCGGCGCGGTGGAGATGCTGCGGTGGTGTCGCGACGCGGAGGAGGGCCTGCTCGCGGCGCGGTGGTGTGCTGGTCGCCGGATTTCGAGCGTGATAGGTGATGAGGCGATCGGATTTTGACTGAGGGAGATGATGATGGTTGATGAGCGACGAAAGGAGGATGACGGAATTTCAGAAACGAAACGAGCGAGAGGGAAGAAATTTTCTGATCAGATCGCGATGTCGATCAGATTTGGGGAAGCGAAGAAAAGCTGCGGGCGTGTCTCTTGCAAGCGAGAGAGAAAAATAGCAGATAGAAAAAAAATAGACTAGGGCTTTACTTTTTCCTTTCTTCAAAAGATACGCATACACACATAGCCTAAGGGGAAAATTGGGCCGGTTTTGGACTGGGGCGCACGGGTTCGGCCCGCGGGTTCGAGTACGATACATCGGCTCTCGGGGTCGCTTTAACTGAAAATATAATCCTGCGTCCTCAATAAATAAAATTTAAAGGCTCGGTTCCAACGATCGACAATTTAAAATAAAATCGACATAATATTTATATATATATATTAAACAAATTAATTAATTAAATAATAATACACATTTAAGCATTTAATTGACAATTAGGCATTTAAAATAAAATAATAATAACAATAATAAAAAAAATAATAATAATAACAATAATATTAAATAAAAATCCCAAATATTCCATAAATGAACGGGGCGCTACAGCATGTGAACCATGTAGCCTTCGATGTGAGCTGTACCGGCCATCGAACGGTTGTCCCCGTATTTATGAAATGAAAACCCGAGGGGTTACTCCTACGCACCGATAGAAGCCCGAGAGGCATTCGGTGTATAAGCCCGAGGGGCATAGACGTAGTGTCATAAGGCCTAAGTAGGCATATGATACGTAAGGCCTAAGCAGGCATACGATACGTGGACCAGCAGTAGTCTATTGGTATAGATGTGCACATGAGTCTGAACACTGTGAATTTACGATGAAACCTGGGATACTTAATTTGATTCATATACATGCTGTGATCATACTATCTCTGTTACTGTTTTGATATGTAAATGTTTATTGCATAGTGGTGAGCTACGATTTCCAACTGTGCTCATCCCCACCTGAAATTAACGTTTCAGGTTAAGCAAGGCGGGTACGACGGCAGAGTAGAGCGAGTGGTAATCGGTCTATGAGACCGGTTATTAATTGATTTTGCTTTCGCTATCTTTATGACTATTTACGATTTATGCAATTTCGAACTTTAAGAATTTATGAAGTATTGAGATACTATTGGGGAGATGCCCCGTTGACATTGTCATGTCTTAAAACTTGATGTTTTATTTTGGGAACCCGTTTTGGGTAAAATGGTGTTCTACGGATTTATGGACTTATGGATCCCGTTTTGGGAGTTGGATGATTCATGATATGAAATTTGATATTATGTTATGGGAATGTTTTGAAAATATGAGTAACGCCACAAATGATTAAAATAAATTTTCGAAAATTTTATTCTGATTTTTCTGAAAGTCCAGAATTTTCTTAAAATCAAAGTGGGGTGTTACAGCTTAGCTGAGCGAGTTCAACCAAACGACCTCCCAATTCACTGCTAAGTTTGGGTTCCTTTGTCCTTTTGGCTACAAACACGAAACTTTCTGACCTGTTAATACAAAAAACAACAGATCAGCAAAATGAATTCAACGAAAAATACAAAGTTACAATATGCAAAAACAATTTAGGAATGGATGGTAAGACCATCGATCAATGGCTCACAGAAGAAGTCGTGAGACTGCCAGTCTCCACCAACCCATAGCCATTCCTCCTGAAAGCCATGAAGTGTTTTGGGGATGTCGGTCAACAGCTCGCCAACTTTAAGCCCCGATTGTGGCTTCGCTGCACAGAAAAAACATCATGATCACAGCACCAAAAACAAGTTCCTCATATCACTGAGTGAAGGAAACTCTCATACTTTTTCCTTGAGTAACACCAACAGCCCAATGATTCTCTTCCAGCTATTCAGAGTGATTTGACATAAACCGAGTCCCCAGTCGCGTAAATAATCGGTTATTATGTTGGGGAGAGGAAACCTCAGACCCGACCTCAAGCTTTCTGAAAATATCCCAATGCAACCAGGAGGAGGACAAGTTATCCTTTCCCCTGGGTATGGCGCAAAAAGCTTCACCAACCGAGGGACTCAGATATGTTCCCGAAGTGCTACCACATCCGCATCAGTTAAGATGCTATCAAAAAAAGAACATTGAAATAAGTACTTACCCTAAAACCAAAACTCTAGATGAAGAAATCAGAAATATCGACTGAAGGCGCTCGGTTGCAAGGAAAAAGCAAAGTGAAAGCAAAGAAAATCAAGAGCAAAGAGAATTAAAAAATATGTGAGTCCGGAAATTGCAGAACTGAAACCCTTGGAGGTTGAAAATTTGGGTATTTATAAGGTCAATTTATGGCCTTTGACTGTAAAAGAGGGGCGCGTACAATGAACGCGTCCCTCCAGGTGAAAATACTCCTCATTAAAACCGGTGGACCAATCAGCGATGCACACGTGGGGGTATTTTTTATATCCGTTAGACGTATTAAATGCCGACACGTCTTTTCGTAACCGTCAGATACTTCTGCAACCGTCGCACCGGTCACTTAGAGAAGTAAAATAATGAATCCAAAATTCTCTTAAGGGTTCGGATGTCGAAAAAGAAAACGAAAGGCATTTCAAGTCGATTTTAACAGATATTAAACAACATCAGCAACCATCACTACTCGTATGCCTCCTAATGTCGGGGCTTCTATGTTGACAACCGACCTGATGAGCCAAATTTAAAGAACTAAGGAGGAGATTGATCATCAAACTCAAGCTCATAACGTGGATAAAGTCGGTAAGCAGTGAACTCGCTCAGATCGGATGGAAAACCGACTTAGTCTCATGATGACCGACTTCAAGAGAGACCGAGATCAAAACCGATAACGAGGCGCCTACGCATACCACTGCCCAAACTGCCTGTCACACTTGACGCAATCATACTGACGGGCCCACCTGTAGTCTAACCGCCTTCGTAAAGTCGCTTTACATTAAATTTTGCCGTACCAACCTCGAACATCGAGTAAAATAGTTTATATAAATAGCATAATTTACTCTTGTACGAGGATCCCTTTTTTTCGAACATAAACAATTCGCGCATACAAAAAACAACTCGGTTCTACTAAAAATCGACTTCGTGTAACAGAAACCCATCAAGCAATAACACGAAACCACGTTAATTTCTCGCATTTCATATTCTAAACTCTTGTTTTTATCGTTGGTAATTTTCATATAACAACATCGGACATGTTTCTTTTTTACGTTGTTGGAATCAACGTCTGTTAGGCCACCTGAAATCATGTAAATAGTGCCCCTCTTAACCGGGCTACTTCTTCATGCTTATTTTGACCTCCCTCTCATAGTTGTCGGATATTACTTTCTGCCCTTCGACCTCCTCGACCACCTCGGCCTTCATCCTCCCTATCCTCATCCTTATCACTCTTTTCGACTGAATCTTCCCTACACCTCCTCTTTTCTATCCTTTTTGGCCTATCGTGATACACAAACTCCTTCTAGTGTCCTGCTCAGATCAAACACTCAATATCATCCTTCAAATGCATGCAGTTTTCGGTGGTATGACCATAATCTCTATGGATTCTGCAATATCGATTCAACTTGGGCTAAGTGGGTCCTTCAATTATTGACTTTAGCCATGTCACATCTCGACCATCCAACTTCTTCTCGATTTTTTTCAACACCTCGGTCATCTTCTCGGTTTTCAGCGGAGTGTATGTTTGAAATTTATGGCCAGTCACTATAGGTCGATGCTTTCACCTATCCTCTCGACCCCGGTTTAGTCTATTTCGTCTGTCCCTCCTTGGTTAGTCACCCCTTTCCTTCTTTGGCTCAGGTTCAGCCAACTGCTCCTGCTTAGAAAACTCCTCCTCAATTTCCTCCAAGTTGACGTACTTTTTTGCACCTCTTTAGGATTTAGTCGTACGTTCGAGCTGGTTTTTTGGCCAAAGAACTTCTACATCGGCCTGCTCGAAGACACTTTATCAATCCGCCCGTCTCGACCTCGTTAGAGGCCGATGGTATCTCCACACACGCTTGGTTACAATGTGCCATGTACTTTCTCAACGACTCGCCTTCCTCTTGCCTCATCGCCATCAAAGTTAAGTATGTTTTCTCTTGGGCCACCGCACTGGCATATTGATTCAACAATCTCTCTGAAAAATCATCAATATCCTTCACTGACCCTTAGGGGAGTTGGTGAAAACAATCCAACGCTGCTCCCCGCAAGGTCGAGAGGAATGATCTTCAACTCACTGCATTAGAATATCCATGTAACACAACCATTTTTTTTGAATGACAACACATGCCACGACGGGTCGATCGAACCATCATACGTCAGTTTGTCTCCTGGAAGTTGGTTGGCAGTGGTGCTGCCAAAGTTTTCCTCAACCATCCACCCTTGCCTGCAACTAGCGCAACTACTCGGCCATCCTCTCTAAGGTTCGATCTCCTGGGGCTCCATCTCCTCCAAAGCTAGACGCGTCCTCCTCCGTGTTCTGCTGATGCACTCCCACTACCGTGAATGGTGCGGTAATGGCGTGCGAAGTGTGGTGCGCGGCCTGCTGCACCACCCTTGCTGCGACCGCATCAGCTAGCATTCTCTCCAGCTCCTCCCTGGTGATCGTCACCAGCTGTTGATTAGGTCGATCCTCATCCTCTCTTAGTGGTGCCACCACCTGCGCCACTGATCCTACTGGTTGAACTCTGGCTACGTCTAGTTGTGGTTGCGTAGGCACCGCCACTCCTTGCGACTCCCGAGCCTCCTGTCCCTAGCTCGAGCCCACCTCAGCTATGGGAATCGCCAATGAACTCCTTAAACCTTCCAGCACAGGAATTAGGGTTATCGGGGTGTGAGAAGGTCTGGAGAAGCCAGATGGAGGGCCAGCTCTGAACGGTCGCGTGGTTGTCCATGTATCGTCAAACAACGGTTGCAAATTCTATCTTCAAGCTTCATCCACCATGGATTTAAGCACAGTTTTTCACGCAAAGCCCCACGGTGGGCGCCAAATGGTATCAAAAAGACCCCATACCGGCTAGAATGACTGGGAAGCCTAGATCTCGAGCTGGTTTCCGGTTGAACGTCCTCGAACCTGAAGAACTCTCACACCGGAGGGGGTCTCCGGTGAAGAGCCTCCGATGCTTAAATAAGTGTAGAAGATGAAGTGCAGAGAGATGTAGTTCTCTCTGTAGTATAATAGAAAATGTATATGTGTTTTTAGACATACCTCACTCCATTTTATAGGGAAAAGATAACTTAGGGCCCCAGTCGGGCGCGTGAGCTCCCTGATAGCAAGTGCGTGAGCTGCCTCAGTTGTCAGAGCTGTTAGATCCATCCAGACTGTCAGAGACAGCTATGAGGCGTGGACCACTCGGATGGGGCCACGTTGTTTTACCCATGTGAGGGGTTTAATTCCCCAAAGATTCCTCCTTATCTCTTAACTCTCTCAATAGGTAGCCTGATCGTGGACTCGACCGCAATTACCTCGAGCTGGAATATCCTCGATAGTAAATGTTGTTGTACTATCCATCTGGTCGATCATTCGACCAGATACCTCTTCCCACAACCTTCGACCCCTTGGCCTTCAGTTCTTTCGTCGACCAGAAGATCTTTCAACCTGAGCAATCCCCATGTTTCCTTCGACCCACTGACCCGGCTGGTTCGGTTTTGGTTGCCTCTCCGGTCCAGTCAACTTGGTGTGGTTATCTCATTTCAAAGTCAGACCTTTTATTTTTTTAATCAAATTTACTATAAAAATATTTTTCCAACAACAATTTTATATTACTATAGATTAGAAATTATAACCTTTAATGGACCACGCTTTAGAGCTGATTTCTAAGCACATTAACAATAGTTTTAAATTTGCTCAAAAACTTTTTGAAGTAATATATATGTTGATTGAGAGAGAGAGAGAGAGAGAGAGAAGGGATCATATGAGAATGGTAGATAGTGAAAGAAATAAGAATTATTATGGACCATGTCAATTATATCTATGAACGTGATTAAGTCAAAATTGAGTTACAAGGTCAAACCTGCAGTGGCAAAATTGTAATTATAGTACTATTTCGTGGACAAATAAATAACTGGAAGGCCATTTGTGGAATTTACCAAATAACTGGGCCCCTCCCCCCCTCCTCTCCCACCCACGCGACCCTCTCTCC
>BKCP01005417.1:272663-314755 GCA_008636005.1 Striga asiatica | reverse complement strand
TAAAGTCAAATTCGGACTGAAATATCCTAAATTTTAATATTTTTTATAAATGCATATTGTTATGGTAATGTGCATTTTTTAACACATTAATGTGCGTCTGTTCTATCGCTATTGTGTAGCCTGGCAGTGACTAATGTGCATCATGTGTGATACTATTGTGCATATCGTGTGATATTATTATTATTATTATTATTATTATTATTATTATTATTATTTGTGAAAATTCAATCTAAAAATGAACCGAAATAATTGGATTATTCAGTTGGTTAAATTTAACCTAAATATTTGAAATAATTTATTATTTATATTAAAAAAATATATTTAATAATTTAATATGAGGCTCCACACGAGAGGACAGAAATTAGTCAGGTATGCATGAAGCGTATTTAATGTTTTATATTTAAAAAAAATAATATATATAAGTATAAATAAAATACATAAAAATGTACTATTTTATATATTTTCTATAAATTAAAGATTTGGCCCATGGACTAAATCGAAGTAAAATTAAAATTCTTCAAGTTTAGTTAAATTATAAATTTGTCCCATGAACTAAAATATAATTTAGTTAAATTAATGGAATTTGCAAATGAGAACTTGATATTTATCTAATTTTCCACAAAGATCTCTGTGATAAAAACTTCATTTTCAGAGCTGGTAGTCGCACACTTGTTGGCTGTTACAGTCGACCGTAATCACGTGATGGTACTCCGTCAGGCGCCAGACGACTAAAAAAAAAAATCAGGGGTGTTGCAGTCTCCGCCGTCGACACTCGCGCCGAGCATTATCGTCGTTGTTGAAGGCATCGAACGTCCTCCTCCTCGTCAGAGTCATAGTCCTTGATGCTAGCTTAAAAAAAAATTTGTCGCCAGCGGTGATGACGGGCAGCGGCTCTGGGACGGCGCCGAGTGGCGCTAGGGATACCGACGGCCTTGAGCGGCGCTGGAGAATGGTTTGGAGCCACTTGTGCATGAATGTGTGTATATGGTGCGTGTGTGTGTGGCGTATGTAATGTGTGTGTCGTTGTGTGTGTGTTGTGTGTTTGTTGTGGGCGTGCGTGTGGTTTGCGTGTGTGTGTGGGGGAGAGAGAGAGGGTGGGTGAGGTGGCGGGTGTTACTAGGTGTATTAGTGACATGAGGTCCATTGTTTGTGTATAAAATTACCACATTTCCCTTAATGAATATATATTTTTGGTCTTTTCTTCAGCCATTCGATCGGATGATCTATGGTTAAGATTTATTCTTATTTCTTTCACTGAACACCATTCTTCTTGAAGCGTTACCCTATATATATATATATATATGCACTCAAAGTAGCAACACTATATTTTTGAACATGTTAAATGGGAATGGTTTTTTTATTTGGAAAGAAGGGTGAATTGTTATAATTTGTATTACAATCTATATCTATATATATATAATAAGAATAACCATTCACTAAAATTAGTGGTAAATATATTGGAAGCATTTAATGCTTATCTTTTTTAGAAACTTTTAAATATATGCATTATTTGCTTCCATATACACGTTTTCAAATAAGATCAAATCAGATATGATCAAAATATTGTTTCCTTAAGTAATTTTATTAATATTTTTAATAATTTCATTGATATCAATTATAATAAATTTCAAGATTGATTTTCCGTAATTAATATGGATAATATTTTGGTCAAGATAAATATTGCAACTTATTTTAGGTTCTAACCATAATATTAATTTTTTTTCACAAATATCCATTTTTTATCCTAAAATATTTATAGAAAATCGTAACAAGTTAAGTGAAATTTTTCTTCCAATTAATCAGACAAAATCAAGTTGGTGGATTAATTTTTGCCAATATATAATTTTTTCTTAAGCTTTGTTTCGTTATATATATATATATATATATAAAATTATCTTCAAATTAACATAATTTACCATTTAAGAGTTAATGACCATATACATTAAGTAGTTTTACTAATGGTCAAAAATTAAAATTGAAATATATTAACTGTTCCTTAGAATTTATTTGTATATTATTGGCAACCATAATTATTTTTTTGTATCATTTTTTTTTTATTTTGATATCTTTCTATAATGAAATTCTTGTAAAATATATTTTCATTGCAGAGTATGTTAAATAAACTATAAGTCCTCATAATGCAAATTAGAAAAATCTTGATTATAGAAGGGATTGAGTTTTTGGCATTTGCTAAATCAAAGTTTTTTAATTAGTATACAAATTTAAATTCTAAAAAACCATGTGTGTATATTTTTAAAATACTTATACACTATTTAATTTTAAATTTATTTACATATTTTAAATTGATTACATAAATAAATATTCTAACGTGCATCAAATATTTTTCATCACTTAAAATTAAATGAATAAAAAGACGTACAAATTCTATAATTTTTATAAATAATAATTACATTATATGACAACAAAGTTTATAATAAAATAAAAATCAAGTATTATATGGTGAACAAGAATAAGTAAAACTGTTATTTTCTCTTATATCAAGGAATAAATATATATATAAAATTAAATTTATATTAGTATAAATGTGTTAGTGAGGTAATATATTAATTATTTTACATACTAGCCCTAACATGGTCATATTTAATGTTCTGGCTAAAAAACAACTGATTAACTAAAAGAGCTGAAAAAAAGATGATAACCCTATAGAATTTTAGACTTAATGTACAGAACGTGAAAATAACTCATTTAATATATTTGTCTCGTGCATCACATGGGTACATACTAGTATTGATGTTCGGTCGTTTAAATTTTGGAATTGTTCTTAGTCAGTTCGTATTGAAATGCTGAAATCCATAGATCAAGTAATTGAACTTGTGTTTGCGCAACTGTGTCCCGTCATTTGGGCTTCAGGAAAAATATAAACCTACCAATCATATTACCCAAAACAAGCCGTTCTTGCGTTACACAATAAGAAATTAATTCAGGATAAACAACTAGTTGGTCTTATTAGCTCTAGCTGATTTAAATAATAATAAATAAAAAAAAAAAAAGAAACTAGTTGGTCTACATAATTGACTGAAAAAAAAAAATTAGAATATAGTACAATTTAAGGAATTTAACAATGTGACAATGAAAGTGATAGAGAAACCGAACATTGCTGTCTCTTGCCCACCGATGTTGTTGACTCAAGACCGAAGACTGTATTTTGTGTTTTTAATTTATTGTCCACGCTTTATTTGCAAAATTTAAGGACTTATTTCTTTTTTATTTGGGTTAATTGTCTATAAAAAATCCAACCTTTTGTTTAATTGTAAATAAAATTCAACTTTTTTCACTCGGCAAGAAAATACCAAACATGCATTTATGAAGTATTGCAATTTTGCCTCCAAATCAGTTTTCGGCCAAGCCACGCTGACATGTCCGATCGGAATTTTAACGTAGCACACAACATTTTAAAGTCCATACCACATCAGCTAACACGTAATAATCCACGTCACACTTCTGAATCCACGTCATATTTCTTTTTTCTTCCTTTAAAGCCTTTTTTCCCCCATTTTGCAGCCCCATTAATCTGCTCAATCATTTTCCCAGATCCAAAATATATTCAAACACCCAAAGTATCTGCTAGATCTCCAAGAACGCCTTCAGCAGTTTTCATTACTAAATCATTACTAAATCATCCCTGTAACGAGACATGTGGATCAGACATTAGCATCAGAAACATCCTAACTCTACAAATCGAAAGTTAACAAGACATAAATGTCTGCAGACTGTATTGGAATTCCTAGGAAATATATTCATAATCGGGCGCAGCTTGTGAGAGAAACATTTATCATTCAGAGACAATTGGAATCATTTGTGAGAAGACTAGACCTAAAGGCCTCTATGTTTCTTTTCTCTTTTTTATTTTTGCCTTAATTAACATAAAAACTATTTATAAGATCGATTTATAGTCACATGTTTTCGCAATGTACATCGCGTCAAATAACTTCTGTGGGGGTTTGAATATATTTTGGATCTGGGAAATTGATCGAGCAGATTCGCGATGACGATGAAGTTTTTTTATCTGACAAATGGGGATGAAAAATGGGGGAAAAAAAGGCTTTAAAGGAAGAAAATTCGATCGGACGTGTCAGCGTGGCTTGGCCAAAAATTGATTGGGAGACAAAATTACAATACCTAATAAAGGTTTGGTATTTTTTGCTAAGTTAAAAAAGTAAAATTTTATTTGCAAGTAAACAAAATGTTGGGATTTTTTAAACAATTTACTCTTTTTATTTCAATATACAACTATTTATTTGTTTTTTTTATCAATGTTGTAAAAACCATGGGGCATGGGGCAGCATTTGACTTGTGTATGAGCTAATAGGCGGTCAGAGCCTATTTCCTAGTTGAGATTTATATATATGCAATCTTGAAAAGAATAGTTTTTTAATACAATTTTGTCTCAAATTGCGTACAATTCTTTTTTTTTTTTAGGTGCGAGGGGGAGTCCGATTCACCCATCCGTTCACTGATTGAACATATTTGATCAATATTTAAATTAATATTTTAAAATATAGTATAATTTTAGAAAATAAATTTCATATACAAAAGTATGACTAATTAATAAATATTTAGATAGCTTAAAATATACAAATATCTAAATTAGTTGATATAGTAATTTATTTATAGTTAAATTATTTGCATATGTATTTTATATTAAAAAACATTTAAAATATTAAACTGACTTTTGTAAAAGTTAAAATAAAAATAGAAAACCTTGATGAAATGATATCTATAAAAGGTGAAACATTTTAAATAAAAAATTGATATTTTAATTTATAATATGTCAATAAAGTTGCAAACATATATCTTACTTTGAGAATCAAAGTTCTCGTAGTTCGCGTACTTTATTTACCTTGATGAAAGAAGATAACATGATGTGTTGAACTATCTAATAATCATATGCGTAGTCGTTGTCTTCGATTCCAGCCCAGTTCCAGTACCTAGTACTAAAATCATCCTGCTCTTCATCATTCTCTTCAGTTAGCATGGTCGTTTGTGCCCTTCTTTCGACCTTCTTTCAGTAACTCCTCAGCATTTGAGCCTCTAAGTTTTGTGGCACTAACCTCGATCGTCGTACATTCAGAGTATACCGTTCCTCCCTAGATACTTGTTTAACCGCCACAATTGAGGTCCAGACTACAAAAATCTCCTTGTCCATCAAGCATTGAACATGATAGTGGTCTTGATTTTTTACCACCAATCCAAGACATTGAATATGAGTGGCGAAACCGGTGGTCTATCAATGTAATTTTGAGATTCGCGATCAAGAAATGATGGAGTCCATCATATTCATCTTACTTTTACAATCCTAACATTTTTGTAGGGATTAAATGATTGAAACCTAATTATTAGAGTTTTCATCATAAAGAAGAAGAAGAAGAAGAAGAAGAAAATGACGTCGAATTTTCCCCGAGTCGGATTGTTAGGCCTTGGTTAATTATTGGGTTCTCTTAACCCGTAAGATATAAACAGGCATGTGCACGCAACAACTATTACTTTGAATGACTAAAAGAGAGATCCATTCTGTTGGGTCAATAGTTTTCGTGTTTTGGGTAATAGTGCTGCGTGTATGATGTGTTATTATAATATTTACGGTCACCATGTGCGTTAGTTTGATGATGTCCCCAAGTGAGCTCATGAAGGATTATTATATTAAACCCTACAGGTGGGTTAAGTTATGATATAATAATAAAGATAGGAGTGGTACTAGCTTCAGTTCAAGATGTCAATTAATTCTTGATTGTCAGTAATCAAATTCATTTATGGACATTATTTAAGTTATTGAGCATAGTGGGCTTGACCCATAGTTAGGCTCAATGACTTAAGAAGCCCACATTATCACCTCCTTAGGGTCCCTGTTATAGCCATATAAGTACACCGTTAAGCTCATGGGATTAAACATAACTCCTCACACGCCTCATGAAAAAACGGCCGCCCCTATCCCCCGAGCTTTATCTTCATCGAGACAACCGAAGAGGTGTTTGGTAATATAGTAGAAGTCCCCGAGGTAACCAAGACCCCAGAGACTAGCTGCGATCACTCGCATGCGACCAGGCCACGTGCAGCAATCACCCAAGATGCATCCCTGCGACCAACACGCAGCCAGCGACCCGTCCTGCCTGTACGCTACCTGCGAGTTCATTGCGCGTCCTCCCAGGCGACCGCGATAATCCCGTACGCTGCAGCCGCAAAATAACACAAGCATGCTCATTTTCTCTTGAACTAAAAACATTCTTGATTCTCTTATAACTCTTAAGCCATAACTAGATGAACATGAACTCCAAAAACTAATATAATTTTCAGCATATAAGAAGCCTCATCTAAAGCTCAGCAACATATGTGAAATCAAGGCAAAAACAAGTATCAGACTAGTCCTTAAACTTCTTAAAATTTCACCACTCTAAGCATGCATCAAAATAAGACTTATAGTTGAGTCTTAACTCCCAAAAAACTCATATATTCAACATGAAATCACCACGAATAGAGGTCCGGATAAATTTTAACAAAACAAGGTATAACATGAACAAGCTCCTGTTTTCTTCATAAATCATACTCAAAACGTTTGCATGTCAATAACTCCTTTATAAACTGAAACTAAGGACCTCAAACTCAAAACAAATGCAGCATATTCACTAATTTAACAAGGCTCAACCATTCAAAAACAAACATGGCCAAGACAACGCATCATGCTTCTTTCTTCTCTTAATTATAACTAGTATTTAAGCATGTAACCATAAAAAAATCACAAAATCTCGTCCACGAGAAGGGGTGAAACTCAGGCTGGTGGTTGTCCTTTCTCGGGAAAAATAGTCTCGGTGATGGCTAGAAGGGCTGCAACTTGGCTCGGGTTTTTGCTAAAAATTCTCATCCTCTTACTGGATCCTTCTTGGTTTTTAGGTGCTAAGATGTCTCAGCTCTCATTCCTTCAGTGGTGCACGGCTGAGGACAAAGGCAGGCGCAGTGAAAGCTCGGCTGGGAGGTGTTTGCTGTGAGACTTAGGACTATTTTGCTGAGGTTTTTGTGCTCTTTTGCAGGGGAAAATTAGGGATGGTGGCTGCGTAAATAATGGGGTTGATAGGGTTGCTTCAAGTTTAAATTTTGAATGGGGAGGGAGAGATTGAGGCCTATTCTTAAGGGTGTAGTTGGAGACGCATTCTTGGTCTTCATGGAGGGTGGCTTGAGACGTGTGGGAGCTGAAAGCGTATGTTGTTGGCTGGCCCTAAAAACAAGGGTAAAGGTCAGTGCTTGAGGCTGACTTGGTCTAGGTGCATGGGAGTTAACTTTCAAAAATCTATATATATATAATTGCTAGCTAATCTTATTTAATAAAACATTTAATAAAAATATTTTCACTTTCCCTCCAAAAGGAGTTACATTTTTTTTTAATTAATTACTCATTAATCTCACATTTAAGAAAGTTTCTTATAGTTAAATTTAATTAGTTAATGACTAAATTAAAAAAATTTATTTTAATTAATCCCACATTTATGTTAAGTACAGTATTATCGTAATATCTTATCAGTTTTTCAAAAAAATAGTAACTTTTTTCAATAAATTTTATAAAAATTAGTTAAATGTGCTTATATTCATATAAATCAGAAAAAAAAAATCTTAGATATATAAAAAGAACATCGTTGAAATAAATTGAATTTACGAAAAAAAAAATAAACATACATAAAAAAATTTCTGACTGTGATTAAATATAACAAAAGGGCCTTAATCGGCCTCTTAAAATCACGATGCGGGCGGTTCCAGTCCATTGGAAGCTAACCCTAATGGAAAGCTCATGATAGGAGTTTTTTTTTAAAAAAAAAAATAATAAAAACTCAAAAAAATACATATATTTACAGATCTATTACAAATATTTATGTTTTTTGTTTATATAAATAATTAATATTATATTTACTTATTTATATTTAGATGGTATATTTTTATTAAGAAGCAAGGACAATCTCTATCAATCAATAAGAGTCAAGGACAAACAATATAAAGAAGTGTTTCCTATGCTATGACATGATCAATAAGAGTCAAAGACAGTCTCTGTCGCATGTCGGCTTACTACTGAAGAGCTCTGCATTTAGTCATGAGCAATTATACATGACGCCTTTTAGAGTTACGAGTCAGTGGGGTTTGAAGATTTTGATTTGAGCCGAGGGAGATTTTGACGATAGAAAAATCACGACGTTGTTTTATAAAGAAGTATTTAAGAATATTTATATTTTTTTAAAAAAAAAATCAATGATTTTTTTATGATTTTTACTATTGTTTATAATTTTTATTATTTTTTTATATATCATATAATTTTTGGTGCAAATGCACGGGACAAAAACTAGTTTTACTAATGGTCGGTTCTTAAGCTACTAGGGTGTGATTGGCTACTTGCTTGGCTTGGACAAAAGAACGCTAAAGGCCGAGGCTTTAGAACTCTTAGGCGAACAAAATAATACTTAGGCCAATTTTGGAACACTTAGACAAAAACTTAAGGCAAATAATTTAATACAAACACTTGGCCTGGACCCGATTCGAGCGGGCCCAACCCGGAGTGTTTGGGGAAGACTTGGCCTGTCCTGTTTGTATAATGTGCCGGGACAGGTCCAGCCCGTAAGAAAAATAGGCCAGGTCTAGGTCCTACCTATTGCCCTGCCCCGCCCCGACCAGATCCGGATGTTTTATATATATAATTATATATATAATACATATCTATATCTATATCTATATAATAAAAATAACCATTTACTAAAAATAGTATTAAAAATTTTGAGAGAATTTAATGCATACCTTTTTTGGAAATTTTTTAAATGAATGCACTAATTGCTTCTATATACACTCTTTCAAATAAGATCAAATCATAAATGATAAAACATATTGTTTCTTTATATAATTTTATTAATATCTGCAATAATTTCATTGATATTCATTATAATAAATTACAAGATTGATTTTTCGTGATTCATGTGGATAATATTTTGGTCAAGATAAATATTACAATATATTTTAAGTTCTAACCATAATATTAATGTTTTTCTTAAATATTCACTTTTTATCAAAATATATATATAAAAAATCGTAATAGGTAAGGTAGAATTTTTATTCCAATTAATCTGGCGAAATCAAGTTGGTGAATTAAGCTTTGTCAATATAATTTTTTCTTAAGCTTTATTTCGTTATATATAAAAAATAATTTATTCATCAAATTAACATAATTTACCATTTAATAAATAATGACCAGATACATTAAATAGTCTTACTAATAGTCAAAATTTTAAACTAAAATATATTAATTGTTCTTTAGAATTTATTTGTATATTATTGACAACCATGATTTTTTTTATCGTTTTTTTCATTTTGATTTCTTTCAATAATAAAATTATTGTAAAATATATTTCTATTGCAGAGTATGCTAAATAAAATATAAATTTTTTATAATACACATTAGATAAATCTTGATTATAGAAGGGATTGAGTTTTTGGCATTTATTAAATCAAAGTTGTTTAATTATTATACAAAACTAAATTCTGAAAAATCATGTGTGTATATTTTGTAAAATATTTATACACTATGTAATTTTAAATTTGTTTGCATATTTTAAATTTGTTACGTAAATAAATAATATTAACATGCATTAAATATTTTTCATAACATAAAATAAAAAGAAAAGAAAGACGTATAACTTCTATAACTTTTAAAAATAACAATAACATTAGATGACAACGAAGTTTATAATAAAATAATAATCAAGTATTATATGGTGAATAAGAATAAGTAAAACTGCTATTTTTTTTATATCAAATTTATATTAGTATAATATATTAATTATTCTACAAGCTAGTCTCTACTTGCCCATATTTAATGTTCTGACTAAAACAATAACACTGATTAAAAAAGGTGAAAAATAGATTATAACCCTATTTTTTAGACTTAACCGAGATTAAAAAGGTAGAAAATAATTGATAACCCTATTGTTTTTTAGTCTTATATGGACAGAGCCTGTGAAAATAACTCCGTGCGATGGACAGAACCTGTGAAAATAACTCTGTGCATCGCACGGGATAAGTAATCTATTAATATATAAATAGGGAATGATAGTTGTTTGAAAAAATCAACTAAAAATCAGCAAAAAAAAAAATCATTTCCCGCCTAAAGTTTACTATAATGAGGAAGATTTTTGGCAAAAAATTGAAATAAGCCAGCCCATATGCAATTCGAATTTTTTGGAAGATTTTTTTCATTGTTTTCCCTATACTAGTGTCTGGCCCGTGCGATGCACGAGAAAACAATATTACGATTGTATTACAAATTAAATATATAAATAACATTAATCATGATTTATCCATTGTTTTTAAATTAAACCGGGTTGAACACAGTCCGACCGAATGCACCGAGAACCGGTTTATAACCAGTCTAGTTCGCTTGAATAAAATATTTGCTCTTGAATCCGTCAATACCAGCCGGTTGGACTAGTAGGATTGATACGATTTTTTAAATAAATTTTGTTATATTTAAAATTATTTTAAATAAAATTACATATTTAAATAAAATAGAGATTTATAAATTATTTATCAATTAGTTTAAACATTTGAATTTATAAATTGTTTAGATATCTAAGTAACACATTTTATTTAAATTTATTAATTGACAAATTAAAATCTGCACAAACCACAAATCATTTAATAAAATAGCTTGATCTTTTCGATGATGTCCAGTTATGAAACCTTATATTTACGGTACATTAATAAATATTATAATAAAATATTATTTAATTCAAAAAAATATTAATAAAATGATATATAAGTATTCATAAATCATTAAACATGTTGTCATAAAAGTATTGTTAATACGATTATTTGAAGTTTGGGCTACATTACATTCACGTAATAAAATATTTTCAATATAAAATTTATATTTAGGTTCAATAATCGATTTGGTGTGGTCGAACTGATACATAACTTAGTCACCTCAGACCAACCAAGTTGTGTCAAATTTTTTGAATATTTTATATATCACCTAAAAGTAATTCAATCAACTTGGGCAATACCCTAATTCAATCACTCGATTGATCCGAAAAAATTTCTTATTTTCTTTAAATATATTTAATTTTATGAAATATAAATATTTTATGATTCATAATAAATATCTACACCAAATGATAGTATATTAAGATTATAAATTATATATCTAAATATGAATTAATTATTTTTACTTTATGCATATTAATAAAAAATAAACATAGTAATTTTAAAAAAATTAAGATTAATTGATTGATTATGCAATTTAAAAATATTTTTAGCATTCAATATTTTTTTTAAAGGCACAAATATAAAAACCGAGATTCTAAAAGTTTTGTTATAATTTGAATTAAGATTTTATAAATATAGAGACCGATATTTTAATGTTGTTCGTTGTTTCTAAGAAAAAAATAAAAATAAAAACATACACACTTAATAAATCTTAGCTGGATTTTCTAAATAATAAAATGAATTAAAGCCCAAAATTTAAGGTAGCATATAATGTTGTATAGTTTTTAAAGAAAAAAACTAGTACGTACCCCGTGCGATGCACGGGAGACAGATATTAAATGAATTATTTTCACAGGCTCTGTCCGTTTAAGTCTGAGAAAGGTTATTATCCATTTTCCACCAATTTTAATCACCGTTAAGTTTCGTTTAAGTCTGAAAAGAGTTATCATCTATTTTCCACCTCTTTTAATCACCGTTAAGTCTAAAAAAATAGGGTTGTAATCTATTTTTCACATCTTTTAATCAGCTTTGTTTTATTAGTCAGAACATTAAACGTGAGCATGTTAGGGCTAACTTGTAAAATAATTAATATATTATCTCACTAACACATTTATACTAATATAAATTTAATTTTATTTTATATATTTATTCCTTGATATAAGAGAAAATAACAATTTTACTTATTCTTATTCATTATATAATAGTTAATTATTAAACTCTGTTGCCATATAATGTCATTATTATTTATAAAGTTATACAAGTTGCACGTCTTCTTGTTCTTTTTATTTTATGCAATGAAATATATTTAATGCACGTTGGTATTATTTATATAAGTAATCAATTTAAAATATGTAAATAAATTTAAAATTAAATAGTGTATAATTAATGTACAAAATATACACATATATTTTTTTAGAATTTAATTTTGTATACTAATTAAACAACTTTGATTTAAGAAAAGCCATGAACTCAATCAGTTCTAATATCAATATTTTTCTAATTTGCATTGTAATGATTATTCTTATTAATTATTATATATATAGATTAGAATTTTTGCAACACCAACCAAACTAAATATCACAACAACCAAGTAACAATTATGAAAAAACCCATAACACAACAACTATCAATTAAATTTGGTAATAGAAAAATTACATACATATATATAAAAATATGAGGATTCTATATTTCTATTAACTGATGTATACACCATGTGTATGTTTTGTTAAGGTATATTGGAATGTTCAATTTCATAACATGATAACGATCAATCTTAAAAAATCGAAAATCTTATTGAAATGCCATATTTTTCTGTTAAAAAAAAGTTCCCATAAAAAATAATTATATCATAGAAAATTCATTGTGTAATTGAACAAATTTCTATAATGAAGCCCGATTTTCTGTACAAAAATAAAGCAACAACTTCCACATTTTAAGGAAATCAATTAATGTTGGTCCGTTTTTGCTAATAAAATAATAAATAAATAAATTATAATTAATGGAAAGCAATTAATAATGAGAGAATTTGACCATATCTGTTTTTAAAAATCGTAATAGAAAAATAAATATTAAATAAAATTATATAATACGGAAATAGTAATGACAATAAATGCTGTTGACTTTTCTAGCTACTAAATTTGGTAAATAGGACTCCCTTTAATATAAGTATAGATAAGATAATTAATAGAACTTACTATTTATAGGCTGCATTAAATTCTGACCTATTCTTTTGCTACTATTTTTGGTAAATGATAATTCTTATTATATACATATATAGATATAGATGCCTGCCGATTCTTTGTTTATCATTAAAGATATGGGGAGATTTTTTTGCCATAGTCTTATCTCATCTTAATTAAGTATACATCTCCACTAAAAATCGCCGCTATTATCTCGAGAAAAAAACCCACATAATGAAATCTTCGCTCATTCTCTGGGAGGACCCCGAAACCCCCAATTCTCAAGGCGATTCCCCTAACCGTCGGTGATCGCCACAAGCTCTCCATCAACTTCGAAGTCAGGCTCGACTCGGGCCCGCTCTTAAGTTTAGCTACAGGTCCTTGAAGACCGAGGTCGGGATATTCGGTTCCGTGACGGCGGAATTCGGCTCCGTCGGCGGCGAAAACCCGAATTTCTTCTTCACTTCAAGTCCAAATCATGAGATTATTCCGTTCGGAGGTCGGAGGGGACGGTGGAGGAGAATAGAAGGAAGGAGACAGCGATGGCGAAGACCTATTGCAATTTGGTATTGTTCATTTTATTCTTGGGAGATTTTTGTCTTTTGCCTTTTTTTTGGGTTATCATATGATGAAAGTATGTGTTGGGAAGAACTGGAAATCTGGAATCACGAGTGTAGTGTATCGTCCGCCTTCCTAATACTTTTGTGGGATGAGAACTTGTTTGTTATGATGGATGGCTGATCATGTCTTGAATAGTCTTGAACCATTATTCTTTTGTTTTTCGTCATCGTTTTAATATCGTCAATGTTTGTTCTTGCAGCTTTGCAGGGACTTCTAGTGAAAAGGTCACGAGGACTGTCAGACAGTTTTCTCCTCATTTGGCAGCAAAGATGAGATCTCATCTCACGTAAGTATAGTTACTGCTAAATTTGCGTATCATCTTTTTCTGGTTCTTACATGGGCTTGTAATTTTAGACCTGTTATTCGAGGGCGCCCATCTGCAAAACGAGCAATACATATATGTGGACAGCCTCGATGGGTATTCGTCTTGGTATTTTCTGCAAGTAAGAGATATCTTCTCTTTCACATATTGTTTACTTTGCATCTTGGAGGATGTACTGTCACATGATAATAACTATGCCTTCTTATTCCGCTTTGCAGTGAGTTTCTTTCTCTAGTTTGCTTCATGTGGTATTCTAATGGTCTTATGGGCCTTTGCTATTGGACTTCTTGGTAACTCAAAATTTCATTTGCTTATGCGTCTTTGCCCTCTGAATTTATTGGCTCTAACTTGCTTTCTCTGCTACAGCCACTCTCATTCACACAAGCTTTAGAACACCCAACTTGAAAGCTCACCTGAACACATTCCGTGAAGAATTCCGTGCCGTTTGGCGTAATTATAGTGAGCTGTAGCTTGTCTGTAGCAGAACACATGACAGGTAATTCAACATATATCCAATTATGATTGATAAACCATATCACTTCATCATATCCATTTATATACAGTCCTTTTTGTTTTAGCTGGTGCCAGATAGTCTTCATCATCTTCACCCTTTTTGGTTGCATTACCTTCTGTAGTGTAATTTTCACGGTGCTTCTGAAAAATAATCAGGGTGGGTTATCATGTTTAAGCCAGTTGGCTTGCCGATACCCATATGGAATTTGAGGCTCTTACTGAAGATCGTCACTGATACATGTTTTCTGTATAGTCTACCTTATGTTGAGTACTATTGAATTATTTTCTTGAACGACTGAGTTAATTTTTTGTCACCATGAATCTAGCAAAACTTTAGGTCCATCTCATTTTTTATTGGTATGCTTTTGCTAGATGTAATCGAGATTTACTTTGAAATCTGTCATGATCTAGGAGGGTGTATTTGAGCAGCTCAGTTTCTCATTCATGGCTTAATGTGCGTGATTGGTGGGTTACTGGCAAACAGAGAAATCGATTTGTTTTAAGGGGATAACAGATTGATATCTTTTTACGTGGTGTATTAGACTAAGGTAGCAGTCTTCTCAAATTTTCCGACTACAGAGCATCCAGATAGTAAAACGGTGTCGTTGGAATTATTATCTATTGGTCATTGATATCCAAATTCTCTTATTAACTGGACCCTGCATTTCTTCTCAAAATTTCGCCAACTGGCTTAAACATAAGATAGACTATACAGAAATTCAGGGTGGGTTATCATGTTTCTTCTGAAACAAGGGGATAAACTGAATGATGGATTGGTCTTTTATGGAAATTCAGTATCTGTTTATACTGATAATGACTTTTTGAAGAGTAATGTTACAATCATTTTTTATTTTTTTTTTTCAAATTCTCTTTCGCAGGCTGTTTCGACCTTCATCATGTTAATTTCTTTTGGTCCCTAAGAATCCATGTGTAAATTGGAAGTGAAACTCGAGTGAAGTAAATGATGTCGCCTGCTTGGCTTCATAATCGTTTAAAGATGAATTTTCAGTAGCTTTTTTCATCGTTTTCTTTTAATATTTTGCAGAATTTTATAACCCGTTTAATGAAATTGTGATTATCTGTTTGATTTGCTGTTGTTTGCTAGGTTTGCTTTGATTTTGGAATAAGTAAAAACACAGAACAAAGCAAATCAGATGACTGCTCCTCCCACCAGAGCTCGAGCTGATTACGATTACCTAATCAAACTCCTTTTGATCGGTGATAACGGTGCGTGTTCTTTATTTTTCAATAATTATCATAATTTTTGTAATTTTTCATTTTGTTGTTGCTGGAGCTGATATGAAGTGTTTGTTAATCAGCTTATAGATTTTAATTTAGAATTTGTAATGTTTATGTACTCATGATAATAGTTATGGTAGGATTATATTGATGCTAAATTGCTAATAATGTTTTGTTTGGTCCTTCAATGTACTGATGGATAATCGAGTTTTCTTGTGGCTGCCTGTGGATGTGTGTGTATTATGTCAGGTTATTCAGTGAAAGCTTTGTATGATTGATTATATATACCGTGTTTGTTAGAAGCCATTGTGTTATTCGTAAGATGTATGATTTAAAATGTTGTTTTCTACATGTCTGGACACTAATTCAATAGATGTTGGTTGAGAAACGTATGGAAAAAAAATGGCAAATTGATTGTGATTTGTGATTTAGGGATAAAAAATTGGTTTTTGCCGATGATAAAGCAAGTGTTGGAGTGGGACTGATACTAAAATAGAAGCTAATCTTAAGGCAATTAGGTGGGCTTTAAATCTTGCTGTGGACAAAGGATGGCTTGAAGTGCAGTGCTCCTTATTGTTTGGAAATCTAGCTGCTGCTTTGAATCAGGGTGCGGCAGATGATTTATTTGATTTATCTTGTATGTTGTTATTTGAGGATATTATGGTTTTGAAGTCTTCTTTTCTTGTGTGTAGTTTTAGTGGCTCAGAGTCCTTAGTAGTTAGCTGTGGGTTAGCCAAAATGGCTTTGGCAGGGGG
The DNA here is from genome assembly GCA_008636005.1 of Striga asiatica. NCBI lineage: Eukaryota > Viridiplantae > Streptophyta > Magnoliopsida > Lamiales > Orobanchaceae > Striga > Striga asiatica. The sequence continues at coordinate 298,379 of BKCP01005417.1, read as the reverse complement.
ATAATGTGCATTCCCCTGTGGGTTGCCTATCTTAGTTGATAGGGATGGTACGCATTGTTCAGTTGAACTCAAACTTGTATCTTGTGAGATTAATGAATTTGTATTCATTTGAAAAAAAAAAAAAGAAGATGATAAACCTGCACAAAAGCCTTATTGAAAGACTGAGTAAATTTATAGTCAAAATATACGTATTTACCAATTAATATTTTTATAACATTTACTCAGTCTTAATAAGACTATAATTGGTAAATCTTTACTCAGTCTTATTATTTTGACTATAAAATTTATAAGTATTTACCAAATATTTTTTACAAAATATACGTATTTACCAACTTTATAAAAAAAATTATACAAATTTTAAAATTTATTTACTCAGCCTTATGGAATATACGTCCGCACGCAGAAAAAATTGAATATTTACAAGATTCGTAATTACCAATTAGAAAGCAATATTGGTAAATATCGTTCTACCATGGCGAAGTTGAAACTCATAATTAATAGGAAGACGAAGGTCTTGGAAATTTCTTCCGATTTTCCTACATTTAATTTTGACTTTCGTAGTTTCGATATTGACAATGTGGATGAATCATTCTTTTTTATAATTGTTTAATTTAATGTGAATTCAAATATTTTTACAATTTTTATTTTCATTTGACACCACTTAATAAATTGTTGATCGAATTATTTTGATATTGTAGAAATTTGTATGGTCATTAAGGTTCAACCCATTCAATCAAAATTGGTTCATGGAGAAAAGACTCAAATATCCTATTTTCCATGATATATTGCGAATAAAGGGAAGACCACGACAATGGGCTGGTTTGTTTTACTTTAATTGCAAACTCTAAATTATTACTCTCAAATTACATGTTTTTTTATAATTCAATTATCATTTATACTTGGTCTTCATTCTTAAAAAAAACGTACAATAAAAATTATAATATTTTTTTCTCCAGTTACTTAATTTAAAAGTTTTTTTTATTATTTAGTTGATTTAGTTAAATAAATTATTTAAATTCGTAATTTAATTCAGAAACTGTATTTAATATAACATTATATATAAAAATTTTAATCGCACAAAATATACTACATAAAATAATATTCTAAATATAGGAAAAAAAGAAAAATATGAAACTTGTAATTTTAAATAAAATAAAAATTATAGTTATACCAATTTTTTTTGTATATGTTTGATTTATATATTATTCACATGTTACTTAAAATTATTTTTTTGCAATGATATTTGATTTGGAAGACTGTGGCTGGTGAGGTCATAATTTATATCAACTTGTAACTAAATCAGTTAAAAAAGTACAATATTTTAAATTTATTGATCAACTTCTAACTAAATCAGTTAAAAAAGTACAATATTTTAAAATTATTGACTTAACGTATCGCAACTATATAAAAATATATATAACTTTGTAATAAGGTCTGGGATTTTAAGGAATATGTCAAATAATATCATATATCTATTTACCTAAATCGGAGGTTATATTTTCCTTTTGATTAAAATATACAAATTGAAAGAATATTATAGTGGTATAATACTTCGTTTATTTATTTACTTTACATAAAGATATGTATGTATATATATATATATATATATATATATATATATATATTAACTTAATATTATTTACCTAATTGCATAGATTCAAATAAAGGAAAATCTCAACAATTTTATATTTGTTACACGTTCGAAATAGTTAGTGTTAACATATTGGATTAAAAAAAATAAGAACATAAAAAAATTTGGGAACCTCGAATTACTAACATTCTTTTTTACCATTTTTAAAAAAAAAAATCATATATTTAAGAGATAAATACAGAATATTATTGGAATAGTTTTTATTACCACCAAAATCGAAAAAAAAAAATCAAGTCTTAGGATATTCTTGGGATATGATCCGATTTCCCTCAAAATTGCCAAAAAAATCAAATCAAGTAATAAGCTTATATCATATAAATCCACATTTTAAAACTTAGAAAATAAGTGCATATATATGCACCAAAATTTCATCTATAAATAAACTCACATTCTCGGTAAAATGAAATCTAATACTAATCATAACCTCACACATTCAAAATAAATGCATGGATCAACCCTTGATCTAATCAAGGATTTCAAATAAAATACGAAGGTCATCTTGAAACTTCCAGCAGCATCTTTAAGACGATGTTTGATGTCTCTTACAGAAGTTATTTGGAAATAGTTTTCCATGATAGTGATGTTAGTATTCTTCATTATGTGATTTAATAGTAGTTGTCAATATTTATTATTTTAATATTTTTTGACGAAAATATTATTTTTGTATTGCGATTTTATAGGGTGGCCGCATAATTGGACTAATTCGTGATGTTAACATTACAAAGATGAGTGACAAGTTCGAGGTAGAAAGTAACATTGGTAAATAACAATCTATTACTGCAAAGTGTTGGAGTATCCTACCGATTTTCTAACGTTTTATTTTGACTTTTGTAATTTTGCTACGCAGCAATATGTTGACAATATAGATTTTCAAAAGCAAATGGTTATGTTTTTAATTTTATTTTCAAATATATAAACATACGTGTGGTTGTGTTTTACTTTAGTTCTCTACGTGTTATGTTATTAACGTATATCTCATCGTTTAATATAAATATTAATATGTATCCCCTACCCGTGCATCGCACGGGATTCGTACTAATAATAATACATAAAGTATGTAGTTAATTGTACTAATTAGGGTTCAGCTGAAACAGTATCAATCCCGCCTCTCTTCTCATTTTTTTTTTCAAAACCATAGATTCATTAAATATAACACTTAATCTATATATATCTAAAAAGGTTGATGTAAAAATCATATTTAGAAACCAAAAATAAATTGAGTTGACTTTTGACTTTCTATGTATGTAATCTCAATCAAATTTTGAAAAAAAATCGTGATAAGGATTATGGAATTGTTTTTTCCATTAATTAAGTATCGGACAATCCCATTAATTAAGCAAATGGAATACGAAATTGATAATTCCGTTAATTAAGGCATTAGATATTTCCCTTTTTTTTAACAATGGATATACCCTTAACGTGATAAGATATATACATATGATTGCATATTTTGTTGTTGCATCCCAAAAATCATAGAATTTAATATCTATCCAAATATAATCCATAATTATCTTCAATCACTTTTGGTGAATAATCACTTTTGGTGAGTAAAAACAATATCTTCTATTTTTTTTTCGGTCAATTCAAATGTGCAGAAAAAAAAAATTGTATAAAAGGATATTCACTTCCACCATTACAACTCATCATTTACGAGACAGAGAAATAAAAAATACAGAGAAAAGTTTAACATCATATTGATAATATAATGCTGCCAGGTTGGGGTACACTTGATTCCCTTAGCAGGAGAAACAAACCTTTTTTGCGTTTGAGAGCAGTCCGAGTTATTGAAACGCATCACGAACAGGAGAGGTCGAACGCATTCCATATACTGTTTCATGATGAACATGTAATATTTACATTTGTTATATCAATTTATAAGATTTGAGAAATTATTTTAATGGATATTTATAAATTTGTATCATAGGGTGCATTCATTAAATGCATAATACGTTCTCCGAATATGGGAGCATTTCGAGGTAGCCTGAATGAAGGCGAGGTGTATGCAATCCACAACTACAATGTTGAATTTAATAATGGAAGAAGAGATATAACCCACATGTGGAAACTTGTGCTTCATGGAAGAACTCTTCTATGCAAATATGGCGGGATTTTCCCTCAACATGGTTATATTCTTCCTCAACACTAGCGAGGATCAATAGATATTGAAGATATTAAGTGTTTGATAAGAATTCGATTTATATTCTGGATTGTATTATTATTTTGTGTCGTTGAATCTTATTATTTCTATTATGTTTGGTGGTCAACATTTTATTTGTGTTTTGTTATTGATCATTGTAGGCAATTTTTAATGATTTACAATTTGAATTTACTGAATTTATTTATTTATTTATTTTCCGAAGAATCATTACATGGGATAAAAAATGTTATTTTAGTTTTTTTCCTACAAAAAAAATGGAATTATTTAAATAAATATTTCATATTCTAATGATTAAAAATAACAAATTATATTAACAATACCAATTTTTTTGCCATTTTCATTTATTACAAATAGATCTTTCTCTGCATCGGGGTTACCTCTAAATCTTCTTAGACACTAATTACTTTATTATAAATAATAAAGTAATTTAGATAATCTGATATTAATTATTCACGAGATTAACATTTTATAATGTAGTAGATAACAAATCAACATCAAATTTTCTTAATATAACTGTGTCCATTAGTAAATCAAGTTCGTGTTACTTAGATTTCAATTTTAATTTTATATTTCCATTAGTAAATCACTTTATTTCGACTAATTAAGATTAAGATATTACATACTAATCGCTTTATTTAATATAACAAATGTAATTTAAATAATGATATATCAATTACTCCCATTATTAAAATTTGATAATTTAGTTAATCAAAATTTAGAAAGATATTGTACACTAATTAAGATATTGCTACAAAATGTTATAGATTTAACATATATATATATATATAGTTCGAAATGTATATATATATAACTTGATAGATTTATTTAGTTCATTCGTAACATACAAGAAAATCAAAGTATGTAATGATAAAAGATTTGTTTCATGTATACTTCTCATTCCTATGATATATCTGTTCCCTTATTTACGTATATCCCTTATCATAAAACATATATATTATTATTATTTAAATTATTATTTTCAATTTTTCTAAATTAAATATGAGTCCTATTATCACTATAAATATATGATAAAAGATTTGTTTCCTGTATACTTCTCATTCCTATGATATATCTGTTCCTTTATTTATGTATATCTTTTATCATAAAATACATATATTTTATTATTTAAATTATTATTTCCAATTTTTCGAAATTAAATATGAGTCATATTATCACTATAAATATAAATCACTCTATTGAAACCAAAAAAACAAATATTGCGCCAGTTAACCCTCACATCTTAAGAAAAAAAACGTCTCCATGTTTATCNAAAAAAAAAAAAAAAAAAATTCATGGAGCAATCAGGATTGATCAGACAACTCAATATTAATATGAGCTTCAATCTTAAGCTTAGAGTGATTAGTATTTTCAATAGATCGGTCAATGCATCGCACACAAGCAATTGGGAAATCGTTTTTCACGATATGGAGGTATTTTATTGTATTTAATTCAATTTGTATTTTGATTATTGTTAAATTTTTTTGTCATCTCATTAACAATGTTGCTTTGTTTTTAGGGTTCACGTATAACTGGTATAGTTCGTGGACTACCTATATTTGCTGGGCGTCTTGAGGAGTATGGCGTGTAAATAATAAGCAATTACCGACTAGAGCTCAACGTTGGTAAATTTCGATCCACTAAGGCAGACTACAAAGTTATAATTGATGGTGATACTGATGTCCTTCACGTGCTATCTGATTTCCCTACATGGGAATTCGACTTCCATATTTTTGCATCTCTTCAAAATGATGACATTGTGGATGAGTCAATCCTTTATGGTAAATCTTTTACCAAATTACTCATGTTGGATTCGAATCTTTTTTAAATTATATTTTTTATTGTTAATATATTAATTAATATAGTAGTGTATATATATATTTTTTAATACATTGAAGGTCTTTTAGTAATTATTTATGGTGGATACGATTTTTTTTCTAGTTTTATTTTTAATTGTTCATATATTATTTAATAAAAGAATATTTAATTTTTTATTAAATATATTGTAGTTGCTATTGGTATGGTTGTCGAGGTTCAACCTATTCAGAATGATTGGATTAATGGAACCGAAAAGCAAAGGATCTCTTTTTCAATGATGGATTTGGAGTAAGTAATATAAAATTATTCTACTTATATTTATATAAAAATCATTTACTAATGACATATTAAAATTGTTTTTTTAATAAATAGTGGATTAGTGATGCATTGCGAACTATGGGGCGATTATGTTTACGAGTTTATTGGTTGTGAAAATCACTTCCAATCTTCGGAAAATGGAGAACCATGGGTTCTCATTATGCAGTTATGTAGGACAAGACAAAAGATTCCAGGTATGGCGAATTTTTGTTTCATTTATATTATAATAAAAAGAAATAATGTTATTATACATAGTTTAAATTTCAAATTAATATATATTGTTTTGCAACAGGTGAGTATCAGTTGGGTTCATATCTGAATGTTACATGACTTTTTGCTTCTAATATCCCGGAAATTATAGATTTCAGTGAAAAGTAAGTGTTTTCGAACAATTGACATTTTTATTTAATTTGTAAATTTTTCACTATATTGTATATATTTTGGATAGATATTTTCGGATATCAAATTGAGTATTTAATTAATTTAATTAATTTACTAATTTGTTATAAAATTTAATTTTCAGATTTGCAAGTAGCAAATGGTACAAGCCGAACATGTATGTCACCAACAGCAGGATTGCGATGTAGAGCAGAAAAGAAAAGCTTGACAATGGTGATATGAAGTCGTGATAAAGAGGATGTTAGGACTAAATAATTAATTTAATTGATGTCGAGTAAAATTGATATGTTTTCAATTTTTCGAATTTCTGTTTAGTGGTGTTCAATCTCTATGACATTTAGTTAGTCTATTTATGTTTTTCTATTTATGGTTGCAATTGAATGAATTTTTTATATTATTAAATTCAATTAATATTTTTGTTTATTATTAAATTCAATTAATATTAGTTTTTGACAATTTACCAAACAAATTTCGATAGACGACTTTTTGTTTTAATTTAAATTCATTTTGATTCGAATTATTTAACAATTTATGATCATAAATAGAATACTATATTGGAGGTTATGCATATTTTTTTTTTAATAACGAAATCTAAATATTTTTAATTGTAATTGGTACAATTGTAAGTTGCAAGTGAAATTGGAGGTTATGCATATTTTTTTTTAATAACGAAACTATATTGGAGGTTATGCATATTTTTTTTTAATAACGAAATCTAAATATTTTTAATTGTAATTGGTACAATGGTAAGTTGCAAGTGAAATTGGAGGTTATGCATATATTTTTTTTTTAATGACGAAATCTAAATATTTTTAATTGTAATTGGTATCAATTTTTTGTAGTATTACAATATTAGGTATATACTTCTAATTTCCCATTGCTAATATAAAATACAATTGATAAAATACTAATCGGAGTAAGTTCAAAGTAATTCTCCAACAAAAATCTATTGTCAACGAAAGGATAATTATTTGAAGATCTATCCTTAATTAAGATAGATGGAATTAAATATTTGTTGTGATCCTTTATAACAAAGTTTTAGATAACTATAAAACATAATTAATAATACATTGGTTGAGATAACTATGAAACATATGTAATCGTAACAAACTGTTTGAATGATTTTTTTTCCGAGATAACTATGAAACATATGTAATCGTAACAAACTGTATGAATGATTTTTTTCCATAAATAAATATATAAATCCGTTCGAATCCTTTATTTTAATCAACCCATTATTACTTTCGATTAACCAAAAAAATGGAGCCAGTGATTGAAAGACTACATGCGGTTAATAGGGCAAACAAGCCTTATTTGAAATTAAGAGCAATTCAAATTGTTCAGACCCAATATGAATTGGAGAGAAGGAATTTCTCTGAGATCATTTTTCAAGATGAGGAGGTAATATTTTCAATTGTTTTGTACAAACGATATTGTTACACAAATTAATTAAGTTATTTTGTATAAATTTATATTGTAGGGTTCACAAATAACTGGATTGATACGTTATGCGCATATGAGCTTATTTCGAGATGTGTTTAAATAAGGCGACGTGTACGTGATCGGCAAGTATGAACTTGACGTCAATAATGGGTGGCACAGAGCAACTACCCACAATTGGAAGCTTATGATTAATAGTAGGACTCACGTGGTGAAATACAATGGAATTTTTCCATGAGAGGCTATAGTATTCGAGGATTAGTTTCAGAATAATGTTTTCCCATCTTCTTAGAATTTGCAGTTATTAAATAATTATTATGATCACATTTTTATTAAATGTTAAATATTGCTATTAAGTTACAATTTGTTTCAATATATATTAGTCTATTCGGTCTATTTTATTGTTCATATATTCAGTCTTCTTTCATGCGCATATAATGATTTTTTTGTGCGCTCAACAAATATGAAATTCCATTCGATTGCTTATAAAATATAAGAAAATAGTCAAAAAAAGGATTGTTCATATATTAAAGAGAATGGGAAATTAATAAAATTATAGTTGAAAATGGGAAATTATTACTAGGATGTTTTGATTATATAATGTGCTGAAATATTTACGTGTAGAATAAACTTTTAGATAACTATAAAACATAATTAATTTCACAAGTTTAGATAACTATTAAACATAAATAATCATAACAAACTATTTCAACGATTTCTCCCATAATACATAACTAACGATTTTTGGAAATATACAGATAATTTAGTTGTTATAAATTTTTTGGAAATAAATACCTAAGAAGAATTCAGCCCATTTGTAACCTTTATTTTAATCAATTTTATTCAATTTGATTACTACTATAACTTTCTTAATATTTAGTATCCAATTTTCCAAATTCATTACTTTAATTTAGGAATCAAAATCATTAATTGGTTATAAAAGTTAATAAGTTTAACGAAATATATAGTAGTTAATATTTCACTACAATGTACACATGTACCATATCCAATTCCTTTTTTTTTTTTATTTTATTTATTCTCTTTCTTATATATAATCAGACGAATAAGGTATTTTGTTTGATATCAATCCTAATGCAAAAAGTTAGGAAACAATCAATATGTAAATATTGATCTTTTAAGGATACAATCAATACTTATCATTTTGTTATATGCGGATAGATATGCAAGGAAATTTATATGGATTAATTTGTATATATCTATTATTGTGTATTTAATAAATATAGAGCCTTTCACGCAATTTCGTTCAGAAATAAATGCCTTCACGACACTTTGTGTATTTTCACATCTATAAATACGGTCATTAATCATTTATCATAAGTCATCCTCATATTTCATTCTTATTTCGTCAATTTATTACATTACAAATTTTTCAACAGTTTCAAAATGCCGCTTGTGTGGGGTTCTCTCAAGTCTGTCAACCGTACTGAGAAGCCATATTTGAAACTAAGAGCGGTGAGGGTATTTGAACGCACGTTTGATGCCAAAATCAAGAACGTCTTGGAAATCGTCTTCCATGATGAGGATGTAATATTTTTTTTAATAAACTATTACTCTTTTTTTGTTTTAATATAGATTTAAATTATCTATTATAATTTATTTCGTTTATTTGTTTTCCATTATGTATGTAGGGTTATCGTATGGCTGGAATGATTCGATCTGTCAATATCCCAAAATTCAAAGATTTTATTAAAGAGGACGGAGTATATGCCATTCGCAACTATCAAGTCGATAGTAACATCGGGTTGTATCGATCTACCATTCACAAATTTAAGATGGTGATACATGGGATGACTGAAATCTTGAAGTTTAAAGGAATTTTTTCTACTTTCCGTTATGATTTCAGGAATTTTATCACACTCCAGGATCCCAATAATGTTGATGAATCGATCCTTTTTGGTATGTTCATTTACTTAACCCTTTTTTTTATTTATTTTATTTTATATTTTACTATTTAATTTTACACACACACACACACACACACACATATATATATATATATATTTGATAAACGTTTGTTTTGAATAATTGTAGATGTCATTGGAATTGTTGTGGAAATTGGTTCTGTTGCTATCAAAGTCATCAAAGGTGTCCCCACTCGAATGATTATTTTTCATTTAATGGACTTGGAGTAAGTATTTACTTTTTTTTAATACACTTGGAGTAAGTGTTTACTTTTTTTTTTGTCCTATATAAATCTTTATTTTTTAGCAAGTAGATTTAATTTAGATTCTAAATTATTGTAGGGAGAACAAGATGAGTTGCACTTTTTGGAATGATTATGTTGATGAATTTCTTCAATATGAACAACAACATGCTGGAGTGGATGGCCGCCCTTGGATTATGATAGTTAACTTTTGTAGAGCAAAACCATTTGATGGTATAAATTGTCTACATCAATAAATTTTTTATCTTCGAAATATTTAATTGTTGGTTTTTTAATAAATAACGTTTACGTAGGTCGTGTTCAATTGACAACATCACATAATATCACTCGACTCATTTCAAATGAAGTTCTGGAAAGTGAGGAATTTCGTACAAGGTTTGTGGAATACATTAATCTACAAGTATTATATTGATTGATTTGTTCTTAAATTAGTAAAATATTGAGTATCTTGTATTTTGTTGATAGGTTGGCAACTGCACGTGTTCGCAATGCTTCTTTAACTTCAAGGAGTTCCATTGTAGCACGTGATGAATTGGATGAACTTGCTAGCGGTAATTTGGTAGTCGCCTCTGTTTTTTCGCTTTATGCGGTTGATAAGGTATTGAAAATGTATAACAAATAATTTAGTTAATACCTAAAAATATAATTTTTAAAATATATATTACGTACGTTTTTTTATTTCCTTTTTTTTTCTCATTTTCAACAGGAAACAACTACTTGGATATGTGCTACTATTAATTATGTTATTGATGAGTGGTACTACCTTGCATGCCGCAAGTGTAGTACTAAAATGGACGAGAGTGAAAGCCATTATGAGTGCTCTAAATGCCAAGGGAAAATGGGTGTTTTTCGGTTAGCAAATCATTAAAATAGTTTATCAATTTATATGTTCTTTATTTAAATTTAAGTTTTCTTTCAAATTCTTTTTAGTTGCTAATTACTATTATTTTATCAATCTTTAGGTATAAGATCCCTTTTGTTGTTTCCGATGCAACTGCGGATGCTACGTTAATTGGTTGGGATAGAGATTGCGAAAAGCTACTTGGTATCAGCTGTGATGCACTTAGGCATGTGATTATTGATAGGGTATTATATCTAAATAATATTTCATATATACAAAATAAAATATATATAAAGTTCATTTTTATATTATTATTATTTTTTCTGGATTGTAGAAAAAGATTGCCTATGAGCTGCCCGATGAGTAAGACAAATTACTCTATTGATTTATCTATCTCTCTATTATATAATAGAGAAGATAATTAATTTTTAGTCACTAATATTTTGTATTCTTATATTCCATAGGAATCGGACTTTATGACGTTGCTCTTGAGGTATTGAAATTTATCAAATATTTCCAATGTTATATGTGTTATATTTAATTATTTTATTTTTCGTAAAAATCATAGAAGGCTAATACATTCGTTTATTTATTTATTTTTTTGTTAGGATGATGCTGATGAAGTTACCACTCCTCTGAAAGTGGCTCTTGAAAAAGAGGCTGTATGTGACACTTCTACGGCCAAACGCAACCTTTGGGAGGAATTAAACAATTCAAGTGAAGAAGTTTTGGCCTTGACAGCTCAATCTACTTCTACTGATAAAGCAAAGTCGAAGGTTGAAGCTTCCAATGATAAAGGAAAGGCCAAGGTGGATGGCTAAGCTCTACGGCCGATGCTTCTTCTTTAATTATTACATGATTATTATTTAGGTTCATTTTCGTTTGTTGAAGTATATTTGGTATTTGGACGTTTTCTTATGTTTTGAATCATTAGGTGACTTCTATTTCTAAGATTGCAGCAATTATAGCTGTTTATCTTTTATGATTTACACTCTGATTTTGAACATTTTATGAATAAACGGCAGCATATATATATTGTTATTTTGGTTATATCAATTTTATTATTAATTATTCAATTGATGCTTTATTATTTTACTAAAATTCAATAAATTCAAAATTATGGAATAACAATCTACAATATTATATGCAATACAAGTCTCAATTTTTACACAAACATGTGATATTTTATATTTAAAGACTATATTGGTTTATTATTCCATCAAAAACCATTCTAATATTTTGAGGTAAAAACTCTGAGCTTTCAATTCGTTCGGAATAGATGTTGATCTTATTGATAAAAGGTTAAATATGATTTGATATATTAAAAAAAGTATAGGATAATAGATGTTGATCTCTAATATTGCACGTTTAATTGATTTACTTAAGCACGTTTACTTGATTGATATCCTAATATATTGGAACAAACCCACGTTTAGATAACTATTAAACATAAATAATGTAACAAACTTTAAGAGGATTTATCACTAAAATTCTTGGAATTATCGTTTTCATAACTATAAGATAATTATCACTTGAATAGTTAGTGATAATCATTCATAACATAAATAATCATAAATAAACCCACGTTCAATTTATATAAACGTGTTCACAATTCTTAGAATTATCACTATTTTAGTATTAACATAAATGATAATCATATCATTTAATATGTGAGTCTTTATATTTAGTTTTAATTTAGATGTGATATTGTAATATAGAGCTCGAAATTAACTATTATTTACAAAACATGTTTGTTGTTTAAATTACTATAAAACTTATCTAAGTTTAATTTATGTTTATTAAAGAACATATATTATTATTATTTTTTTACATATCTTTGAATATGTACAGATTCCATAGTTTTTTCACGATATTCTATATGCACGGTATTTATCACAGAAAATATGTAAAGAAACAAATTGTAACAATACAATAACTATATTTCCTAATATTTAGACACCTATTCAAATGGGTAACTAAATATCCTCTGATTTATATTTGATTTTCATTCTTTTTTCTATAAGATAAGATATACGATATCTATCATCACCGTATCTTTCGTTTCCTATATTATTGATTAAAAGATACAGATCGAATACATAATCGTGTATATAGATAGATCAATTGTTGTGAAAGAACCTGCTCATCAGTACTATAAGGTATTTGGAATACTGCATCAACCTCTGTGATATCAATCTACTTCTATGAACTATGTTCTAAAATTACTAATAATTTTTATTGTCACGCAGTGAGAGTGAAAATTCTACTATAGCGTGTCCACATATCATACAATATTCAATGGCTTCGGATTCATTCAGATGTGCAATTGCAGCAAAAGGTAAAGGCAATAAAGTTATGAAGACTTATGAAGAAGAAAACAGAATCACAGGTAATTGTTTGTAAACATACCTGAATGCACTTCTATTTGGGATAAGTTGTATGTTTTGTGTATTTGTCCATGTATGTTGACTCAGGCTCCAAGTTGTTTGTACAGTACATGCATTTTTTACATACAGACAATACAAGTTAGAAATACAGGCATTACAATTTATCAAGTAATGGGCAATGTATATATATATATATAGTATACCACAATTTAATCTTTGGGAAATTATGATAACAATAGCATTACCTGCACAATGTGATTCTGTTTTTTCTGTTGAATTTTTCGATTCAGATTTTTTCTGCAACACAACATTTAAAACATGTTACACAAGTATAATTGAAATATTATAATCTTATAAGTACCACAAAGAAAACTATAAACACCTTTGTTTGTATAGCCATTATTCTTCATCTCTGGTTGAATTTTTGAAGTCTTCTGAATATACATTTTGTGTTTCTCTAAACATACATCCTATTATTATACACATTATTCAAACTACAATCAAACAACTTTTTATACTTTTTTGGGGGAAGTGGATCATTATTTCTAAACAGAAGGCCTATTGTTCTAAACATGCTCCGACTGTGGTAATGTAGTATAATGAGGCCTCTAATGAATGTTCAGTGCTAAACATCGATAAATAAATACAAGGTAATGTAGTATAATGAACGAAAACATACAAGAGATGGTGGGGGAATTAGAATATACACAAATTTGGTTTTAAACTGTGACTGATTAAAACAAAACGGCGTTACCTCGACCTCTTAAGATCACGTTGCGATCGTTCCCGTCCTTCTGAAGCTATCCCTCATGGGAATACATAAAATAGGAATTTATAAAAATAAATAAAACCAAAAAAATATATAAAAATCTGTACAGATATCCTATGTCATCATGATTTTAATCGAAAAAATGGTTTTAAAATTTTAGAAAAAATGAAAATTTGTATACCTTCGGAGATCTATATGTACTCAACCCAAATAACAACATATCATTTATCATCATCAAGATTTTAATCGAAAAATTGCTATAAAATATTTTAAAAAAACGAAAATTTGTAGATCTTCAACGATTTAGATGTAATCAACACAAATAAGTACAGATCTTTTATCAACATCACGATTTTAATCAAAAACATGTTTGGAAAAAATAAACAAATAAATAAATAAACCAAAATTTTGTAGATATGAAAAGATCTATCATGTAAACGCCCGATTTGAACCGAAATACTATGAATTAGTAAATCGGTTCTTTAAGATCGGGACGATTTCAATTTACCATCTCTGTTTTTCCTCGAAAAAAATGAAATCTTATTTTTTTTTTTTTCAGGAGCGTTTCGAAACAATAATCTAATAGGCCGGTGAAACATTTTTTCTGGGACATTTAACGGCAAAAAAAATTACCGAACATAATATAAGTTCAGAGTTTCAGCAGTAGAGAGAAGAAATGAGAGAGAAGAAAACGGACAGAAAATTGAGACATGCGAGAGAAATGGCGAGTTCGGTGCGCCTTTAGGGTTTGCCAGATAAACGTGACATAGCCACCGATTGAACACGTGTTGTCCTTAGATGATGCATGATTTGGCAAAATGACAATTTTACCCTTATACACTGATTCATTGTTCTCGAGTCTTCCTTTTATTTTCTGATTTGGGCCGTATATGGTTGTTGTTCAGCGGCCTTATTTTATATTTGGACCGTTTATATTAAATCAGTGGGCTTATAATAATTGTTTTACATGCTAAAAAAACCCTTATAGCCCATTTGTCATTTGGGCTATTATTTTATATTTATAAATAGATGATCCAATTTAGTTTGATACAAAAATAAAGTACAATAAAATTAATTTTGTGAAACAAATTTTATGCTACTTTATATAACTTAAATATGCTATTTTTGTTAATTCTATTAATTTAAAAATTTTTAATAGTATGGAACAAATGTAAGATTTTTTATATCAATTATAATTTTATTCCATTGATTTTTACGTTAATACACTTTAATTTTTTATATCTATACTTATATAAAAAGAATAATTATTTACTAAATATAGCAAGCAAAACAAATTTCAAAATTTCTAAATAAAGAAAAGATAGAAGTTTAAATAAAATATTATTGCTTTAACAAATTTATAGGAAAAAAAAAATCTTCAGTGAGAAAAACAAATCAGACTTCTTAATCTATACTTATATAAAAAGAATTACTATTTACTAAATATAGCAAGCAAAACAAATTTCAAAATTTCTAAATAAGGAAAAGATAAAAGTTTAAATAAAATATGATTGTTTTAACAAACTTAGAGGGAAAACAGAAAAAAAAAAATCTTTAATTCAAATTCAATTGTTAACAATTTTCTAATAATTTTCATGCAAATCCTTAATTCAAAGTCAAATGTTAACAATTTCCTAATAACTTTCCTACAAAATTGCCCGCATAAATACTGATAGATATGAAATTTAGCAGTATTCAAAAGTTAAAAAGTAATTCAAATTGTGGAGAATTTAAAATGGTACGAGTTTGCATCATTCATTTTAGTAAAAAAAAAAACTTAAATGAATTTTATTAAAAAATTAATTTTATTTAATTAACTTGCACTAATTATACCGTCCATGCAAAGAAAAAAAACACAATTATATTTATGCAATTAAAAAAAGTGTATGCTACAACATTGGATATTAATCCATATATCATAGGTACTCACTTAATAAATTTTCACCACATCATTTGTTGGAATAAAAAACTTAATAACGGAAAAAAGAAAAAAAAATTGGGACTATGTTTATTTGAAAGACTATCAACACGTGTACAGATTTTTAAATTCATTTTCAAATTGAAACTTTAAATTCGTACTTAAATTGAATTGAATAATATAATTTAATTAGCACTGTAGGAGTTTCTTAGAAAAAAACTATCAAGCAATTTGCATTGATTTTCAAAAACAGATAAATATTGATTTCTTAAATTATGGGGATTGTTTACTTGATATAGATTATGACCATGTGTACAGATTTTAAAACCATCATGAAATTCAAATTGGAATAATATGATTTAATTAGAATTGTAGGAGTTTGTTAAGAACAAAAACTCTCTGTGAGTTTGCATTGATTTTCAAAAACAAATATATATGGATTTCTTTTATAAATAAATTATTTATTCGTATTTCATCATAAATCTCAAAGATGTGTACTTTGTTGATACGCGTTTGAATAAAAATCTTAATAACAACGAGATTTTAAAATCATTGCATAAAATTGATAAATGAAGTATATGCAACGTAGAATTGTTAAGTCTCCGTTTATTTTATACATTTGAATACAAATTTTGATAATGAGATTTTAAAATTATCATATAAATTTGATAAATGAAGCATATGCATACAGCATGGAGTTATTAAGCCTCCGTTTATTTTATACTCAAATTGATGACGAAATAATTTTTGGTATCACCTCAATATTTATTTTATATATAATATGTAAATCTTCTCTCAATTTTAATATTTTAGACATAATTTTTTTTATGTTCTTTATATAAGATAATTTTATATTGTTACAATAGACTATATAAAGTAAATTTTATTACATGAAACCCCACATCTTTAATTTATAATTATAGTTAATATTGCTTATCCTAATATTTAGTTTATAATTATTATTAGTATTATTATTATTTTTTTTGGTACAATGAAAGAGGCCATAACCCTATATTAGGACTCGACGGGGATACGACACTCCAATAATATCATGCTCTAACCAAACTCCCAGAACCGAAGGCGGGGAACCTACTCGCTGAAGGTTGGGATTATTAGTATTATTTACCGGTGCATAGCACGAGCTACACACTAGTTTGGATAAAGATTAAGGAGATATATATATATATATATATATATATATATATATATATTATATAATATATATATGGAGGATATATACATATATTATTTGCACCATGGTCTTTTTCTAAAGAAACCTGTTGTTTCGCATGTAACTAATAGAAGGGGGTTGAAGATATTAGTTTGTAAGAATGACGAGTTGTCTAATAATCAAACTCATAATGTTGTGTACAAGGAGGTCTTTAATAATATATGATTATTTCTTTGTCCAATACTATCTTATTGTACAATTTTCCTACGTATTATAAATTTTTATTTAATATTGCATTTTATAATATAATACTGCGCAAATAAATATATCCCGTGCCTCGCACGGGTCACGTACTATATATATCCCGTACATTTTTTTTATTCATGTATATAATTACAAGCCTGGATAAATAGCCTTAAAATTGTGCACTCCGTGCATCGCACAGGCTCTGCACTAGTTTATAAAATACAAAACCAAGTAAAAAATATTACAATTATACCTAAAATGTAACTGCTGCAATTAATTGAGACCAGTAGCACACGTTCACACGACACCTTCGTCACACATTCACACCTAATTCATATTCATCATTTGTCACCAATGTTATTTACGAATGGGAACTTGATTCACATAAAAGGCCAGACCCATTTAAATTATTAGTAATATTATTATTTACAATTTTTAAATTATATTAATTCCTGTCCAAGCAAGCACTGTATCTTCTAAATTAATTCCTCTCCAAGTTAGAGATTGATCAAAAAGCCCTTCTCTCTATCGGAAAACAGCGACGAACATCTTTCTGGATTTTTCTCATCTTCATCCAAAGGTGAATTTTTGCAAGCCCTTTTTTTTTTTTTTTTTTTTGCAACCCTGTCGCTGGCATCCTCTCCAGGCGAACAACAGCGTCCTCGCCGCAAGCAACCGCCACGCAGCAGCCTCTGAGCAACAACGACCGCGAGCCCTCATAGCCGCAGAACGTGCAGCGAGCCCTCATCGTCGCCGTCCTCGAGAACGTCGTTGAGAACGTGCACGCCGCCGTCTACCGAGCCATCCCCGCGGTCGCCATCTCTAGGCAGGCGATCCGAGAATCCTTCTCCATGGAGTCGGCGAGAGAGAAGAAGAATATCTTTTACTGAGGATGATTTTCGATTGGAGTATATGTACAGTATATGACTCGCGTCCTCTCGAGCCATCCCTCGGCCATCACGGGATCCTGGCCGATGTTGAACATAAAATATACTGTTTTTCAACGTTTATGTGATGTACTTTTTACAGTTTATTTGATATATAGTCATTTATGTTGTTTCATTTTTCGATATTATAAACGCAAACAAACACTGGAAATATGCTATTTTTCAATGTTTATTTGATGTATATTATATATTTTATATAGTCCGTTTATGTTGTTTCATTTTTCGATATTTCAGACGCAAACATACACTAAATATATACTGAAAATATATTGAAATATAGTGATTATAAACGCAACATACATTGAAAATATTCAATTTACACTGAAAATATACATTGGAAAAAAAAATAAAGACGCACATAACGAGCAAAAAAGTAGAGTTTTTTTTTAGGAAACAGGCGCTGNAAAGTTGAGTTGATATGGTAATTAAATTAGGCATTAATGTAGTTAATTTTATCTTTTAGGTAAATCTACAATTAATTTAATGAGGGTAGTATTGTTGCAATATTCTCCGTATCTTGTTGAAGAGATAAAAATTTCCCTTAGTTAAACAGTTTTGGGCTATATTTACAAAATTTGGGCCCACAAAATTATAAAATCATAGATATTAGGTCATTAATAGATTGAGCTGCATTTAAATATTCAAAAATAATTGGGCCATCTTGAAAATTTTTTAAGAGTGATATTGGGTCGATGTTTAGAAGTGAGCCCGTCCTTCAAAATATATAAATGGACCAAATAGTGTCCCTCTTATTTTTAAAGTGTGATAGAAGAGCCGAGAAGGTTATGTTGACATGATTGGTACTGGTGACACAACTATTCTAAAAATCGGCCTAGGCGGCCGCCTAGGCGCCTGTGTCCGGGCGCCTCTGATTTGTACACATCGGCAGAAAAAATCGGCCAGGCGGCTAGGCGGCGCCTAGGCGGACTCGGCGGGCTTGGCGGCCAGGCGGCGCCTTGATGGGCATAGGCGGACTTAGACGCTCCTAGGCTGGCTCGGCAGTAATTTTTCATTTTATTTTTATTTTATTTTAAATACTAATTATATTATTTTGCTCTCATGTTTTCTTTAATATATATTAATATTATTATGTGGGCTTAGGTGCGTGGATTTATTATAAGTTGAGATAGTTTATTTTGTAGGTAGTTAAAATAAATAAAAAAAAGTATTTAATATTGATTTCTAGGCCCTGACTGTAGGCCCCGCCTAGGCGCTCTTGGTGCTAGGTGCTGTCGAGCGCCTAGCGACTTTTAGAACACTGGGTGACACTAGTGTTAATACTTTATTTTATTTAAACATTTTTTAAAAAAATTCTTTGCTTTATGATATTCGATAACTATTCTAACTTGCAGATCTACAATTAATTTATAAACATTCTCATCGGTAGAATAAATTATTGACAAACATGTCATTATACAATTAAAATTCCAACATTTACTTCTTGATTTTTTTTAAAACAATTGAAATTCCAACTTAAGAGTCTTATTTTTTTTTTTCAAATGTCTAAAGTTTATAAGTTGTTTGATCTTAAATTTTCTACATGCGAATTACATCTAATAATAATGAAATTAGATATGAAATATTTTAAAAAATATCCATAATGAATTACACACAAACATTGTTCATAATATTCTTTTAATAAATAAATAGATAACATTGTACAAATTTTTTGTTTCATTATCTACAATAATCTACAATAAGTTTGATCAATACAAAAGATTTGACTATGATTAAATTAATATATTAAATTAATGTATATATATATATATATATATATATATATGGATAGATATATAAAGATTTATAATTACAATTACTAATTAAAATTTGTGGAGTAAAAATTTAATTAGCGAATAAACGTAGAGGACAATCGATATACCAATACCAAATACTAACACCATTTCATATATAAGTAGAAACAAACAAAGTCCTAAATTACTTAAATTCAAAGAAACCAAGTCCTAGATTACTTAAATTGAAAAATAAACATAGATTAATAATCTGCTACGTAATTAAAATTAAATAGAATCCCAAAAATCTAGAAAACGATGATACTCAACAAAACACAATAGCTACTTCAAACGTCTTCCATATCGGCATTTTCCTCATCAACAACTTCATTCTCTCCTTATTTTCCCCTAACTTCTTTCTCTCATTCAACTGATTTTTCAGCATCATGTAACTTTTCCTTTTTTTGTGTTGTTGAACTCGATTCTCCAAACAACTTATTTTGCAATAATACTTCAAAGGCGTTGCATCTTTTTTATCGTTGAGCTCCTTATGGGTGAATGGACTTCATCCTCATCCTCATATTTGTTTTCTTCGCCATTCTCATCCTCTCCCTAATAAATTACGATAGATAATTACTTATCTTAATTGTAAAACAAAGGAATAATAAAAATGTGAGATAATTTAAAATAGTTAAATAAACATACATAGTCAAGCTCCTTTTCCGCTTCTGCACGCACCATTTTGGACATCAAATCTGATTCCTGTAAATAAATGATACTGTAACGCCCCACTTTTCGTACATTGAAATCAATTGAAAATTCAGAATAAATTTTTCTTTGAAACAATACTTGGAAATCTTCACTTAAACTTAGGGCGTTACTAAAATAAACTTACTTGCATTTGAAACTTAACTTACATTTCATGAACAACTCATGACTTTGTCTTACTTTGAAAACATTAGACATAAAAGATAAACTTTCCATGGAAATGCCTTGAGGGCTTACATGTGACCTTGGCTTGACATTGAACTTTGCATATCGATGACATACACTTTGCTTTAAACATGAATATTCCATAAAAACATAACTAATTGCGGAAGCGTAGAAACTCAAATCATATTATAATCCTATGACCATGTGACCACCCTCGCCATCGCTCCAATGCCAGCTCACCATATACCTGGGTGTGGAAAACAAATAGGGTGTGAGCATTTCCACTTACTCAGTGAGAGATCCTTCTAAGTTACCATCCCAACCAACTATCATGCATGAAATCATTAGGTATACTCAACATAATCATGAGCTCCCGACGAGTGGTTGCTCACAAGTCGAAAGACTTTCTTGCTACTACAACCCTATTAGACAACTAAACACTAAAGTCATAGCACGCACGTGAGTACACTATCGTCACACTCCCACCCCTCGTCAAACTCCTTATACCACTTTATGGTGGTGGGAGAACATTGCCTCTCGCGGCAGGGCCAACTAGGCTTGACGAGAGTACCACCCGTGGGGTTGAAGGAAGACAGCCCTCATCATGGCTCAGTACAGTCTTATCGACGGGGACAACCGTTCGAAGTGTGCACCAACGAAGGTTACATGCACACACTTATATACTCTAACCCTAGCACCTAGCCACCCTCTAGAGTTATAGTCCGTGGACCTTGGTACTGCAACAAACGACTTGCTCGAATGTTGGAACATTATATAAACATGGGTACTATGCAAGCTACTTAACTTCATTCAAAACATAGATAATCAAAAAGGATAAATAACGTAGAACTTCCCCCACCTTTTTCGGAATGCTCGTCTTAAAGGCTTGAACTTGAAAGAACTCGAGGGCTCGACTCCTCGTTGACTACAATTCATTGGGACATGTCTTAAAATCTTATCATGGCTTAACTTAAACTCATACTTATACATGAACTTTGAAAACTAGCTCGCTCGGCTTCGCCTTGCTCGCATACTTTGAAAACGTTTATGTTTAAGTCTTTTCGATTGGTTGATAACTTAACTTGCTTAAATTTATCACATAGGGCATTGAAGGGTCATATAAACTTCAAATATCATGATATGGATCAGTTATGCCACATAAACATGTTTTTTTAACAATAATAATCAATTTGGAATTCCAAACATGAACTTATACAATTTTCAGCATGCGCGATGAATTTAGAATGCATGTAACTTTCGGTCCATAGGTCATATAATGATGATTCCAATTGGACATTATCCTTAACTCATGCCTCTACAACTTTCATGATGAGAACTCAAACAGATAAGGTCATTTAAATGCACATAATATAGCAAACATCTAATTCATAGCCGCAGTCAACGATTGAAATAAAACAGCTGATAAGACTTCAGTAATTGCAAGATAACTGAAGCTACAGACATGATTTTCATAAGATTCAAAAACCACAAGGCAGCCAACTTAGTTATCTACAGCATTGCTGAAGACCACATTGGCAAATAATGATATTATCATCGAGTTTAATTCTAAAACATTCAGTTCACAAAAACTGCCAGAAATCAACTTATATTACATACAGAACCTCAGTAATTCTCATGTATCTCGAGCTATAGGCCATAAAATCATGAAATTCCAAACCTTACAGAAACTAAACACATATGTATACATATCTCATGAATACCATTTTCACATTTGAGTACGTTTGACACATCAAAGTGGGTCATACATTAAAGGTATATTCTCAGTCCTGACTTCATAAAAACTGGGCACATAACTGAATTGTAAAAATCATATAAACTCCATATGAACTCCGATTCCCAAGATTCCAAAGCCTACTGAAACCTAACAAAATTTTCCACATATCACCCGAAGAACATATTCCCAAGAAACGAGTTCTTGGTCACCAAAAACGTCTCACAACAGAGGCCACGAAAACAGAAATTTCATGCATAACTTCTATATATCATCATCAATAATCATTCAATTCAACATGGCACATAATCTTCATTAAGCAAGCCTTATTATCAACTTCTTAGACATTAAAGATCTTTTAAAAATATCAAATTGTCCAAGATCCAACTTGGTCTTTCATTAAATAAAAGAAAATCATTAAATCTTATATAATTCTCTTGTTAATTTACATATCTTATCATGCTTTATTAATATTATGAACATTAAATTCAGCCGAAGAATCGAAAAGAGGGTTTACCGTGCTCGGGAAAAAGAAGAAAAGAATGACTCGTGAAAAAGCTCGGGCTCTTGGCGGTAGGCTTGAACGTGTGAAGGGATGGAGTTTTCTCTTCTTCTTTTTTTTTTCTTCGTCTTGTGTGCGTGCGTTTTTTTTTTCTTTTTCTTTTAAAAATGAGATTTTTGATGTTGTGAAATAATTAGCGTAGGGAAAAATAAATCTCATGAGGGAATATATTTATAAAGTTGGGTTTATAAGACTTGGAATAGAAAAAGGATTCATATTTCCATGTGTGTGAGATTCTTTTTGGTTTGGTGATCAAGACAAGATTTTTCTCTCTTATCTTTTCTCACTTCTCACGTTTTTTTCCTCCCCTTAGGGCATGCTCAAAATCTTAGATTAATACTCCTGCTAATTACTGCTAAGGTTTTAATTAATTAATTGATCTATCCCATTAATATAATAAAAATTATATTAATATTATGACTATTTAATACTTAGGAAAATTAAATAGATGAGGACATCTAAATAATTTTTCCAATTATCAATATTTATGATTAATGAGTGTGGACACTCACTTAATCGATACATAAAAATCAAGCTCAACAATAAACTAAAATAACATTAACATTAACATTAACATTAATTAATTAATCATGAAAAATACTAAATATGCATAAAATGAATGACACGAGTTCGGGGCATTACAGATACGCATAAATCATAAAATTAAACGCATTAATTCTTAAATAATTATTATTTTTGTCCTCATAGGTATCATTTGACGCGTTTATTTTTAAAAAATAAATTTATAAATTTAAAAAAATTAATTTAAAACTTACTTCAAAACACCATCGTCAAAAAAGTCGTCACATTTTTCACAATAAAATTTTTTCCCAGTCGAAGTTAATTTTTTGGGACATTTGCAACATGATTGGTACCAGTAGTCACCAGTGAGCGACTCAATGAGCGCGCAGATCCAATAACTGCCAACCTGTATGTGTTATCAGTATATTTACAATTTGCAATATACATATATTATAAATATAATTATGATATTAATATTAATGTAACACAATCTAATCTAATGTAATTGAATAATTAGGTAATCTTATAATAATTTTTTTGTTTACTCACTTGACCACACTTGTAAAGGTAATCGATAGTCTTGACTGAAATGTTTTCTGTTTCCACATTGTCAGTGATAACCAGCGGAGCATTGACTTCTCGTATTGAACCCGCAATTTCAGCACATCCTCCATAACTTCAACATTTTGTAAAAAAATAAAAAATATAAAAAGACAGTACACAATAACCGATTAAAATAAAAATGACATTATTCATATACTGACATCAATAATAAATAATAAACGATATGTGAATTGTATAAACAACTTCACGCTGCAACAAACTCTTTTATCTCATCTGCAGACTGATCGAAAATTAACTTTGTGATATCAAAGGTGTTTGAAACCTTCACTGATGCTGCAAATAGTAAAAAAAAAGATCATACTTTTATCAAGAAATTGAAAATTTTGAAATGTAAAAGTAAATACAAACAAATTAGTAGTATTAAATTTACCTCCAACAACTTTGGCACGAAAAAACTGTAAAATAACCACAAGAGGTCCGATATCACGGTTTAGTATGGAGGGCACTATTTCATCAACCTTTTCTTTCCACAATGTGCAAGATAGTTTGTTTCGACTGCAAAATATAAAACTAATAAATAAAAATAAAGTACAAAATTAAAATAAATTATAATTTAAATGAAAAGCCACTTACAAAATATAAACATTGTATTGTTATTGTTATATCAAAATTTAAATGAAAACAACTGCAAAACAGAAACATTTTATTGTTATAGATATATAAAAATTACTCGACGTCCTCCAAAGTTATTTCGGCAAAACGTGTTGTTCTGTTGTCAAAAGTCCTTGTCTGCGGTTTGTTTATACCGACTACTCGTCCAATAACATCTGCAAATAGTACAACAAATATTAAAACATGTATTAAAATAAGAATTAAAGATTTATTTAAGTACGAATGAATAAAAATTGTACCGATGAGAATAGGGTCGAAAAAGGTTTATTTAGCCAACTCAAAAAAGCTCGTGAAATTGTAGAAGAATTTTGGAAACCTATCTTCGGAGAGTCTCACCACCCGAGTGCGGCCATGAAAAGCAATTTTGTACCTTCCTATTATTGTCTTATACCTACCACCGTTTGGAGCTACAATGGAGTCCCAGATTGCAATAACACTTCCTTCCTTCAGATGGCACCTAAAAATCTCCATATCAAACTTCGTGATAGAAGCATGAATACAGTACCCCTGAAATTAACAAATAAAAAAAAAAAATTATAAAAAATCAATTATAAGGGAAAAAGTATTATATTCAATATGAATATTAAAATCGATTTACCTCAGAATCATGAAGTATTACTTCAAGACCCAAAACTGTAGAGCGATCCCCAAATGTTGTACGCTCGTAGCATCTTACAACACGAACCTTGATGTTCCATTCAGTCTTGTCCATGTTCACATTCTTAAGGAGAATGAATGCATGAATTTTTGTTTGTT
>BKCP01005417.1:127502-272657 GCA_008636005.1 Striga asiatica | reverse complement strand
TTTTTTTTTTTTTTTTTTTTTTTTTGCTTGCTTTCGTGTGTGTTTTGCAGTGAAAGTACCATATAATGATTCTGGAACAGATATATTTATTTATAATGATTGAATAATACTCAGTACTTAATCCTACTAGAGTATTAAAACATGACTTCTTAACTGCCCAACACGATAGAGAGTGTTGAGTACTCCTTAACTCCAGGATAGAGTGCGAGTACTTCTTAATTGTTGAACACGATAGAGACTGTAATCTAATTCAACCAACTGAAATACAGGTGTTCATTTATGATATAGTATTTATTATTTATTGTTTATTAGTATTTCTTTATATATTTTAAAATTAAACTAAAAATGCGGCAGTTACGTAGGAACAACGTAGGTGAATCTTCTTAATATCTGAACACGATATATACTATTACTATTACTATTACTATATTATTATTATTAAATATTCTAGTTTAAATTATTTATCTGATTTTCATAATTTATACGTTATAAATTAAAATAATTATAAGTATTCGTATGCTTCTTGCCTGAATTTTATAAATTTTTTTATCTTAAATTTTGTGCATAAATATTAAATCTAATAATAGTGAAATTAGATATAAAATATTTTAAAAACACGTAACACACAAACATTCTTCATTCTTCATAAAAAATAAGTAAATGACAACATGTTTGTAGAATATATTTTATTTCATTTTCTACAACATACAAATTAAATCTAATTAATCTAGTTAAATCTAATAATAGTGAAATGTTCATCAGAGAGTGTTGAGTACTTCTTTATTGCACGATAGAGTGCGAGTACTTTTTAACTGCTGAACAAGATAGAGACTGTAATCTATTCAACCAACTGAAATACGGGTGTTCATTTATCATTTATTATTTATTTTTTATTAGTATTTCCTTATATATATATTAAAATTAAACTAACGCGGCAGTTACGTAGGAACGTAGGTGAATCTTTTTAATATCTGAACACGATATATACTATTAGTATTACTACTATATTATTATTATTATTATTATTATTATTATTATTATTATTATTATTATTATTTTCTTTCCTGAACGATAGGAATATTATATCAAAGAAAGCACGAGAACAACGTTCAAATACAAACGGGCAAAAGCCTAACTCACCCACCAACTGAAAATGAGAGGACACGCACGCAGGCGACCTAGAGACTCAACTAAACACCTGTAGCTAAGGCAGGATCACCCAGAGCCCTTAGTCAAGACACAAACTAACAGAACACAAATCTAAATTCCACCTCTACACACTTCCAACCGAAAAACCCCACAGGGAAAACCACCAACAAAAACCAAAAACCAGAAACAAACTAAACATAAAAAACAGAAACCAGCACCAAGGCCAAAACCAATATCACACAGATAGCAGAATATGCTCCCACCCAACCTGCTAAGACACTGGAACCTTTGAGAATTCTAGCCATTCTCGCATTGCATTTTTAATGATCATCTGTTCTGGTATTGATTCTTGCATGAATAACCACATGTTGTGCATTTTCTACAACCACCATAAGAGGTAGGTGGAGAGTTGAATCCTATCTTCATGGATTGCGGCCTTTCCAGTTGATAGATATGAGTCCACCAATCTTTGAAAGAACAAAGCTCGATATTAATCCCATCCCACTTGACTGGCCCCATCTTCCAAACCCTCGAAGCTCTAGGACAAAGAAAGCAAACATGTTCAATTGTTTCTATAGCTTCCCCACATGATTGGCAGACGAAGTCAATGTCCATTCCTCTTTTCCTCAAATTGATTTTGACAGGTAAGGTTCCAGAGCCACATTTCCAAATGAAATGTTTTATCTTGCTCTTCACCTTCAACTTCCACAGCCTGTTCCTCGCTTTTTCTCCCTGAATATTTCTGTGGCTGCCTTCTGGGATGTCCATGGACAACATTTTTTGTTCCATTAAATATGCATATGAGGCTAATACAGAGAACCTACCATTTTTTGTCCATCTTCCAACTCCATGTGTCCTCCAGATTGGGATTCAATCTTATGATTTGGAGTATTGCTTCACTGTCTAAAGGACCAAAAACCTGTTTGATGAGCCAGTCATTCCACATAGTCTCCTCCTCATTCATTATATCTTTCACCCATATCAAATGTCCCCTAGCAATCTTTAAAAGATCTGGTTTCTGGGTTTCCAGTGTTGGGATCTAATTGACATCTTCAATCTTGTTGTGCTTTTCATTTCTGATAATCACCTGGAGTCCCTTAGAAAACAAAGGTATAACTTTTTTCCAATTACTCCAAAGCCAAGATGCATTGTGCTTCCTGTCAGCTTCCAAAAGTGTTGATTGTGGAAAGTACTTGCTCTTCAATACTTTGCTAACCAGCAAATCTGGTTTTGTTGTGACTCTCCACAATTACTTACAAATCAGAGCTTCATTAAACAATGAGATATCCTGAAAGCCTAACCCACCTTTGCATTTGGGCAATGTCAGATGACTCCATTTCTTCCAATGGATACTGTTATTTGTCTCATCTCCTGTTCTCCACCAAAAGGTAGCACATTGTCTAGTTATTTCCTTGCAAATAGCTACTGGCAGCTTAAAGCAAGTCATAGCATACACATGAAGTGCATTTATAACAACCTTAATCATCACTTCTTTTCCTGCCACAGACAGCCACTTATTTTTCTAGCTCAACAACCTGGATCTCATTCTTTCAGTAATATAAGAGAAAGTTTCAATCTTAGATCGACCAATTCCCAAGGGGAGACCTAAATACCTTGTAGATGTGTGCCTGTTAATCCCTTAAAAAAGTCTTCATACCTCCATCTGGATATGTTCTTGTTATATATGCTGTAAAAGCTTGGCTTTCAGATATCAATAATACCATTTTGATCAGGCAACCGTGTTTTAGTCAAAGTACTTATGTTTGCAGTTTATTTATTTATGCAATCATAACTCCATTATTTTACACTGTAGATAATATGGTTCGTCGTGTCGAACAGAAAGATCATATTATCGGTTCCTTGTAAAATATAAATTTATTGTTCAGTTTAGACAGACAGTGAGACCCCTGTTGGAAAAAGACTGTAGTGTAGTCTTGATTCAGTTGATCTTTAACTGATGGATTACACTAGTACTTTTGATAAGTATTGAACGGACCGCGGAAGGATAAGATTATAAGATTTACTGGTCGTTGTTATAATCTAGACCTTCAGTTATTCATGCGTTCTCTTAAGCTGTAAGATAATGTAAAATGGGCATATATATTTATTACTTATTTATTTGATTTAGCAAGGGTGATTCCTATTCTGTTAGGATGACATACTCGCTATTTTGGTAAGTAAGAATATTTATATAGTGTGCCGTTAGAAATTATTTACAGTCACAGTGTCCCAGTGCGCTGGGTTGATGACGTCCCCGAAATGAGCACAAGAATAAATATTATGTCAAACCCTGCAGGTCAATGATTATCCGGCGTAATGATTAATGAACCGAGTGGTACTAATTCGGAAATGAAGAAGTCAATTTGATTTAATTGTCAGTAATTAAATTAATTGACGGGTATTATCTCTTAAACATAGGAAGGTAATTCGGTCAATGGGATTAATTAATTAACTAATTAATCATTTAATTAATCATTTGAAGGTTTGATTTAATGATTAAATTGGAGCCAAATGTGGAGAGCAATAATAATATTTTAGTGGGATATATTATTATTTAAATTTAATTAAGATTTTAAGAATTAATTTTATTCCATAAATAATATTCCATGATTAGGAGAATATTTCATCTAGAATATTACCTAGGGTTAGGAGACTTGAGAGTCTTCTAGAAGGTGATGTTAGGAGAAAAGAATCATGACCTAATTCGGATTAGTATATGGAGTGGAATTAGGATTCCTTAGCTTAATGGGATAAGCCCACATTTGGCACCTTCTTAAGGTCCCTAATGGATCCTACAAATACACCATGTCCCAACCTCTTCACATACTATTGCAAGAGCTCGATTTTAAGGTCTTAGAAAGAGAGAAAAATCGTGTTCAACACATAGTCGAGAGTTAGGGAGTTTTGATTAATCGCACCACTAAGATTAATCGAAGTAAGTGTTAAGGTAATCCATTAAAAGATCTTAAGGTGATTTATTTCAAACCTTGAAGATCTAATTTTTCCGGCCATCACCACCTGCCGACCGCCGCCGTCAATTGCCGTTGATAGCCACCGGAAATCGCCGCTGCCGCCTATCGCCGCCGGAAGTCACTAGAGCCCAGCCGCATGCAGCAGCGAGCCAGCGCCCGCAGCCGCACGCAACCAGGCCTCGTGCAAGTCCCAGCAGTGATGCCCCGTGAGCCCTGCACTGTTGTCNTCCCAGCGCCTTCCCGCGTCTGTCCCGAGATCGCGTGTCCCAGCCACCAGACGCTACCCATCCGCGACCAGCACCAGCGACCCGCGCCTCGTCTGTGACCAGACCCGACCAGCGCCGGTCCGAGCCAGTCTGCAAACTGCACGAGCCCGACCGAACCGAGACGTGACCTGACCCGAGATCCAACCCGTTCGACTCAAGTCCCGACCGAACCAAACCCGATCCGACCGGCCCGAGCCCGACAATCCCGATCCGGTGATCCGTTCGTGATTCAACACTCGACTAGAGTCGACAAAGGCCAAACCCTTCAACTGAATGGGTTGTGGTAATCAGATCTCCATCAAAGGAAATCAGAAACGTCTCTGAGTTGGCAAAAATTTTAAACGGTAATGTCCTAACCCTAACTACAGATTTTGCGGTGTTAGGTTTTATTTTTACAAAATTGAAACGTGCATGTTGTTGTCGTTCCTATTAGAACCCAACAACTGGTATCAGAGCCCAGGTTTAATTCAACTTCGTGCACGGTTTGAATTAGGACTTACCTGTTTATGTGAATTAATTGCGTACAGACGCAGCGCATAGTAGATTAGAAATTGCAATGAGTTGTTTGAAGGTGATTTCGAGTCCGACTATTATGGCCCGTATGTATGGTTTAATTCATGTGTGTTGTTTTATAAGCCTCGGACATGTCGAGGAGTTTTTTGGGTTGGTGAATGCTTGTAATAAATTATTCTCGCGGTGGGACACCGCATAGTTTTTTGCTTTCATAGAATACTCATTTACGACTCCTATGGGTCATAGGATGAATTATGTAATTGTTTTATATTATTCATTATTGATCCGGAAAACGTGGACCAACCTCGACGAGGCAAGAAACACGCGGACAAAAGCCAATGATGGCGATCCAATGGCAGTTTTCCCGGAGATGACTCGTTCAAGAGGAACAATGGGAGTCACCGAGAAAAGAGGTTTTTCAGCTCCCGAAAAGGAAGGCGCAGTTCGACAAAGGACAAGGGTTGCATTTCTCTGAAAAGATTGGAGATTGATTAAATGGCCAAGATAGTTGGATTATTTATTTATTCCTTATTTTATTATTGTCGTCTAATCATGCATGTCCTTATGTGATTTAATTGGTTATGTGCAAGTTGAACCATTAGGAGCATGTTTAGGAAAATCCCTTAATTAGTTATATTAAGTGTGAATGGATTGAAATATATTGTATCCACGGCGTCCATTATAGGTTTGTCAATGAAGTGATTTAACTGATCCCAAAGGACGGTTTATTTCACAGTTCATAAGGACAAATCTCCTAAAAGGATGGTTAGAGTAAGCTATATCAAAAGAGTACGGACCACCCAAAGGTGGACGTATAATTTTGGTAGCAAGCTTAGGACCAATTAATGGGTTACACTTAAAGTGCAAATAATGACGATATTCCCAAAGGAAAATGTTGTTCTTATTTTGCGCTGGCCAAAAGGTGGATCGCCTATTAATTAAGTACTGTTGGGGCAGTATGTTAATTAATGGGATTAAATCCCTCCTCTTGCGATGTTTTGAACCGTTGACGTCCACTTAAAGTGGCCTGCGGGGATTTGGTGTTTTGAGGTGTCGGTGAATTTACTTAAATATTATTTGGAAGAGGTCAATATTTGATAGTTAAATTCGAAACACTTGACTGAGTAAAACTATATTTGCATGATCCCAGGAATTCAAAATGTCTTTCAATCCGTTGTCCGTAATTCTCAATGAAAACAAACTTGTTGGTCCTAATTACATTGATTGGAAAAGGAACTTGGACATTGTGTTAACTGCTGAGGGGTATAAATTTGTTATTGTCGAGTATTGTCCGGAAAAGCTGGGAGAGGAATCAACAGATCAAGAGAAAGAAGAGTA
Source organism: Striga asiatica (assembly GCA_008636005.1). Taxonomy (NCBI): domain Eukaryota; kingdom Viridiplantae; phylum Streptophyta; class Magnoliopsida; order Lamiales; family Orobanchaceae; genus Striga; species Striga asiatica. The sequence continues at coordinate 266,419 of BKCP01005417.1, read as the reverse complement.
TGCTAAGTGGCAAAAGGCTGATGAGATAGCGAAGTGCTACATTTTGGCCTCTCTGTCAAATGTGCTTCAACATCAGCATCAGTCTATGGACACTGCAGCAGATATGCTCAACAATCTCAAGGAACTGTTTGGTCATCAGTCCCGGGCTGCCCGACAAGACGCCATGAGAACTTTGATGACTATGACCATGTGTGAGGACACTCCCGTAAGGAAACATGTTCTTGCAATGATGGCCCGGCTTAATGAGCTGAAGGTCCCTGGGGGTTTTATTGACGCGGAGACACAGGTCGATATAGTCCTCCAGTCTCTGCCGAAGAGTTTTGAGCAGTTTCGGTTGAACTACAACATGAACAAGATGATGTTGACTCTTCCAGGACTTCTGGCAGAACTTCAGTCGGCAGAGGGCCTGTTTAGTCAGAAGCCTCAAGCTATGGTGGCCCAGCGAGGCGAGGGATCTTCTTCTAGGCCCGACAAGGGTAAGAAGAAGAAGAAGTCTGCAGGAAAGGGCAAGGCCGTCATGAATGACGAGCAACCTCAAAGGATAGCGAAGAAGCCGAAAGGCAAATGCCACAGATGCCAGCAGAAAGGACACTGGAAGGCCGACTGCCCTCTCCTCAAGAAGGGCGATAAAGGTAAATCTTTTTCATTAGTCGTTGAAACATGTTTAGCGGTGTTATCTACCAGTAACTTGTGTGTAGATACAGGAGCCACTGATCATGTCCGCAATAACTTGCAGGGGTTCCAGGAAACCAAGCGACTTAGGGAAGGAGAGGTTACCATCTACTTGGGCAATGCTAGTAAAGCGTCAGCAGTTGCAGTGGAGACGTTTACTTAGATTTTGGTTTAGATAGGATTATAATTTTGCAAGTCCGTCTTTATGTTCCTAGCTTTAGAAAGAAATTGATTTCAGATTCTAAGTTATTTATGAACGGTTTTTCTGCTAGTCTTGATAATAAAGTTGTTATTCGTTTTGGCAAAAAGTTCATATGTAATGGTTCATTAGTAGACAATTTGTATATCCTAAAACCAAAGTCTAGTCCATTGCAACATAAACAATTACTTAATTCATCATCTAATTTGAATAAGAGGAAAGAACCTTCGAAAATGAACGAAACATATCTTTGGCATCTAAGACATGGTCATATAAACCTTAGGAGGATTCAAAGCTTGGTGGCAGACGGGCCCTTGGGGTCGTTAGAAGTCAACGCTTTTCCAACTTGCGAGTCTTGCCTGGAAGGCAAAATGACTAAGACGGTTTTTAAGGCAAAGGGGAATAGAGCCGAAGATTTGTTAGGGCTAGTTCATTCCGTTTTATGTGGTCCTATGTCTGTTCAAGCGAGAGGTGGTTTCAAGTACTTCGCTACGTTTATCGACGATCACTCGAGATATGGATACATTTATCTACTGCACCACAAGTCTGAATGCTTTGGGAAATTCTTAGAATATAAAGCAGTTGTGGAGAAGCAGTTAGGAAAAAGTATCAAGTCATTACGATCCGATAGTGGTTGCGAATATCTCTCGAATTAATTTAGGAACTACTTAACGGCTAATGGGATTACATCCCAACTAACTGTACCTGGCACTTCCCAGCAGAATGGCGTGGCTGAGCGAAGGAATAGGACTCTTATGGAGATGGTTAGGGCTATGATGAGTTATAGTACGTTACCAGATTCGTTTTGGGGATATGCCGTAGAAACAGCGGTATATATTCTAAATAGGGTACGTTCCAAATTAGTACCAACTAGACCATTGGAGTTGTGGTCTAGGCGCAAACCCAGTCTAAGATATCTCAGGATATGGGGTAGTCCAGCACACGTGCTGAGAACAGATACTGATAAGTTGGAACCTAGAATAGAAGTAAGGCTGTTTGTGGGATATTCTAAGGAAACGAATGGTGGTCTATTTTATAGTCCGGATGACAACAGAGTGATCACTAGCACGAACGCTAGATTTTTGGAAGAAGACTATGTTATAGATCATAAGCCCACTAGTTGACATGTCTTAAAGGAAGTAAGGGGAGAAAGTACTTCAATACCGATTGCACTTGATGTTACACCACAAAGTACTGCAACACGTATCACTGAAGATACACCTAAGCCGGTAGTACCTCGTCGTAGTGGGAGGGTTGTCAGGCAGCTCGAATGGTTTCTAGGTTTGGGAGAGTCTTCTAAGGCCGTCCCAGATGTATTGAAAACCGAACCCATGGACATACAATGAGACACTCGAAGATCGGGATGCAGAGTCTTGGGAAAAGGCGATGAAATCTGAGATGATATCAATAGATTCTCATCAGGTTTGGGATCTTGTAGAACCACCCAGTGGTGTTCGCGCCATTGGATGCAAGTGGATCTATAAGAGAAAGAGAGGAGCAGATGAGAAGGTTGAGACCTTCAAGGCTAAGCTTGTTGCGAAGGGGTATACTCAGAAAGAAGGGATCGATTATGAAGAAACCTTTTCGCTGGTAGCCATGATTAAATCCATCAGGATTCTCTTGGCTGTTGCCGCTCATATGGATTATGAGATCTAGCAAATGGATGTTAAGACCGCTTTCCTTAACGGGAATTTGGACGAGGACATCTATATGCAGCAACCAGAAGGGTTTATTGCAAAAGGACAAGAGCATTTGGTCTGTAAGCTGAAGCGGTCTATTTATAGACTGAAGCAAGCTTTAAGATCTTGGAACATCCATTTTGACGAGGTTGTCCAATCGTCTGGATTTACCCAATGTCCGGATGAGAACTATGTGTACAAGAAAAGTGATGGAAACGTGGTGGTGTTTCTTGTGCTATACGTAGATGATATTCTTGTCATTGGAAACAATGTGAAGAAATTGTCAGACGTAAAGGTAGGGTTATCCAAGCAGTTTGATATGAAGGATTTGGGAGAAGTAGACATGTTCTCGGAATCAAGGTTATTCGGGACCGAGAGAAGAGAAAGTTGTGCCTATCCCAATCCACATACATAGATACTGTCCTGAAGCATTTCAACATGCATGATTCAAAGAAAGGGGATTTACCTTTTCGACATGGAATCCCTCTATCTAAGAGGATGTCGCCGAAGACACCTCAAGAGATAGAGGACATGAAGGTAGTTCCTTATGCATCGGCAGTAGGAAGCCTCATGTATGCTATGTTGTGTACGTGACCTGATATCTGTTATGCTGTAGGCATTGTGGCGAGATATCAGAGTAATCCAGGTCTGGAACATTGGTCTGCGGTGAAACATATACTCAAGTACCTGAGAAAGACTAAGGAGTATATGTTGGTTTACCAGGCAGATGAATTGCTTCCGTTGGGTTACACTGGGTTTGTGTTTACTTTAGGAGTAGGAGCCATAGTATGAAGGAGTGTCAAGCAGAAATGCGTGGAAGACTCCACCATGGAGGCCGAATATGTAGCAACCTTAGAGGCAGCGAAAGAAGCAGTATGGCTCAGGAATTTTCTCCTCGATCTTGATGTGGTGTCGAGTTTGCCGCTGCAATTACAGTTTTCTGTGATAACAGCGGAGTAGTAGCAAATTCGAAGGAGCCACGGACTCATAAAGCGAGTAAACACATATAGTGCAAGTACCACCTGATACGAGAGATCGTTGGACGAGGGAAAGTCGTTGTTGCCAAGATATTGTCAGAGGACAACCTAGCAGATCCTTTTACGAAGAGCCTACTGGCGAAAGTCTTTGAGAGACACGTAAAAGGGATGGGTCTCACACGATAGGTGACATAGTAGACTAGTCTTTGAGAATTAGATTGAAAGAGAATTGTGGTTAGTGATAGCCATGAGCTTATTAAGCATAAGTGAGAGATTGTTAGATATGCTGTAAAAGCTTGGCTTTCAGATATTAATAATACCATTTTGATCTGGCAATCGTGTTTTAGTCAAAGTATTTATATTTTCAGTTTATTTATTTATGCAATCATAACTCCATTATTTTACACTGTAGATAATATGGTTCGTCGTGTCGAACAAAAAGATCATATTATCGATTCCTTGTAAAATATAAATTTATTATTCACAGTTTAGACAGGTAGTGAGACCCCTGTTGGAAAAAGACTATAGTGTAGTCTTGATTTAGTTGACCTTTAACTGATGGATTATACTAGTACTTATGATAAGTATTTAACGGACCACGGAAGGATAAGATTATAAGATTTACTGATCGTTGTTATAATCTAGACCTTCAGTTATTGATGCGTTCTCTTAAGCTGTAAGATAATGTAAAATGGGCATATATATTTATTACTTATTTATTTGATTTAGCAATGGTGATTCTTATTCTGTTAGGATGACATACTCGCTATTTTGATAAGTATGAATATTTATATACTGTGCCGTTAGAAATTATTTACAGTCACTGTGTCCCAGTGCGCTGGGTTAATGACGTCCCTGAAATGAGCTCAGGAAGGAATATTATGTCAAACCCTACAGGTGGATAATTATCCAGCATAATGATTAATGAACTGAGTGGTACGAATTTCGAAAATGAAGAAGTCAATTTAATTTAATTGTCAGTAGTTAAATTAATTGACGGATGTTGTATCTTAAACATAGGGAGGTAATTCGGTCAATGGGATTAATTAATTAATTAATAATTATTTAATTAATCATTTGGAAGTTTGATTTATTGAATAAATTGGAGCCAAATGGGGAGAGCAATACTAATATTTAGTGGGATATATTATTATTTAATTCTAATTAGGATTTTAGGATTTAATTTTATTCCATAAATAATATTCCATAAATAGGAGAATATTCCTTCGAGAATATTACCAAGGGTTAGGAGACTTGAGAGTCTTCTAGAAGGTGATGTTAGTAGAAAAGAATCATTACCTAATTGGGATTAGTATATGAAGTGGAATCAGGATTCCTTAGCCTAATGGGATAAGCCCATATTTGGAACCTCCTTAAGGTCCCTAATGGAGCCTATAAATACACCATATCCCAAACTCTTCCCCTACTATTGCAAGAGCTCGATTTTAAGGTCTTAGAAAGAGAGAAAAATCGTGACCAACACATAGTCGAGAGTTAGGGAGTTTCGATTAATCGCACCACGAAGATTGATTGAAGTATGTGTTAAGGTAATCCATTAGAAGATCTTAAGGTGATTCATTTCAAACCTTGAAGATCTAATTTTTCCGGCCATCACCACCTGCCGACCGCTGCCGTCCGCCGCCGTTGACAGCCGTCAGAAATCACCGCCACCGCCGCCGGAAGTCACCCGAGCCCAGCCGCACACAACCGTGAGCTAGCACCCACAGCCGCACGCAACCAGGCCTCATGCAAGTTCCAACATCGACGCCCCGTGAACCCTGCACTGCCGTCCCTGCTCGCGTGCACCTCCTGCCCGACATCGTCTCACCCCTGCCTTGCCCAACACGCCTGAGCGCTAGTCTGCCCAGGCGTAGAAAAGCCGCAGCGGGCGACCCGCACGCGCACGCCGCCTCTACCCGCTCGCCTAGTCTGCGTCTGCCTAGGACTCTCGCGACCGCACTGCACGCGCCCGTGGTTCCAGCGCCTTCTCGCGTCTGTCCCGAGATTGCGCGTCCCAGCCACCAGACGCGACCCGTCCGTGACCAGCACCAGCGACCCACGCCTCGTCTGTGACCAGACTCGACTAGCACCGGTCCGAGCCAGTCTGTGAACCGCAGGAGCCCGACTGAACCTAGACATGACCTAACCCAAGATCCGACCCGTTCGACTCAAGTCCCGATCGAACCAAACCTGACCCGATCGGCCCGATCCGATGATCCATTCGTGATTCAACACTCGACTAGAGTCGACAAATGCCAAACCCTTCAACCGACTGGGTTGTGGTAATCAGACGATCTCCATCAAAGGAAATCAGAAACGTATCTGAGTTGGCAAAAATTTTAACGGTAATGTCCTAACCCCAATTATAGATTTCGCTGTGTTAGGGTTTATTTTTCAAAAATTCAAACGTGCATGTTGTTGTCGTTTCTAATAGAACCCAACAATTCTGGTGTGTTTCTGCTGAAGAAGATGGCAGACTTGTCCAAATTCACCTTTTGACCAGTGAAAAGCCTATATCTCTCCTTGATTTGCAAGACTGTGAGAGTTTGGTCAGGCGCAGCTTTGCTAAAGTGCAAGGAATCATCAGCGAACGTAAGTGCGAGATAGTAGGCCCCCCTCTATTTAGCCTCAAACCCGAGTATTGGTTCTGGTTAACTGCATCAGAAATAAGCACAGAGAAGACTTCTGAGACAATCAGAATTAAAAAGGGAGATAGTGGATCTCCTTGATGCAGGCCCCTCGATGGTTTGATAAAACCCTGCACTTTGCCATTTAGATTGAATGAAAAGGATGTAGAACAGATACGTGCCATGAAAGCCATGAAAAAATGCGCTCGATGCAGGACCACTCATAATGCGCTCGATGTAGGACCACTCAACACGATCGTAGGCTTTCATCATGTCGAGTTTCAAAGCCATGAAAATATTCTTACCGGAATGATGTCTGTTGAAAAAATGAAAGGTCTTATGTGCAAGTATTACATTGTCCATAATTTGACACCCTTGGACAAATGCTGCTTGGCAATCACTTATACTGGTATGCAGACAATTCCTAAGCCTTTTTGCTAAAATCTTAGACAAAAATTTATAGAAAACAGAGCATAAGCTTATGGGATGGTACTGACTCAACATCTCTGAGGATTCGACTTTGGGAAAGTAATCACCGTTTGGTTCCAATATTGCAACATGTTTCCAGAAAGAAAAAAACTTTAGACAGCCAGGATAAGATCATCTTTAAGTAACTCCCAGAATTTCTGATAAAAAAGAGCGGACATGCCGTCTTCCCCAGGCGCTTTTTCTGGGTGCATTGAGAACAGTGCCTCTTTAATTTCATCCTTCTCGACCTGGACCTCAAGCGCGGCATTCATCTCCGAATTTATGGATACTGGAATGTTTTCCAACATGCTTTCTGTTTTCGTAGATCCACCCTTCTGTGGTAAACAAATTGTTGTAGAACTGTGTCACGTGGTCTATAATCTCTTGCGAAAAGTCTGGTAAATATGATTCTCTGAGGAAATCAATTTGGTGATCGCATTAGTCCTGCGTCTTTGAGCCGTGATCGCATGAAAGAAACGCGTATTCCTATCCTCTTCAATTCTTGTTGTTCATTATCATTTTTATTTATATTTATTATTTATTGTTGTACTTTATAACTATTAGTATTATTTATAAGTCTTCTTTTGTTTTATAATTAGTAATTGTTAATTTTTATTTTATGCAGGAACAACAATTTGGTCACATGAATGAACGCCCAAGTGAAAAGTTTTATTTTTTTCATTAGTAATTGTAATTATTAATCTCTCTCTATATACTTATTTTTCATTAGTAATTATTATATTTTTAAAAAACAAAATAATTGAAGATTCATGAATTTTAACTGTCTACTTATATTGAGGAAATTTTCATCGTTAAATGGTATTTTTATATTTACATTTACATAGATATAAGTATATATAGATAGATATATAAATATGGTAACTCACCAGAATAAAGTGAAATATTTTTTAAAACATTAAAACACCGTAATGGAAAGTATAAATATTTTTCAAAACATTCACATCGAATGAAGAGAGGAATAAACCGCGTAATCCAAATTAAAGTGTGGTTGTGAATAACAAAGTGAAATATTTTAAAACATCAAAATTCAAATGTGCAACTAATCTGGATTGCCGTACGGTGATGCAAGATCAGTTTGTCCCATTTTTATGTCTTTATTTCATGTTTATTTTCTTTTTGTTTTCCCCCATTTGGTCCATTTCTTTCGTTTTGTGTTTTTGCCTTTGGTTTTGTTTATGTGCCTTTTTTGTTGTATTTTGCTTCGTGTTTTTCCATGTTTGTGTTTTCAGGAGGTAGGTTGTGCCGGTCGAGGTTAGGGTTGCTTGAGCTGAGACTGTGATATCGAGAATTCTCATGGCCGAGCCCAGGAAACGACGAAGAGGACTGAAAAACGGACAGAAAACGTGCCCAGCATTTGTCACGACTCGCGAACATGTCGCAACCCGCGAGAAAAACTGGGGCTAAAGGTGCAGTTCCAGAGCGAGAGTCGCGACTCGTGAGATGGTTACGCGACTTGCGAGTGATGTCGCGACCAAACCCCAGAAGTTCAACATTGTGATGACGCGCGACTCGCGAGGATGTCGCGACTCGCGACCGAGAAAAAGGCAAAGTCGCGACTTATCTGCGCGAATTTCAAGGAGCGGGATTTTAACATCAGATTTCGGTCCTAGGGATCATTATTCACTTCCAGACTTTGTTTTTTATGCTTTTTCTCTCTAGAAACTCATTCCTTTTCATACTTTTGCACTTTGGATTTTTTTTGGAGATTGAAAACTCCTTTATCTCGCTTTGGATTTGGATGCACTTGGATTTGACATTGAATTCTTTATATTAATCGTAAGTTCTTTTTCTCAATTGTTTTGTTGATGATGATGGCTTGGGTTGATATGAATTGTGATGTTAAATTCGTTATGTGTAGCTAAATCCATTCACTGGGGATAGGGGATGATTGATTAGGTTCGTTAATAACTGAATGCTTTTGATTGTTCATGTCTATGCGAGTTGTGTGAATTATAGGGTTAGTAGATTGATCACCTTTCTAACCTAATTAATCAACGTGTAGAACCGAGAGGGGAGACGTTGGTCGAATTAGGCTCGTTTAGAATAGATTTGTTCAGAAACGTATAATCTATGTGTTGTTGGAATTGGTAGTTGATCGTTTACATTCACTCTCTTGTTACGAAGAGTTATTGAGAGTGAACCTCTGAACGAGAAACGATTCAAGTCCTTTAACCGAGCAATTGATTGCCGGTAATTGTAATAGAACCGAAAGCAATTATCCCCGATTCCCTAGCTCTTTAATCATTTAGTGAATTTGTTCACCATTTAAATTGTGTTTAATCTAGTTTTAGTATCCTTAGTTGATAATCGAAAACCCCAAAATATTGAACTAGAGTGTTTAGGAATTTGTTTTCTCTTTTTCGTGATTGAATTAACGCACAAGAATATCTGGCTAACCTTCCTTGCGATACGACCCGGGGAATGAATCTTTCGATTCTACTCCGGTAAAAATAGTGACAACAAAATTGGCACCGTTGTCGGGGAAGGTTTAGGACTATAATTGTGCGCCTATTTGTTTTTATTTTAGTATTCTCTTATTCTTGTGATTTTTCTTGTTTTAGTGTTTCTCTTTGTTTCTTTGCTTAGTCTGATAGTTCTTGATTTTTTGTTGTTTGTTTTTCTTTAGGATTCTCTTTTATTTATTTGATAGTTCGTGACGGTTTCTTCTTTGTGTATGCGTACCAGGAGTGGGCGTATCATAGGACCAAATGACGAACCAAGTCACGAGAGTGTAAGCGAGATGTTCGACAAACTCAGCCTCAAATCTTCTGAAACCACAAAGCCCGACATGGCTCTACAACACCGCGATCACCTTCGAGAGTTAGCCCATCCGACGATTGGGCCGATAACTTCATGCATCCGGTTGCCACAGGAAGCTCGGAACTACGAGCTTAAGATGATCCATTACAACCAGCTGCCATTCTTCCACGGGCTCCCGAATGAAGACCCGCTTAACTTCATTTGGGAATTCTACAATGTGCTACAAACCTTCCCTCTCCACGGGCTCAGCGAGGAGCAACTGAAGATGAGATATTTTCTAGAGACACTGAAGGACCGGGCCAAGGCTTGGTTCATAACCCTCACACCGGACTCTCTCACTACCTGGGCCGAAGTATACACGAAGTTCATTGGGAGGTACTACTCCCATCAGAAGACCCAGGAGCTCTGGTCGCAAATCGTCTCCTTTGCTCAACTACCGAATGAGCCTCTTCACGAGGCTTGGGAGCGGTTCAAGGATCTCCAGTGACAGTGCCCTCATCACAACCTCTCTCCGGGGCTACTAATCAACTGCTTCTACGACTCCCTCCATCAAAACTTGCAATATATGGTTGACAATGCGGCAGGGGGATATATCGGAGCAAAAACGGCTGGAGAGATGTTCGACATTTTCAAGACGATGAGCACGAATTTGTTGCAGAAGAGTAGCCGAGGGAAGAGAGTTACAGTGAACGAGGTCGGGTCGGGAAACAATGTGATGGCCCAACAGTTAGCCGAGCTCACGGAGCAAATGCATTTACTGAACGCACGAGAAGCTCAGCCGGTTCAGACCATGTCTGTTGACACGTGCGGGGCATGTGGAGTCCCAGGGCATAGGTCTGAAGTGTGCCCTTCAGCCTTCGATCGGGAGTCCGGTGAGCAGTATGCAGATGCCAGCGCTTTACAAGGATACCAAGCCCGGCCTGGAAATGACCCATTTTTAAACACGTACAACTCGGGATGGAGGAATCATCCCAGCTTCTCCTGGTCCAACAACACGAACTCCCAACAACCCCGTCCGAATTTCATGCAGCAGCAACCTCGTCCCAACTTCATTTTCCGTCCAAACTACCAGCAACAACAGCAGCCGAGAGAACCGGGAGCCGAGATGCAAGCACCGAGAGCCGAGCCGAGTTCATCCGTCCAAGATGACAAGCTCGACAAAATCCTCCAAGTTATGGCCAACAGTGAGCAGCGGAGCATCAATCATGAAGCCTCCATCAAGCGTATTGAGACACAGTTGGGACAACTGGCCACTAGGGTCGGGCACATGGAGGCCAAATCTGAAATAGGGAAGTTGCCTAGCCAACCCGAGCAAGCTAAAGCTATCACGGTTCTCAGAAGCGGGAAGGTAGTGGACAACAAGGTGCAAATGCCCGGGCCCGAAGATCAAGAGGCGACCAAAGAACCTGAAAGTGAGGGGGCAAATGCAGAGAAGATCAAGGAAGCAGAGTCCGGGAAGGTGACAGGCGAGCCCGAACTACATAAGTCACCAAATCCATTCAAGACTCGCATTCCCTTTCCGGACCAACTCAGAAATGAGAAGCAAGAGAAGCAGTTCCGGGATTTTTTCAGCATGCTCTCCAAGGTAAATGTTAACTTACCCCTCCTTGATGTGATTAAGAATATGCCATCCTATGGAAAATTCTTTAGGGACTTGGTGACGAAGAAGAGGAAGTTCGAGGATGGAGAGAAAGTGGTCGTGTATGAGGCGGCAAGTGCAATGCAACACGCCTTGCCCAAGAAGGAACTTGACCCCAGTGGATTCATTATTTAGATAGCCTTGGGAAACGGGAAGGTAGCTTCGGGGATGCCTGACCTCGGAGCCGAAATAAACCTCATGCCCTTCTCGATTTTTCAGAGGCTCGGTCTTGGGGAGTTGAGGCCGACCGCATGTGCCTCGAGTTGGCGGACCGTTCCATTCAGTATCCGAAGGGGATAGTCGAGGATGTTCTCGTGAAGGTGGGTAAGCTTATCATTCCAGTTGATTTCGTTGTCTTAGACGTTGGAGATGTTCACGAGAATGGGAAGGATCACACCATCCTTCTCGGGAGACCTTTAATGGCGACTACTAATACCCCTATCGATTTGAAGAACGCGACCCTGAATATGACTGTTTTGGGGGAGTCAGTGTCTATTTCCGTTCGAGGAGCCATGTCTGCATCCTCAGTTAATTATTAGAAGAGTGTGCTCTCAATGATCTAGCCGAACCCTTTGTTTATGAGATGGTACTTCATGAGGTCGAGGAGGTATCGATGTCGGTTTTCGAGGATAAGTATGAGCCTATAGTTGAACTCTTTGAAGTGGGAGAAGGCCATGCCCGAGCTGAGGTCACACTTGAGCTTAAGGAGCTGCCCAAGCACCTTAAGTATGTTTTCTTAGATGATGCTAAACAGAAGCCGGTGATCATCTTTGCTGAGCTTGACCGTGATGAAGAAGAAGAGTTGATGGTCATGCTCCGGAAGAAACAAAAAGCAATCGGGTGGAGCTTAGGAGACATCAAGGAGATTAGTCCCTCTACATGCATGCACCGGATTATCTTGGAGGAGGGAGCCAAGCCTTTTCGGGATAGCCAACGTTGGCTAAACACGAATATGATGGAGGTAGCCAAGAAAGAGGTGCTGAAGCTTTTCTCAGAAGGGTTAATCTATCCGGTGGCGAGTAGTGAGTGGGTTAGCCCAATTCATATGGTGCCCAAGAAGGGAGGCATAACCGTAGTAGAGAACGATAAGAAGGAGTTGGTCCCCACCCGCATCACTACCGGGTGGCGCATGTGTATTGATTATCGGCGACTGAATGCGGTGACGAAGAAGGATCATTTTCCGTTATCGTTTATTGACCAGATCCTTGACCGTCTTTCGGGCCATCAGTTCTACTGTTTTTTGGATGGACTCTCTGGCTACTACCAAGTGGCCATAGCACCTGAGGATCAGCCAAAGACGACTTTCGCGTGCCCCTTTGGCACCTTCGCGTTCAGACGGATGCCCTTTGGCCTATGCAATGCACCGGGGACATTTCAGAGGTGCATGTTCTCCATCTTCTCGGATATGCTTGAGGACTGTCTACAGGTATTTATGGATGACTTCTCTATCTTTGGTGATTCATTTTCTCATTGTCTCCATAATTTATCTCGTGTCCTTGAACGTTGCATTGAGTCTAATTTAACTTTGAGTTGGGAGAAAAGTCATTTCATGGTTAGGAGTGGAGTTGTTTTAGGCCATATTGTCTCTAGTAGGGGGATCGAGGTAGACAAGGCTAAGGTAGACGTTATTGAAAAACTTCCCCCTCCTGTGAATGTTAAGGGGATTCGGAGTTTCTTTGGGCATGTGGTGTTTTATAGGCGTTTTATTAAAGACTTTTTGAAAATTAGTCAACCACTATGCCACTTGCTTGCTCAGGATGTGCCATTTGTTTTTTATGATGCTTGCTTGAGTGCGTTTAATGAATTAAAGAACAAGCTTGTGAGTGCCCCGATTGTCATTGCCCCTGATTGGTCACTTTCTTTTGAAATTATGTGTGATGCATCTAACCTTGCAGTGGGCGCCGTTTTAGGTCAACGAGTTGATAAGTTGCTTAGAGTGATTTATTATGCTAGTTTGACTCTTAATGGGGCCCAACAGAATAATACCACCACCGAGAAGGAACTTCTAGCCGTGGTCTTTTCACTTGAAAAATTTAGATCTTACATTTTGGGATCTAAGTTAATTATTCACTCAGTCCATGCGGCTTTGAAGTACCTTTTGAGCAAAACTCATTCTAAACCAAGGCTCATCCAGTGGATCTTGTTACTGCAAGAGTTCGATGTTGACATTCGAGATAGAAAAGGTTATGAGAATGTAGTTGCTGATCACTTGTCACGCATAGTCCCATCTGACTCATCATCTTCATTGATTGTGCATCATTCTATTAACGATAATTTTCCTTATGAGCATGCGCATGAAGTGTCGAAAAGTGTTTGGTATGCTGACATTGTGAATTACCTATGTTGTGGAAAACTGCGGCCTGACCTCTCTTCCCAAGAGAGAAAGCGTTTTGTTTCTGTGTGTAGGGATTACTTCTGGGATGAGCCGTTCCTTTTGAAGATGGGGACGAGGTGTTGAGGAGATATGTACCAGAAGAGGAGCAAGTCGATGTCCTCACATTCTGCCACGGGTTCCATTGTGGTGGCCACTTTGGTGGCCAAAAGACTGCCTTCAAGGTTCTACAGTCAGGTTTGTTTTGGCCTACCCTTTTCAAAGATGCTCATACTTTCTGCCGTTCTTGTGATAGATGCCAAAGAACTGGGAATATAGGTCGTAGAAATGAGATGCCCTTGACTAGTAACCTTCAAGTAGAAATTGTTGATGTTTGGGACATTGATTTTATGGGACCATTTCCTAAGTTTAGTGGCTATGAGTATATTTTACTTGCTGTAGATTACGTGTCTAAGTGGGTGGAGGCTATCCCCACAAAGACATGTGATGCTAATGTTGTGATCAAGTTCGTGCAAGGTCATATATTGAGCAGGTTTGGATTCCCAAGAGCAATAGTGAGTGATGGGGGGAAGGACTTCTACAACAAGATCTTTGAGAAACTGATGAAGAAGGATTGCATTTCGCGACATAGGTCGCGACTTACCTATTCACTTAAATTGATGGATCGTTTTTCTCTTGTGCAGAAACTTCCCAATTTCCTACTCGCGACAGAACAACACTCATCTCTTCCTCGCGACCACTGAGGCCTCACCTCCGACCACCACCTACAGTACATCTCCGACCTTCACCACCGGCGCTCTGTTCCTTTTTCCACCGGCGACCACTTAATTCCGACGAAACCCCCTCACGCAGCTTCCTCGCTATCTCCCTCGCGACTGGAATTCAGGAACCCTAGTTTCATTCTCGTCGATTGCGACCTCCGACCATCCTTGTCCCGGAGTTCCGTCCACTGCTTCGACTACCGTCAATCGGTGCTTCGCCCACTCTGCTTCCAGTAACCCCTTCATCCACAGCGAGCTCGCGACTTTCACCTGCTCTACCTCGCGACAGCAACCCTAGCCCCCATCTCCACCATTACATTCGGCACTCCGGCCAGCCACCGACGACGCCCAGAACACCGGCCATTGTCTCCGACAATCAACTTCCTGCTCCATTCCATCATCTTCAAGCTCAACCCCACTATTTCATAGTACACTCTTTATTCGGCGCCTGGTAATCGTAATCTCGTAATTCTTGCAATTTTGTGGATCATTAAACTTGTTTGGGTCGGTGTTGCGGTATTTGATTGACGTGGGAACACATTAAGGGTGAACCGTTGTTGCTCTTCTTCAAGCCTTCCGGGAACCCTAGTTCCATCGGCCCCCTTTGCTATTCTCTCGGAACGAGAGGGGAAGGTTTATGCCCGGATCGCGAAGAAAGATGTTGTAACGCCCCAAAACAGTAATGATATTCATAACGGTTTCACTGCTCGACTATAAGTGAAATCCGTAATTTTCAGAAATTATCGAGTTATATTATTTATGCTAAATGCTCAAACATGATAAATTATTCTTTGAATAATTCTATCTCAAGTATAAGTTAAGATTAATCCATTAATTTGGGTTATTAAATAATAGCGGTTAATTCGAGAAATTACCGGACACGAACCCTAGTTGTCGTTCCGAGTATATTTCTCTAAGTCATAATCGAGAATTGATATTTTAATACATAGAATATTTTTCGAAGTGTATTAAAATATAAAAGTCAAGTTTTGATCATTTTAAATCGAGCCCTAGTCGAGCCTCGTGCCCGAGTCCCGAGCTCGCGCCTTAGCCGCGCCCGAGCATCCAACCGAGCCCCAAGACTTTACCAAGTCCTTAGCATCATATCCCATATTTTTCTAAGTGTTGGGAAGCCATTTCTAACCCATTGTACTTAGCCCAAGTCCACTCACCCGCGCAGCCCAGCCGCGCCCTCGCGCCCAGCCCGCGCCCCTCGCGCCCAGGGCCCAGTGCCGCGCCCAGCAGGCCCAGCGACAGCCCTGCCAGCCCAACTTCATAAGCCCATTTCATATGTTTTCGGCCCAATACTCTCAAGACCCAAAGCATGCGATCATTAGGGACTTAATGAGGATTGGTTTGGGGTAAGATTGCCCTAAGAAAGATTAAGCTAAGTCAACTCCATTAAGCTTGCAAAGTAGAGCATGGGTCTTTGAATATTTTATTCACCCTTGTAAGAGTTTGTCCCCCATGCATGCTCCATTCTGTCCAGACCCCTTGTGACCCATTATAATACTATAAAACTGTCCCAAAAACCGTGCAAGGCATGCAACACTCATGTCCCAAGGCCACCTCCACCCATGCACCTTGAAAAGACCATGTCCCCAACTCCCACCTAGTGAATTCCGCCCCATCAGCCTATTTAAGCCCTCCCATCTCAGTTGGTGATAGTTCTTGCATCCCTTAACATTCTAAGACTTGTATACCTCGGCATAATTGGAGAGGTAAGTGAGATAGGCCAAGGAGAAGGCCAACCGCACCACCGCGAGCGCGCGCGATCCCAGGAAGGGGGAACACCGCACCTCAGCCACTTGCAACCAACTTCTCTCGAGGCTTAGCCATATCTAAGTGTTACTTAGATTTTTCTAAGTCTTGTGGAAGCACCAAGCTAGGCCAAAGTCAGCTCCAAGTCGGCATTAAGCTCAATAGCCGTGAGCAAAGCCCTAGAGAGCCCTAGTGCTCGTTTTTCATTTTTAGCCGAGGTAAGTCCGGGCCTTATGACTTCATTAATTATTTTATGATGTTTTAAGATTTTTCATGAAGAAAAACCGAGCCATGCATGCATTTATTTGTGAGTTATGAATTTTTAAATTAAATGACCTTAAAAATGAAATTTGAGTAGGAAGCATGCCTAAGTCGAGATTTCTTGTTTAAACACCCTCAAATATCATACCATTGATGCTGTAAAATTTTGAGAATAAAATGAGTTCATTGCCTTAGTCAAATCATGCTCGAAATTATGTTAAAATGAGCCACCGAGGTCAATTATCATGCATGCAAGATATGGCATAAATGCTAGCATACATAGTCATCATTTTTGATGTATAACATTCGGCCCTGAGTAGTTTTTCAAGTTATGAATGTTGGTTCGGGAGTTAACCTACTCGGTCATGCCATTTAGGCCTTACCGGGTAACATGCACGTGGACCCAGGGTCCACTAGTGTTTCATAGCATTTTTATGCCTATTTTATCATGTTGAGATCTTATGCCATGCATGTCACCGGAAAAGTCGCCGGAGGTCCGGCAAGGGCCGGCCTTGGTCACTGGCCGCGCACATAGCGCGACAGTGCCCGGCCCAACGCCAGTCCGTGCCCGCGCCAGCGTGCGCATGGCACCCGCAGCCCCGTGCCCGCGACAGCGTGCCAGCAGCGTGATGAAGATCGCGTGTCCCGATTGCCGATAAGCCACAAACCAGTGCCTTGAATCGCCGATAAATGTCTCGAGGTTTGCACAACCGCACCCCTTGAAACGATAAAATTGCAAAAGAAATCGAAAAGAGATCTAAGGCAAAGTGTTTGAACAAAAGTTCGGTTTTTCTATTAATTTCTGAATGAATATTTCAAATGACAAAAGGGCCTATTTATAGGTGCCAAACTAAGTCTATTCCTAATCTAAGAAGAACTCCTAATGCTTGGAAATAAATAAAGTCCTAAGGAACAAAATCACTAATTAAAGCAATAAAATATTAAAGTCCTAAACAATCTAGAAATCATAATAGAATAAGGAAACCAAATATCTAAGGGATCTTGGGAAGTCTTGACTTGCACTCCAAGCCAAACATCCCAACTTGCCGCCTTAAGGACCCGCGCGCCTTGCCTTAGTCCTCGAGGACTAAGGGCACGGGACCGAGCCCGGTCTAGCCGAACCCAGCCCGACCGCCCGGCCCAGTTGAGCCGGCGGTCCGGCCAGCCAGCGAACCGGCCAGTTCGACCGGCGGTTCGAGTCAGTTTTGATTCGTGATTTCTGATCCGAGTCCAGTTCCGAAAATTTCAGTATTTTTCCGAGCCAGTCCAGTCCAGTTTAATCGCGTAGATAAGTCCGAGCATTTAGCATATATTAATTATTCTGAGCATGATACTTAGCATTATTTTGCTTAAATATTTATGTAGCCTAAGGAGAGTCGAGCCTCCGACCGCTACTCCAGCATCCGCACTTGCATATCAAATTCCAAGTTTTTCAGGTGGGGGTCATGTACTCTGTACCATGGCAGAAGTATGTTTGAGACAGTTTAGTTCCGGGTTGGGTGGCCGAGGCCTTTATACCCACCTGATGACCGTTGGGAGGGGCGAGGCCCTTTATACCCCATCGACGTGTGCACACGAGCGGCTACGGCCGAGGGTCTATTGACCACAGATCAGAACATACATCAGAGATCAGTTTACAGTTTCATCTCTTATTTATTTATGTTTCATGATACGTTATTATAGATGATGTTTTGTTCAGTACTGGTCTTTGCGGAGCATAGTGGTCTGTTCACGCCCCCATTGTGTTTTTCAGGAGACGGAGTCGAGCGTGTCGGATGAGCACAGATGTGGCGCAGCGTGGTCATGAGAGTCGGACATATTTTACCAGCATTTTTATGTCCTAGATTTATGATCATGTGTATTTTATTCAGTTTATGTACGCATGTTATGTATTCGTATTTCGGATGCTTCCGCCAGCGAGTTTTTCTAGACAGTGCGAGACAGTACATACTATGCATGTATAATTCCATAATCCGCGAGCGGACAGTCTGGTTGCATGTTTTTATTATATCTGTGGGCAAGCCCAAGTTCAGTTTAAGTTTTTATCTGCCACATCCCGCAATAAGTCAGTATTTTCGAAAACCCAGCTCGCACGTTCTTTCGAAAATAAAAACGAAAATTTTACTCTGATTTTTCAAAGCTAGTAGTCAGGCGGGGCGTGACAGAAGGTGGTATCAGAGCGCAGATTTGCGTTTCTGTATCCTTTCAAAGTTTAGAAAAGCATGACCACGCCACGCTCATCCGCGCCGACTCCGAGGTAAGTCACCTGACTCAGTTTATGTTTTTGCAAGTGCTAAATTCAGTTCAAGTATGGGGCCTAGATAACTATCCTCCTATAAGAAGAGAAAGAACTCTAGATGGAGAACTCTAGAAAGATAAGCTAAGACAAGAACTCTAGACAGAACTCTAGAACAGCTAAGTCCAAGGACTCTAGACTAAGTCAGAACTCCATTACGGGCCAGAACATAGAAAGTTTAAGTATACCGGAACTCTAGCCAAGCTAGGTGTTTTCGGATATTATTTCTTTATTATTTCAAGAGTAGTATGGCTATTTCTTAATCGGCTATACTAATCAATTCAAGCGTTTCCCAAATTTCAGAATGCCGCCCCGCAGATATCCCCAGGCACCAGTTGAGCAGGATCAGGCTGTTGTAGTCAGCCGATTCCGTACCTATGATCCGCCCCGTTTCACTGGGGAGAGTGGCCCGTTAGCCGTGGCCGAGTGGATCCGGAAGATGGAGAGGATCTTCCGTATTGTGGGGATTTCTGAGGCGCACAAGATGGCATGCGCCGAACCGCAGATAGAGGGAGCCGCCGGAGACTGGTGGGAAGATTATTGGCGTCTACGCACCGAGGATGAGCGTGATGCCATGAGATGAGCTCAGTTTAAGACGATACTGGAGGACAAGTTCTATCCTCACCATTTCAAGCAGAGGATGGCACGGGAGTTTCCCGCTCTCCAGCAGGGTGAGCGTTCAGTGGACGAGTACGAGCGCGAGTTCGCTCGTAAGAGTGCCTTTGCTTCGCATCTTGTTGACACGGAGGAGAAGAAGGCGGCACAATTCCTGGATGGTTTGAGGAGCAACATCAGACTCTTGATCACCAGCCATGGTTTCCTTGACCACGTCGAGGCGTGCATTCTGAGAGACGCCCGTGTCCAACCACCAGCCAGGCAGCCAGCCGCTATTCCGCCACCCCAGCCAGCTCAGCAGACGAACAAGAGAAAGTGGGACGGTCGCAAGGACAAGAGGAACCGCAGACAGAGAGGCTCAGCTCAGGGAGGCCAGCCAGCCCGACAGGACCTGCCGGCTTGTGCTACCTGCGGACGTCCGCACCGCGGGGAGTGTCTTGCCGGGCAGGACATATGTTTCCATTGCCGCTGCCCAGGCCACCGTATCAGAGATTGCCCAGACCGCCCTCAGCCACAGCAGGACCAGAGACCACCAGCCCCGAGACAGCCAGCTCAGAGACAGCCAACACCCAGGCAGCCAGCCCAGAGACCCCCAGGACAGCAGCAGCAGCATGGAGCACCCGCTCATATTTACGCACTCGACCAGGAGCAGGCCGCAGAGCAGCCAGGTACCATGTCTGGCATGTTGTCCTTGTTCCATACTCCAACCTTCGCTTTATTTGATACCGGGGCGACACATTCGTTCGTCTCGACCAAGTGCTTATCTGCCTTAGGAGCACAGGGAGTGAGTGCTGTCGACCCTCTCGAGATCAGTCTCGCCTCGGGAAGGAAGATAGTTACGAGTTCCCTGGCCAAGAACCTTAGCATTGATATCGGAGGTCGAACTCTAGTTGTAGACGCGTTCGTGATCGATATGAATGACTTCGACCTGATTCTTGGCATGGATTGGTTGACGAGGTACCGTGCTGACATTCGTTGTCGCGACCGGGAGGTGACGCTACACTTATCTGAGGGAGACCACATCACGTTTTTCGGGACGAAGTCTCGAACTTTGCCGCGCGTTATTTCCATGGCAAAAGCGACTAGTACATGCAGCGAGAGGATTGTCAGGGATTTCTTGTCAATATCGTCGGGAAGTCTTCGGAGAAGCTGTCTCCCGGAGATATTCCCATTGTCCGAGAGTTTGTGGACGTTTTTCCCAACCAGCTCCCGGGAGGACCACCTAACCGCCAGGTGGAGTTCACCATCGACTTGGTCCCCGGAGCGGGACCAGCGTCGAAAGCGCCGTATCGCATGGCGCCGAAAGAGCTTCAGGAGTTGAAGGCTCAGATTCAGGAGCTTTTGAGTCGCGGTTTCATCCGACCGAGCGTATCACCTTGAGGAGCCCCTGTCCTCTTTGTCAAGAAGAAGGATGGGTCTATGAGGATGTGCATCGACTACCGGGAGTTGAACCGGTTGACGGTGAAGAACAAGTATCCGCTTCCCAGAATTGAGGATCTATTCGATCAGCTAAGGGGAGCCAGCGTCTTTTCCAAGATCGATCTCCGCTCTGGCTACCATCAGCTGAAGATCAGAGAGGCCGATGTGGCCAAGACTGCTTTCAGAACCCGATACGGCCATTATGAGTTCGTTGTGATGCCGTTTGGCTTGAGCAATGCGCCAGCGGTATTCATGGATCTCATGAACCGTGTCTTCCATCCATTCTTGGACCAGTTTGTCATCGTCTTCATTGATGACATTTTGGTCTATTCCAGCAGCCCGGAGCAGCACGAGGAGCACCTGAGGATAGTTTTGGAGACTCTTAGGCGTGAGAAGTTGTACGCCAAGTTCTCCAAATGCGAATTTTGGCTTGACCGAGTGGCTTTTCTAGGCCACATTGTCACCTCCAGAGGAATTGAGGTTGATCCGAGCAAGATTGAGGCCGTTAGGAACTAGTCGACACCGAGAAATGCCACCGAGGTTCGGAGTTTTCTCGGTTTGGCAGGCTATTATCGGCGCTTCATCGAGGGGTTTTCGAAGATTGCCCTGCCCTTGTCTCGTCTGACGAGGAAATCGGTGAAATTTGAGTGGGATAGTCGTTGTGAGTCGAGCTTCCAGGAGCTCAAAGCGAGGCTTACGACGGCACCCGTGTTGACCATTCCGGACCCCACACAGGGTTTCACTATCTATAGTGATGCCTCGAAGCAGGGTCTAGGCTGTGTTTTGATGCAAGACGGCAGGGTTGTGGCTTATGCTTCCCGACGGCTAAAGCCGCATGAGGTGAACTACCCGACTCACGATCTTGAGTTGGCAGCAGTGGTTCACGCCCTGAAGATCTGGAGGCACTATTTGTACGGGGGCCACTGCGAGATCTATACAGACCACAAGAGCTTACAGTATATCTTCACCCAGAAGGAGCTCAACATGCGCCAGCGGCGATGGTTGGAGCTGGTGAAAGATTATGACTGTACCATCAACTATCATCCGGGTAAAGCGAACGTAGTTGCTGACGCCCTCAGCCGGAAGGGAAAGGGCGAGCTGACCTGTATGATCACTCAGCAGCGTCAGTTGATTCATAAGTTCGCCCGAATGCAGCTAGAGGTGGTCGAATCACCTCCCAAGTTGCCAGTTGTGGGAGGTATTCGAGCGATGAGAATGTGGCCCACGTTGCGAGACAGGATCCGGCGGGATCAAGCCTTCGACAAGTTCATTCGCTCGATGGGGGCGAAGATTCATGCCGGAGGAGTTGAGGGTTTCTACCGAGGCACAGATGGTGCCTTGGAGTACAAGGGGAGGATCGTTGTGCCAAATGTTGAGGCCCTGAAGAAGGAAATCTTGACTGAGGCGCATAGTGCTCCTTACTTGGCGCACCCCGGTAGCACCAAGATGTATCACGACCTGAAAAGGTCCTTCTAGTGGAAGGGGATGAAGAGAGATGTCGCCGAGTTTGTTGAGAAGTGTCTGATCTGCCAGCAAGTGAAAGCTGAGCGCAAGGTTCCACCAGGTCTCTTACAGCCTTTAGAGATCCCGCAGCGGAAGTGGGAGAAGCTGACCATGGACTTTGTCACGGGTTTGCCGATGTCGGCCAAGCATCATGACGCAGTATGGGTAGTTGTGGATCGACTGACGAAGTCGGCCCATTTCATGCCTGTCAGGATGGACATGTCCATGGAGCAGCTAGCCGATGTGTATCTCCAGGGAATCGTTCGACTCCACGGTGTCCCAGCCGAGATTGTATCAGATAGAGATCCCCGGTTTACCGGCCATTTTTGGGAGAGTCTGAACGAGTCCATGGGGACGAAGCTGAAGTTTAGCTCCGCCTATCATCCACAGACCGACGGTCAGTCGGAACGGACCATCCAGACGCTTGAGGACATGCTCCGAGCTTGTGTCCTTGAGCATGGTGGTTCGTGGGAGCAGTTGATACCCACGGTGGAGTTTGCCTATAACAACAGTTACCACTCGTCGATCAAGATGGCGTCGTTCGAAGCTTTATACGGTCGCAAGTGCCGCTCGCTCCTTTATTGGGATGAGGTCGGCGAGAAGTAGGTCCTCGGTCCCAAGTTGATCGAGGACACAGTGCAGAAGGTCGCCGAGATCCGAGAGAGATTGAGAGAGGCTCAGAGTAGACAGAAGGCCTACGCTAACAAGCGTAGAAGGGAGCTTGAGTTCGAGCAGGGAGATAAAGTGTTCCTGAAGGTAACGCCGATGAAGGGTGTTGTCCGTTTCGGGAAGAGGGGGAAGCTGCAGCCCCGATATATAGGGCCCTTTGAGATTCTCGAACGAGTTGGTGTCACCGCCTATCGTCTGGCATTACCCCCAGAGCTCTCGGGTGTACACAACGTCTTCCATGTGTCGATGTTGAGGAAGTACGTGTATGACCCGAGCCACGTAGTGAACTTTGACGGGCTAGAGGTCAGGCAGAACCTGACGTATGATGAGCGGCCGATAGCAGTTCTGGACCGAAAGGTCCGTCGGCTGAGGAACAGAGATATAGAACTCGTCAAAGTTTGCTGGAGTCGCCACGACGAGTCGGAGGCCACTTGGGAGAGAGAGGCCGAGATCAGAGCTCGTTATCCAGATTTCGAGTTTTGAGATTTTCACTTGTACATATATGTACTTTCTATTTTTATGTTTTGATATATATAGTTATGTAGTAGGAGTTCTGGCCTAGAACCTTAGTTTTGTATTTCGAGGACGGAAATATTTTAAGGAGGATAGGTTGTAACGCCCCAAAACAGTAATGATATTTAGAACGGTTTCACTGCTCGACTATAAGTGAAATTCGTAATTTTCAGAAATTATCGAGTTATATTATTTATGCTAAATGCTCAAACATGATAAATTATTCTTTGAATAATTCTATCTCAAGTATAAGTTAAGATTAATCCATTAATTTGGGTTATTAAATAATAGCGGTTAATTCGAGAAATTACGGGACACGAACCCTAGTTGTCGTTCCGAGTATATTTCTCTAAGTCATAATCGAGAGTTGATATTTTAATACTTAGAATATTTTTCGAAGTGTATTAAAATATAAAAGTCAAGTTTTGATCATTTTAAATCGAGCCCTAGTCGAGCCTCGTGCCCGAGTCCCGAGCTCGCGCCTTAGCCGCGCCCGAGCATCCAACCGAGCCCCAAGACCTTACCAAGTCCTTAGCATCATATCCCATATTTTTCTAAGTGTTGGGAAGCCATTTCTAACCCATTGTACTTAGCCCAAGTCCACTCACCCGCGCAGCCCATCTCCCCGCGCAGCCCAGCCGCCCCCTCGCGCCCAGGGCCCAGTGCCGCGCCCAGCAGGCCCAGCGACAGCCCTGCCAGCCCAACTTCATAAGCCCATTTCATATGTTTTCGGCCCAATGCTCTCAAGACCCAAAGCATGCGATCATTAGGGACTTAATGAGGATTAGTTTGGGGTAAGATTGCCCTAAGAAAGGTTAAGCTAAGTCAACTCCATTAAGCTTGCAAAGTGGAGCATGGGTCTTTGAATATTTTATTCACCCTTGTAAGAGTTTGTCCCCCATGCATGCTCCATTCTGTCCAGACCTCTTGTGACCCATTATAATACTATTAAAGTGTCCCAAAAACCGTGCAAGACATGCAGCACTCATGTCCCAATGCCACCTCCACCCATGCACCTTGAAAAGACCATGTCCCCCACTCCCACCTAGTGAATTCCGCCCCATCAGCCTATTTAAGCCCTCCCATCTCAGTTGGTGATAGTTCTTGCATCCCTTAACATTCTAAGACTTGTATACCTCGGCATAATTGGAAAGGAAAGTGAGATTGGCCAAGGAGAAGGCCAACCGCACCACCGCGAGCGTGCGCGAGCCCAGGAAGGGGGAACACCGCACCTCAGGCACTTGCAGCCAACTTCTCTCGAGGCTTAGCCATATCTAAGTGTTACTTAGATTTTTCTAAGTCTTGTGGAAGCACCAAGCTCGGCCAAAGTCAGCTCCAAGTCGGCATTGAGCTCAATAGCCGTGAGCAAAGCCCTAGAGAGCCCTAGTGCTCGTTTTTCATTTTTAGCCGAGGTAAGTCCGGGCCTTATGACTTTGTTAATTATTTTATGATGTTTAAGATTTTTCATGAAGAAAAACCGAGCCATGCATGCATTTATTTGTGAGTTATGAATTTTTAAATTAAATGACCTTAAAAATGAAATTTGAGTAGGAAGCATGCCTAAGTCGAGATTTCTTGTTTAAGCACCCTCAAATATCATACCATTGATGCTGTAAAAATTTGAGAATAAAATGAGTTCATTGCCTTAGTCAAATCATGCTCGAAATTATGTTAAAATGAGCCACCAAGGTCAATTATCATGCATGCAAGATATGGCATAAGTGCTAGCATACATAGTCATCATTTTTTATGTATAACATTCGGCCCTGAGTAGTTTTTCAAGTTATGAATGTTGGTTCGGGAGTTAACCTACTCGGTCATGCCATTTAGGTCTTACCGGGTAACATACACGTGGACCCGGGGTCCACTAGTGTTTCATAGCATTTTTATGCCTATTTTATCATGTTGAGATCTTATGCCATGCATGTCACCGGAAAAGTCGCCGGAGGTCTGGCAAGGGCCGGCCTTGGTCACTGGCCGCGCACATAGCGCGACAGTGCCCGGCCCAGCGCCAGTCCGTGCCCGCGCCAGCGTGCGCATGGCACCCGCAGCCCCGTGCCCGCGACAGCGTGCCAGCAGCGTGATGCGGATGTGGTCATCGACCCATCCGAGCCCGAGGACGAGTCGCGCGAAAGCCTTGAGAAGAAGCGCGCGAGGGCCCGGGATGAGTACCGAGACCATGTTAAGAAGGCCCGGAGAGGCTACGCGATGGGAGATGCGCCCACAGTCGCGTATTGGGCCGATGATGAGAGCGAGAAGATTGAGCCCGGGAAAGTGGGCGAGTGGGGCTCGACGCGCGGAACGATAGTGGAAGGGGTCGACAAGGTCGACGAGGCAAGAGAGCGCAGCTCACGCGCGGGTCGCAGGGACGCGCGAAGGAATAGGCGCGCGCGTAGCGCGAAAGGGTTCACGCGAGGTGCGGGCGATGTCACGCGAAGCACGCGGGAGTTGGATGGCGCGAGTCCTTGAGGGATTAGGCATAGCGCGCCGACTGAAGAGAATCCGCGCGACTTGAGGCACAAGGCAACAGACGCGTGCGACGCGTGGGACGCGGGAGAAGGCCAGGACCTCGGAGGACAAGGATTAGCTGCGACGGCTAGGGTTCGGGTGAAGTTCCGCGCAAGGAAGAACCCGCGATCCTTCTAGAAGGCCTAAAGGCCGATTTTCCTTAGTAGCTTAGGAATCATAGTTTGGCTAGGATACGGAATAAAAGGCATGTGCCTAAGTAGTTAGGTAAGTCTATATTTACTAGGTATTTACTTTCCTTAGGACTTTATTTGTTTACTTGCATTAGGAGTTCTTCTTAGACTAGGATTAGATCTAATTGGTATCTATAAGTACCACCCATATGTCATTCGAAAGAGATGATGAATGATGGAAAAGAAGTAATGGAAAATCGTTCGTGAGAACAAAACCGTGTGTTTAGAATTCATGAGAGTTTTATCATACAAATCGAGTTGGCTAGGCTAAGACCCGAACCATCTCAGAATAGTGAGAAGATAAGGCTAATAACCAAGTCGTCCACACCTATCGTCGAAGGACAAGCCGTGGCAAAGCTTGGTTCGAGACAATCGAGTTGGGAAAACACACGATACTTTATCATTGGTGCTTTCATTGAGAGGTGTTGATCGTGTGTTTTGTTTAACTTTTTCTATCTTCTTCTTTTTCATATTTTTCCCTTTTTCCTTTCGTGAGTTTGGGTCGAGAGTTATTAAAAAAAAAAAAAAAGAGAAAGCCATGACAAACCGAGAAAGATTCGAGATGTTAGAGGAGAGCATGAGATCCCTTGGTGATGGACAACATGCTGCCAACGAGAATTTTGCGAAGCTGGAGCTCATGGTGCACGATCTTGTGGCACAACTTGCTCGAGCTACACGACGACCGCGAGGAAGTCATAGGTCGTGTTCGACCACAGCTCGATCGAGCAGCTCCGAGTCCGACCACGAGGACCATGATCGACGATCGAGGAGGACACGAGCGTCTGGTCGACGTGAGGAGAGAAAGGTCGAGAAGCCGAGGCTAACCATGCCGACATTCACGGGGACCGACCCGGATGCGTGGTTGAGTCGAGCTACTCAATATTTCGAGATCAATGACGTGCCCAAATCTGATCGAGTCAAAATCGCCGCCGACTATCTCGATGGTGAGGCGAATGTATGGTGGTAATGGATCTCGCACGTCTACAAAGGCAAAGCTATGCGGATACATTAGAGAGATTTCGAGAAGGAGATCGTTACGCGCTTTGGATCGAGCCAATACCATGACTATGACGAGGCACTCACTCGTATACGTCAAGGTGGTAGTCTACGTGATTACCAAAAAGAGTTCGAGCGCATTGCTAGTCGAGTGCGCGAGTGGCCCGAGAGTGCGTTGGTTGGAGCATTTGTGGGTGGGCTCAAACCCGAACTGGCTGCCGAGGTGCGATTAGATCGACCGAGGTCAATGCGAGCTGCTATGGAGTTGGCACGAATGCGAGAGGACCATCTGATTGCGATCCGCAAGACGAGTCGAGGTGACGGACGCGTCGAGGCGCGGCGCGGCGCGCGAGTACGGTCGCGGATACACCGCCAATGATCGAGGACGCAAAAGTGAACAAGGTGGTTCGACCACCGAATTACATGCGGCGTGTAAATTCCGAAGAGATGCAAAGGAGGCGCGAGAAGGGTCTATGCTACTCGTGCAATGAACCGTTCACGCCCGGGCATCGGTGCAAGGGTAAAGAGGTTTACCTACTCGATACATGTGAACCCGAGGAAGAACACGGTGAAGGAGGGCACTTGTATTTGAATCCGCAATTGGAGATGCTGCATATGGTCAAAGCCGAAAAAGGACCCAACATGATGAGGTTCGAGGCCGAGATTTTGGGACGAGAGGTCAATGTGTTGGTCGACAGTGGGTCGACACTCAATTTCATTAGCTTGGACTTCACCGCAAGACTTGAGATTCCAATGACCGGGGTTGTACCATTTGGAGTACGAGTTGCAAACGGCGAAGAGCTTTGGAGTTCGGAGCTATACAAAGATGTCCCGATACAAGTGCAAGGAGAAGAGCTGAAAGTGGATTTGTTTGCGCTAGATCTTGGAGGACCCGAGGTGGTGTTAGGGGTCCAATGGTTGGAGACGTTAGGGCCCATAGTTACCAATTTCAAAACGGGAACGATGGAGTTCAAAAGGGCCAAGAAGAGGATCAAGCTATGCACGAGTGACGAAGGGACTGAGTCGGTCGAATTGAAGAATCTTCAATTCATTCTCCTTGAGGACAATGTCAAACTCAAAGGGGGATGGAATGATACGGATGTGGTCATCGACCCATCCGAGCCCGAGGACGAGTCGCGCGAAAGCCGTGAGAAGAAGCGCACGAGGGCCCGGGATGAGTACCGAGACCATGTTAAGAAGGCCCGGAGAGGCTACGCGATGGGAGATGCGCCCACAGTCGCGTATTGGGCCGATGATGAGAGCGAGAAGATTGAGCCCGGGAAAGTGGGCGAGTGGTGCAAGGCATGCGCGAAAGACCGTCGCAAGCAACATTCGATGGCTAAGGCAAATGGTGCACGAGGAGAGAATGTAGGGTGGCTAGCGTGCACACGGGATGGTGGCAGAGAAATAGGTGCGCGAGCGGGAACAAGCGCGAAATGGTGCAAAGGCGAGTGGGGCTCGACGCGCGGAGCGATAGTGGAAGGGGTCGACAAGGTCAACGAGGCAAGAGAGCGCAGCTCACGCGCGGGTCGCAGGGACGCGCGAAGGAATAGGCGCGCGTGTAGCGCGAAAAGGTTCACGCGAGGTGCGGGCGATGTCACGCGAGGCACGCGGGAGTTGGATGGCGCGGGTCCTCGAGGGATTAGGCATAGCGCGCCGACTGAAGAGAATCCGCGTGACTTGAGGCACAAGGCAACAGACGCGTGCGACGCGTGGGACGCGGGAGAAGGCCAGGACCTCGGAGGACAAGGATTAGCTGCGACGGCTAGGGTTCGGGTGAAGTGCCGCGCAAGCAAGAACCCGCGATCCTTCTAGAAGGCCTAAAGGCCGATTTTCCTTAGTAGCTTAGGAATCATAGTTTGGCTAGGATACGGAATAAAAGGCATGTGCCTAAGTAGTTAGGTAAGTCTATATTTACTAGGTATTTACTTTCCTTAGGACTTTATTTGTTTACTTGCATTAGGAGTTCTTCTTAGACTAGGATTAGATCTAATTGGTATCTATAAATACCACCCATATGTCATTCGAAAGAGATGATGAATGATGGAAAAGAAGTAATGGAAAATCGTTCGTGAGAACAAAACCGTGTGTTTAGAATTCATGAGAGTTTTATCATACAAATCGAGTTGGCTAGGCTAAGACCCGAACCATCTCAGAATAGTGAGAAGATAAGGCTAATAACCAAGTCGTCCACACCTATCGTCGAAGGACAAGCCGTGGCAAAGCTTGGTTCGAGACAATCGAGTTGAGAAAACACACGATACTTCATCACAGCGCCTGTCCGCGTCGCACCCGAGGTCACGGCGCCAGTCGCGCCCAACACCTCCGACAACGCCCGGCAGCGCTGTCCTTAGTCTACATGCACGTGATCCCGGGCCAGTAGCTCGTGCCCGCGCTTGTTCAGCCTCAGCAGGCATGGCCATGGCACCCAGCGTGCCCAGCCATGCGCACGGCGCCCGGCAGCGCCCGTGCAAGTCCCAGTGCACGAGGTCTCGTGCCAGAGCCTCGTGCCAAGTCCAGGGCTGACCCGAGCCGGGCCAGCTGAGCCCAGTTGGCCTCGGTGCATGCCCCAGCAGCATGCCCGAGTGCCCAGTGACCTCGGGGACACCCGACAGCGCCCGTGTGGTCTCTGTCCGTGCCTTCCCCGTGCCAACAGTGTCTCGAACCCAGCCCGACCGCCTGGCCCAGTCGAGCCGGCGGTCCGGCCAGCCAGCGAACCGGCCGGTTCGACCGGCGATTCGTGTCAGTTTTGATTCGTGATTTCTGATCCGAGTCCAGTTCCGGAAATTTCAGTATTTTTCCGAGCCAGTCCAGTCCAGTTTAATCGCGTAGATAAGTCCGAGCATTTTAGCATATATTAATTATTCTAAGCATGATACTTAGCATTATTTTGCTTAAATATTTATGTAGCCTAAGGAGAGTCGAGCCTCCGACCGCTACTCCAGCATCCGCACTTGCATATCAAATTCCAAGTTTTTCAGGTGGGGGTCATGTACTGGATGTCACATCATAGATAATATCTGTACCATGGCAGAGGTATGTTTGAGACAGTTTAGTTCCGGGTTGGGTGGCCGAGGCCTTTATACCCACCTGATGACCGTTGGGAGGGGCGAGGCCCTTTATACCCCATCGGCGTGTGCACACGAGCGGCTACGGCCGAGGGTCTTTTGACCACAGATCAGAACAGACATCAGAGATCAGTTTACAGTTTCAGCTCTTATATATTTATGTTTCATGATACGTTATTATAGATGATGTTTTGTTCAGTACTGGTCTGCGGAGCATAGTGGTTTGCTCACGCCCCCATTGTGTTTTTCAGAAGACGGAGTCGAGCGTGTCGGATGAGCACAGATGTGGCGCAGCGTGGTCATGAGAGTCGGACATATTTTACCAGCATTTTTATGTCCTAGATTTATGATCATGTGTATTTTATTCAGTTTATGTACGCATGTTATGTATTCGTATTTCGGATGCTTCCGCCAGCGAGTTTTTCTAGACAGTGCGAGACAATACAGACTATGCATGTATAATTCCATAATCCGCGAGCGGACTGTAATAGCCCATTTTGACTTAATGTAAATTACGTACTTAGTTCGTAATGTTCATATCATTCTCGGGATCATTAAATATTCAAAGTATAAGTCAATTTATGTTCAATCGCTCGATAAAAATATTATAGAATTAAATCGTACTTAATCGAGCGGTAAATGTGCTAATCTTGCGCTAATCATGCATGATCATGCGCATAATCATACTTAAGTGGTTCTTTAAGTACCTCAATTATGTCCATTTAAGCCTAAGTGATCATTCAATTATCCTATGTCCTTAAACATTGGTCATTGCACGGCTAGGGTGCATAATTTCTCCCTAAACGCCTTAATCTAGGGTAATCGCGCATAATCAAGCCCTAAGCGTGCTTAGCTAATTAATAAACTCAAGTGGATGGAAATTTGGGGCAAAGTCACGTGAATTATCCATTCCTAGCACAAGTGGCCTTTTTGTGCCAAGTAGGAGGTGACTAAGCCATCAAAAGGACACCTCGTGGCCCTAGGACGCGGCAAATGGCACGAGCTCATTGGCCGTGAGCTTTTATCTCATTTTGCTCCATTTTCACGCCTATAAATCAAAATGTTGGGACATAATTTCAGCATATTACCTAAGTTATTTCCTAAGCAAGCCTTAAGCAAACTATAAACAAGATTAAGATTTATTAATCCAACCTACAGTACGCGCGCAAGGGAAGGGAAAGGGTCCGAACCAACACCAATTTCTTGTCAATTTTCTTCGGGAAATCAAAGGGTAATATGATACTAACCTTATTATGATGTTATATATATCATGCCAAGTTCAAATTATAGGTCTGAGTTCATGTAATAATCGAAAACGCTCTCGGGTGTGCATTTTAGGGCCATATCAACTCATCTCTTTATGTAGTCAACTTCTCCCGAGCAAAATATGCATCATTAGTCCTTATTTAATGTTTTATGTTCAGTATTAAAAGATAGCACGAGATAAGTCATCATTTGGTCGATGAAATGGCTAAAAGAAGTGGACCGCGCACGTAGCGCGCGCCCACTGGCTGTATTTCACCCTATTAGGGTATCTTTCATTGTGATCAACTTTGCTAGGAACATTTGTGTTCCAACAGCCTTTAAATGATAAATTATGGTCAATGAACTCATGTTGCTCGAGAAAAGTTCATGTTTGGTCGAGGGTTCACGTTAGGGCCGTCGGACGCGCCTATCGCGCATACCGTGGCCAATCACATCAATTTTCATGTTATTGTCATAACCCTCAGACCCATATATGTATAAATGTGTTAATCATGTCATGTTATGTCATATTGGTCAAGGTAAGTGGCCGAATGGCCGGCAAGGGCCGGTCACGGCATGCTGCCGCACATAGCGGCCATGCACGCTGGCCGGCAGTGCTGCCCTAGCATCATGCACGCGTGACCCCGAGCTAGTCGCTTGTGCCACGCGCAGTTAACCTCGGGTCGTGCCAACAGCGCACCCGAGTGTTTAATACCATGCCTCAATGAACCCGAGTAAGGTTCACAGGCCTCGGGACGTGCCCCGCCGCACGCCCGAGCAGTCAGTTGGCCCGGGACGTGCTAAACAGCACGCCCGTGTGCCCAGGGTCGCCTGGCAGCGCCCTGACAACCTTAGCCGCACCCGAGACGCGCGAGAAATGTCTGGTCGCGTTAGCCCTCGCGCCAGCCACACCTGGGTCGTGCCAGCCGCACGCCCAGTGCCCAGTCAGCCCGGGTACGCGTTTATCCCGCATCCCTCGCGCTTGGCCAGTGCCAGAGCCAGTGCCAACCGCACTGCCCGCGCCCAGCAGCACCTAGTGCCGAGGCCAGTCGCACCTAGCCCGTGCCCAGTGGCGTGCCATGGCCCCAACAGGCCCGGCACGGGACCGAGCCCGACCAGCCCGTGACTACCCGGTCTAGTGTGGACCGGTGGTCCAATTGGTCCGGTCCAGCCGACCCGGTTCATCCAATTAGTGAACCGGCCGGTTTCGCCGACAGTTCAAGTCTATTTTGGTTCGTAATTTTCAGTCCAAGTCTCATTCTGAAATTTAAATTATTTTCCGAGCCGAACCAGATCAATTAAGCATATCAGTGTAATTTCTGGACTTAAAAATATTTTGTGAACCCTTAATGTTTTCCGTTATATCCGGACATCATATTAAGTCGAATCGAGCATCTTAACAGTTAAATTTATTGATCTGAGCATAGTACTTAGTAATTGTTTATATTATGTTACAATTTGATCAGTTCACGACTATCAGCACTTCCAGTTTCATATCTTCAGTACAGGTGGGGACTCAGATTGGGTATTACATTGATTATAATTAAGATATCATGTTCAAGGTATGTCAAATTATGTTTTCCGCTTGGAATGGATGTTGGCCGGTTCAGGTCGCCATAATTCCGTTCTAAGTTCTAGTGGCGTCATCTACCACTAGTATGTGCACATGGATTCCGGCAATCATTGTTATCATCATTATCATTATTATCATGGCAGCCGGTAGATTCACGGATCCCGGTCCGATTTATACTGTTGACCAGGAAATTCACGGTTATGTTATATGCTTTTGATCATGATGTACTATTATTATTGCTGTTTACTTTAGTATGAGTTCCTACGGAGTACAGTGGTACTCACACCCCATTTTTATCAAATTTTTCAGGTCATGAAGTCGGTCCGGAGCTGTGAAGTTGACGGGTGGATCGAAGTTAAATATTTTGTTGTCTTGTTTTGCCACGCTATGTTCCGCTGAATTTCACTGTTTGACAAACTTTGGCTTTTGATCCGATTTCATAGTCGGATTGTAGATTATGTTAATCCGTTTTCCTTGTAAATTTTAAACGATCGTAACGGATTTCTAAAGATAAAATAAATCTTTTAGTAACGCTCCGAATCATTTTCTTAAACTATTTTTAAAAGATATCTCTAAAACGTACTCTGATAATTAAGTTAAGACGCGGCGTTACAGGACAGTCTGGTTGCATGTTTTTATTATGTCTGTGGGCAAGCCCAAGTTCAGTTTAAGTTTTTATCTGCCACATCCCGCAATAAGTCAGTATTTTCGAAAACCCAGCTCGCACGTTCTTTCGAAAATAATAACGAAATTTTACTCTGATTTTTCAAAGCTAGTAGTCAGGCGGGGTGTGACAGATGTCTTGAAATCAAAGACGTTTGACTTCGCCTTACTCTCCGACCTTGAGATTTTAGAGACCATCGAATCCTACCTTGACGCGCTTCGCTTGAAGTCTTACGCCCGCTTGGTCCACCCGACATACCGGAACCTCACACTCGAGTTCTTCAGTACATTCGAGATTCCGTCGACCGAGGACTACATGATGTGCGGTCTACTTGGGACAGAGAGGATCATCACTGTCGACATCATGGAAAAAGTCGTGGGACTCCACCGTGGCGGCACAAAGATGAATGAAGGAATGACTCCTGATATTTTCTGGCCCCAGCTTTCGTCCGACACGGTGTGGGACTCACAGGGCTTGGCTAATAGCCTTATCAAGGACGGTGTTGTCGCTGTGATGCACAAATTTTTGTGCTATAGTGTGTTCGGGATGAAGGAGACAAACAAAGTCACTCAGATTGACCTCGCCCTGCTGTGGGTGTTAGAGTAGGGTACCTGGCGTTCCAATCTAATTGGAAGTATTCTACTTGTAAATACAGTCTATTGGAATTATATTATGAATAAGGCATTTCTTTATCTTAAGAGAAAACATTTATCTTATAATTGCACTTAAGATAAAATCCCTAGATCACTTATGGTTATAAGGTATGGTTGCGCATAGAGATGGTGATCATGGAACATACCTTGAAAGCCGTGATCTTAAATACAGTTCCAAGTCGATGGATGTTTCGAGATGGGATATCGAATAATCCATAAAAGACTTGCACATAGTTTGTATGCTTGTTGGACAAGAATGTTGCATTCCATCAACATTAGCGTAAGACGTAAGTACATTTATGTGGGTGCTTGTTAGAGAACAAGTTCACTGAACATGACCGTATGAAAATTCTTAATGAAGAATTTATTCAGTCGAATAAGAATTTTCATGTTACAATAGTACATGACTAATCCTAAGACTTGAGGCACAATGGTAACTTTGTGCATATTACATTCTACTTTGATTTATCCTTTTGGTAGCTAGCACTATCGTTTAAAGGGATAAGTTGGGTATTATGTTAATATGTATGGAAGTTTGTTAGTGGCCAATAAAGGATTCGACACTTATGAAGATAAGTGAATTTCCTATGTGTTTCATAGTTATTAATCCAAAGTCCTTGGCCAAGGCAGAGATGAATAGTGATTCATAACCGGGTTAATAAACATGAAATAGAATCATAGTTATTAAGTCAATTTGGGTTTCGACAAAATCATACCCAAGACTTAATCGGGAAATTAGATGTCGAAAGGATTTTACATGTATGGAGTTGTAATCGGAATAGGTTTACTCGCTATTCACTTAATACTAGATTCATGCTACTTGCTAGGTGTTACCATGATATGTGGGTTCATAAATTAAAGGGTTAATTCATGAATAAGAGTTAATAAGATTTAACTCAAATTACAAAGTGTTGTAAACCCACTACTAGTATTAAGGTGAACCTAAAAGGTCACACTAATTATGAACAAAGGTAAAGATTGTATTTCTAATGGTTAGAATTAATTGATAAATATCTAATTTGATTAGATATCAATTAAAGGAATATATTAATCAATAAGATTGATTAATTACATTTTGGATATTACTTTAGTAATTAAGGTAATTACTAAATTAATAAAGTTGAATTTTAAAATAGGATTTTAAATTTCAAAAATCCAAAATAATAATAATATGATTATTATAATATTGGGAAAATGATATAATAATAAAGTCTTGAGAAAGATTCTCAAGATTTATTATCCAATTATTATTTATATCTTTAAATATGATTTAAGGATTAAAATAATAAATATGATTATAATAAAATGGTTGTTGATGGTTGTTTGAACTACTTAACATATCTTATTATTTTCAAAGTCAAAAGTTAGTAAATACTATTTAAATAAAATTTGATTTTATTTAATATTACTAAATGTTGATTATTTTATGCTAAAATGTTTAGTATAAATATGTGCAAAATGGTTTTGCATTTAAGTGAAGTTTTTGATCCTAAATTTCTAAGTGTTAGAAAGAGAAGAAAGTGTTCTTCATAAAACTTCAAGAAAGAGTTCTTAAAATTCCCAAATAAAATTCATAAATATTCCTATACAAGAAAACCGAGTCTTTTCTACTAGCGAAGGAAAGTCGTCGGAACCGGGCTTCATAGGGTGGATACGTTTAGAGGGAAGACACTTGGATTCCTCTAGCGAGTAACCTCAAGTCGTTGAAGTTACAACCGGGAACCGATTCCCTCATCCATCATCAATAGTGAAGGAGTTCAAGACATTCGGTAAATATTTTTACTAGTATTTACTTTATAGTAACAAATCAAAATTTGTATATGATGCATGTTTTAAAGATGACGATCAGTTAATTCGCAATTAGTATGTACGGGTGTTGTATTTATACGATAAATACTTACTTTAAAAATTTTAAATTCCGCTGCGTACAGCCCGTACGGTACTATCGAACCCAACAGTGGTATCAGAGCCACGGTTATCGTCTTTAAAACAGATTTTGATTTGTTAAGACTTATGAGATAAGCAATATAATTAATTTTTTATATGATAAAAATATTAATTATAAAATTAAAAATCGTTTTTAAGCCACACGAGTCGTGTGACCTTGTCACACGAGTCGTGTGGCATGAAGAAAAATTTTGATTTTAGCTTCGTGATTTTCACACGAGTCGTGTGACCTTGTCACACGAGTCGTGTGAGCTCACACGAGTCGTGTGACGAGCCACACGAGTCGTGTGAGTCTGGGAAAAATTTTGATTTTCAATTCGTATTTTTCACACGAGTCGTGTGATAAGATCACACGGGTCGTGTGACCCTCACACGAGTCGTGTGACTCATAAATTGATATTTTATGTTCATTTCATTAGATGAATGTTTTAGGGATGATCATGAGCCTCATATTCATTATGTTTGAATGGATGTTTTCATTTTCAATATGATTGAATGAATGAATGGATGTTTAATTATGTTTTCAATATGATTGAAGAAATGTAATTTATCGAGACCTGCGAGTCTCTTGAGATGAAATTTGTAAAATTTTAAATTTTGTATCGTTAGAGATTAGATCAAGGTGGAGACCGTTCGATGACAAAGGCCCACGCATGTGTGGGTAATTTTACAAGTTGTAATCTCGAAGGCCTGTGCTTGTACGGGTAGATAGAATAAATGTAATAGAAGTAGTTCTACTATTTGTTTTATCACGTACATATGCATAGATCCATTTTGGCTCGAATGGATCGAATAGGAAAGGACATGATCATCCCACCATGCATTAGATGTATGTTAGGTTTATTTACGCTTTCGTTTCATTAGATGACTGAAACTGGTAAATAAACGTAAAGATGGTAATCGATGAGATCAAGGAACCCAAACGGATTAATTTGATTAATTCCATATCAAATCAATAATGGATAAAAATAAGTTGGAACTTATTAATCCAGGCCTTCCATCAAAAGTAGATGACATGAGATGCTACGATGTTTTATCATTGGCCACGAGTCGTGGGATGATTCTATGTCGAAAGCTGTGAACTCTATTAAATATATTGATATTCGTGAGACGGATTCCTCTTTGTGTTGGCCATGAGTCGTGGGACACTCTGGTGGGCCGTTATCATGAAAGTTTTGATGGGTTTGATTTGACACCGAGTAATATATATGGAGTCATAAAATTGAGGTATATAAGGAAAGGTGAGGCAAAACATCTTGAAGGTTGTATAGAGATACAATTGTCAAAAAGTTGACTACCGATAAAATTGTTTCATGGTGGCATCATAAAATTGGGACATGAAATATTTTTATTGGACTTCAAGCCCACTATGAAAATAATGATTTTCATAATTATAATGAGGTTCTAATTAAATTAGTGGGAGACATTTAATGTTAAAGACCTAATATTAAATGAATATAAATTCCATAGTCTAATTATTTTCTGCTTCGTTTGTTATTTTTGTAGATCAAACTACTAAAATGGCTAAGAATCCAATCGCGAGTATCCTTGATCATAATAAATTAACTGGTCCCAACTTCAATGATTGGTTGAGGAACCTAAAGATTGTTCTTCAGTCTGAGAAGCGAGAGTATGTTTTGGAAACAGCTCCTCCTCCTCCACCGGAGGATCAGACTGCTGAAGAGTATGGAGCCTACTTGCGTCATGTTGATGACAATCTCCAAGCTCGGTGCTACATGCTAGCATCAATGTCTAATGAGCTACAGAGACAGAACGAATTACTGAATAATGCTTCTGAAATCCTAACTCACCTGCAAGAGTTGTATGGTGATCGGACGCGACAAATTAGATATCAGATATCTAAAGAGCTTTTCAGGTGTCGTATGACCGAGGGCTCTTCAGTTCATGATCATGGACTGAAGATGATAGCTCTTGTGGAAAGACTCGAATCACTTGGAGTCATTATGGATAATGAACTCTATGTGGATTTATTGTTGCAATCTCTGCCAGCGTCATTCGATAACTTTGTCGTTAACTACAACATGCATAATATGGAAACTGATCTTCCAGGATTATTAAACATGTTGAAGACGGCTGAGTCCACCATTAAAAAGGACAAGCCGGTACTTCTTGTTGGATCCACTTCCGGATCAAAGGCTACTAAGTCTAAGAAAAGGAAGAGGAAGGGAAAGGTTCCCAATAAGCCCAACAAGAAGGCATATAATGATAAAGGGAAGAACAAACAGAAGGTTAATTCTCAGGCCGATCATGAATGTTTTCATTGTGGCAAAACTGGGCACTGGAAGAGGAACTGCAAGGAGTATCTTGCTAGTCTGAAAAGTTCAGGTATTTATTTTGTTGAAGTTAACTTGTCTGTTAACGATTCTTCTTGGGTATTGGATACCGGCTGTGGCTCACATATTTGCAATGATTTGCAGATGATGGCAAGAAGTAATATGCTAGATGGTGAAGAAACAATCCTAAGGATGGGCAATGGGGCAAGAGTTGCTGCTAAAGCTATTGGGACTGTTTATCTAGCATTGAATAATGATGTAAAGATTTGTCTATCAAACTGTTTGTATGTTCCGGATTTAATAAAAAACATTATTTCTATTCCAATATTGGATAAGGAAGGTTTTAAGTTCGTCATTGAAAATGGAAAATGTTCTATTTTCAAAGACACAACTTTTATTTATTCCGGAAATTTGACAAATGGGTTGTATACCATTACACCAGAAAGACCCATCCTAACCATTCAACAAAATAAAAGGAAATTAAATAATCATAGTTCATTCACAATTTGGCACGCTAGATTAGGTCATATATCCGAAAAACGGATTCACAAATTGGGACCTAAACTCGACCTTAGGGGAGAGGATAGGTTGCCTACATGTGAGTCATGTCTTAAAGGTAAAATGACTAAATCACCATTTGTTGGACAAGTGGAGCGATCTAAAGGTCTGTTGGATTTGATCCATACGGATGTTTGTGGACCACTAAATGTTAGTGCCAAGGGGAACTATCACTATTTCATAACCTTCACTGATGATTATTCACGGTATGGTTATGTGTACCTATTAAGGTTCAAATCTGAAGTATTTGAAAAGTTCAAAGAATTCAGAAATGAAGTGGAGAAACAAATTGGTAGAAATATTAAAGTTCTTCGATCGGATCGAGGAGGTGAATATTTAACAAATGAGTTTCTTGATTATTTAAGAGATAATGGGATTGTCTCACAGTGGACGCCTCCTGGAACTCCACAACTCAATGGAGTTTCCGAAAGGAGGAATCGAACATTGTTGGACATGGTTCGATCGATGATGAGTTCCACTGATCTACCTCTTTCATTCTGGGGCTATGCCTTAGAAACAGCAGCATATATTTTGAATAGAGTGCCAAGTAAAGCTGTACCCAGCACACCTTATGAGATATGGTGTGGTAAATCACCCTCATACAAGTATTTACGAGTATGGGGTTGTACTGCTTATGTAAAGCAGTTAGTGGGAGGTAAGTTGGATATGAGATCCATCTTATGTAAATTTGTGGGGTATCCAAGAGAGTCTATTGGATACTATTTCTATGACCCCTCTGAACAAAAGGTGTTTGTTTCGAGGAATGCTGTATTCTTAGAGGAAGAGTTTATCTCAAAGAATAGTGGAGTCATAGAACTTAATGAAGAACCACAAGAAATTCCACAAAGTACCACAAATAACATACCAGTAGAGACTGGACCATCTGAAACACAACCTCTTCGGAGATCCGAAAGGGTTTCTAGGGCGCCTGAAAGGCTATACCTATTGTCAAAAGACAATGAAGAGGGACTCCTTTTGGATAATGATCCAATAAGCTATGATGAGGCAATGTTGGACATTGACTCAGATAAATGGCAAGAAGCTATGCAATCCGAAATAGATTCCATGTATTCAAACAAAGTATGGACTTTGGTTGATCCACCACAGGGTATTGTACCCATAGGTTGTAAATGGGTTTACAAGCGAAAACGTGGTGTAGATGGAGAAGTAAATACTTTTAAAGCAAGACTGGTTGCTAAAGGTTATACTCAAAAACAAGGTGTTGATTATGAGGAAACTTTTTCACCAGTAGCAATGCTTAAATCTATTCGGATATTGCTAGCCATAGCTGCGTATTATGACTACGAGATATGGCAAATGGATGTGAAAACTGCTTTTCTTAATGGAAATATTAAGGAAGACATTTATATGAAACAACCGCAAGGTTTCATATCCAATGGGAGTGAACAAATGGTTTGTAAACTTCAAAGGTCTATTTATGGACTTAAACAAGCTTCGAGGAGTTGGAATATTCGGTTTGATGAAACGATCAAAACGTTTGATTTTCATAAGAATCCGGATGAACCATGTGTTTATAAGAAGGTTAGTGGGAGTGCAGTTACATTTGTTGTTCTATATGTTGATGACATCCTACTCATTGGGAATGATGTAGGGATGTTGCAGTCAACTAGGACATGGTTGTCAAAACAGTTTTCCATGAAAGACTTGGGAGAAGCATCCTTTATCCTAGGGATAAAAATCTATAGGGATAGATTTAAACGGATGATCGGACTATCCCAGTCGACGTACATAAATAAGGTGCTACAACGGTTTAGCATGGAAGAATCCAAACGAGGATATATTCCAATGAGTCATGGGATTTCTCTTTCTAAGACGATGTCTCCAAAGACACCTGAAGAAAGAGAACGGATGAGTCATATACCTTATGCATCAGCTATTGGTAGCATTATGTATGCAATGTTATGTACAAGACCTGATGTGGCTCATGCACTTAGTGTAACGAGCAGATATCAGTCTAATCCAGGTGAAGAACACTGGAAAGCCGTTAAGATGATTCTTAAGTACTTACGAAGGACTAAGGATATCTTTATGGTATACGGCAATGGAGAACTGAAACTAGAAGGCTTTACTGATTCTGGTTTTCAGTCCGATAAAGACGACTATAAATCCATGTCTGGATACTTATTTACTCTGAATGGAGCAGCAGTTAGTTGGAAAAGTTCCAAACAAGAAACAATTGCTGACTCTACGACAGAGGCTGAATATATTGCTGCATCTGATGCTGCAAAAGAAGCTGTTTGGATAAGGAACTTTATCCAAGGGTTGGGTGTAGTACCATCCGTTGTTGATCCAATAATGATTTATTGTGATAACAATGGGGCTATTGCGCAAGCAAAGGAGCCAAGATCTCATCAAAAATCCAAACACATTATGAGGCGATACCATTTGATTAGAGAAATCATTGGTAGAGGCGATGTCGTGATGGAGCGAGTCGACTCAGCAGAAAATATAGCAGACCCCTTAACTAAACCCTTATCACAGAAAGTGTTCGAAGGACATCTTGAGAAGATGGGTCTTAGATACATGAGTGATTGGAACTAGGGCAAGTGGGAGATTGTTAGAGTAGGGTACCCGGCGTTCCAATCTAATTGGACGTATTCTACTTGTAAATACAGTCTATTGGAATTATATTATGAATAAGGCATTTCTTTATCTTAAGAGAAAGCATTTATCTTATAATTGCACTTAAGATAAAATCCCTAGATCACTTATGGTTATAAGGTATGGTTGCGCATAGAGATGGTGATCATGGAACATACCTTGAAAGCCGTGATCTTAAATACAGTTCCAAGTCGATGGATGTTTCGAGATGGGATATCGAATAATCCATAAAAGACTTGCACATAGTTTGTATGCTTGTTGGACAAGAATGTTGCATTCCATCAACATTAGCGTAAGACGTAAGTACATTTATGTGGGTGCTTGTTAGAGAACAAGTTCACTGAACATGACCGTATGAAAATTCTTAATGAAGAATTTATTCAGTCGAATAAGAATTTTCATGTTACAATAGTACATGACTAATCCTAAGACTTGAGGCACAATGGTAACTTTGTGCATATTACATTCTACTTTGATTTATCCTTTTGGTAGCTAGCACTATCGTTTAAAGGGATAAGTTGGGTATTATGTTAATATGTATGGAAGTTTGTTAGTGGCCAATAAAGGATTCGACACTTATGAAGATAAGTGAATTTCCTATGTGTTTCATAGTTATTAATCCAAAGTCCTTGGCCAAGGCAGAGATGAATAGTGATTCATAACCGGGTTAATAAACATGAAATAGAATCATAGTTATTAAGTCAATTTGGGTTTCGACAAAATCATACCCAAGACTTAATCGGGAAATTAGATGTCGAAAGGATTTTACATGTATGGAGTTGTAATCGGAATAGGTTTACTCGCTATTCACTTAATACTAGATTCATGATACTTGCTAGGTGTTACCATGATATGTGGGTTCATGAATTAAGGGGTTAATTCTTGAATAAGAGTTAATAAGATTTAACTCAAATTACAAAGTGTTGTAAACCCACTACTAGTATTAATAGTGAACCTAAAAGGTCACACTAATTATGAACAAAGGTAAAGATTGTATTTCTAATGGTTAGAATTAATTGATAAATATCTAATTTGATTAGATGTCAATTAAAGGAATATATTAATCAATAAGATTGATTAATTACATTTTGGATATTACTTTAGTAATTAAAGTAATTACTAAATTAATAAAGTTGAATTTTAAAATAGGATTTTAAATTTCAAATCCAAAATAATAATAATATGATTATTATAAGATTGGGAAAATGATATAATAATAAAGTCTTGAGAAAGATTCTCAAGATTTATTATCCAATTATTATTTATATCTTTAAATATGATTTAAGGATTAAAATAAGAAATATGATTATAATAAAATGGTTGTTAATGGTTGTTTGAACTACTTAACATATCTTATTATTTTCAAAGTCAATGGTTAGTAAATACTATTTAAATAAAATTTGATTTTATTTAAATATTACTAAATATTGATTATTTTATGCTAAAATGTTTAGTATAAATAGATGCAAAATGTTTGTAAAGATGTGAAGTGATTTTGTGAGAAAATCAAAGAGAGAAGAAAGTGTTCTTCATATATTTCAAGAAAGTGTTCTTCATAATTCCCAAATTATATCTATATATATATTCCTATACAAGAAAACCGAGACATTTCTACTAGCGAAGAAAGGTCGTCGGAACCGGGCTTCATAGGGTGGATACGATTAAAAAGCGAGTAACCTCAAGCCGTTGAAGTTACAACCGGGAACCGATTCCCACAATCCACATCTTTGTTGAAGGAGTTCAAGACACTCGGTAAATATTTCGTATTAGTATTTAGAATTTACTTACAACAAATCAAAATTTGTATATGATGCATGTTTTAAAGATGACGATCAGTTAATTCGCAATTAGTATGTACGGGTGTTGTATTTATACGATAAATACTTAGTTTAAAAATTTTAAATTCCGCTGCTTAAAGCCCGTACGGTACTAGCGAACCCAACAGTGGGCTATGCTCGAGAGGAAGGACCGAGATATGTTGGATATTTTTAATGAAGAGTGATGAGCCGTCATTCAGAACAAGAGAGCGACAGCCTGCTTTGGTCATATGGTGACCGCTCTGGCTTTGCACTTCCATGTTGACCCGGAGGCGTCTGGCAGCCTTCCTACTCGTATGTGGTTCATTGACTCCTACGAGCTGAGTCATTCGGGCCTAATCCGTGATCGCCGCACCTTTGAGGCCTATACAGAGTGCCCGGCCTACGCCGCCTATATGAAGAAGGTGGTTGCGGCCGCTTCCACAGCTCAGGCAGGATAGTCTCGTCCTGAGCAGGAGACTGAGGATGCCCACGAGACGGAGGAGATAGAGCACGATCAGGCTCTTATCGACGAGGACCATCGCCTTCCGCCTCCTGACGATTAGCAACCGACCCCGGAGGTAGATTCCCGGGAGCCACGGACCACCTGTTCGCAGCAGCGTCCAGCAGGTACATCTGCACCGCCCGCTTGGTGGTGCCAGCCTCCTCCGTGGTGGGCGGCGTTCGAGGACCGCTACGATCGGGACATGCGCGACATTAGTGCCCGGTTCGACAGCGCCGACCTCCGCTTTTAGGCTACAGAGGCATGGCAGACCCAGTGGGACGCACAGTTTGCACAGTGGAGCTTCGGCACTGGCCATCCCTTTCCTCCTCCTCCTCCTTCTCCTCATGGACCACAGTGACTTGTCACTATGTTGGTTAGCTTTTCTTTTTTCTTTTCTCCTTATTATGTTTATTTTTGTATTTTCTCTTCTTTGTTGTGTCGTGTCGGTTGATTATGTAGTCCACCTTCCTTACACTGCGGATCGACAATGAGGACATTGTCTGATTTTAAGTGTGGGGGAGTTTTATGTGGCTATTTGGTTGATCAGGTCTAGTTTCTTTTGTTTTAGGATGTGTTTTTATTTCTTTCTCTTGCTTTGTGGACCGGTCTAGTGTAGGTTTTATGTGTTTTGGAGTCTGTACTTGGAAAATTCATGATGAGTTGAGACGTGTTTAATGAATT
Organism: Striga asiatica; assembly: GCA_008636005.1. NCBI lineage: Eukaryota > Viridiplantae > Streptophyta > Magnoliopsida > Lamiales > Orobanchaceae > Striga > Striga asiatica. Next base: position 221,946 of record BKCP01005417.1, on the reverse strand, counting down.
CGATGAGTTGTGATGATGGTATTGTATGGCATAGCGTGATGAAATGCTTGGTTAATGGCTTTGATTGACATTCATATATTTGCCTAGTGAGGTTTGAGCCTTATTTCTTTCTTGAGATACATTGGTCGTGCTCTTGTTTGATTAGAACTTGCCCTGAGTCTGCATCGAAATGAATCAATTTAGGTTGTGGACTGTGAATATGATTAAGGCATTTTTTGTATGTTTCTATCCTTGTTCTACTTGCAGTTATTCCCTAGTTGCCCTTTTGAGCCTAATTGTGTTTATATATATATATAACCTCGTGATGATGACATTGTTGAGTCTCGGGTTGAGAATAGGAGGGGATAATTGTGGAGTATTGTTTATATTTCCAAAAAAAAAGGAAAAAATGTAGTCGAATGGATTGTAAATGTCCAAAGAGGTTGACACAAAAAAAAAAGAAAAAAAAAATATGACCAATAAGGGTCGCACCAAAAAAAAAAAGAAGGAAGCAAAACAAAATAAGTTGGGTGAAACGTGTGTTTTTAGGAGAAGTGTGGGAGAAGATCCGGTTTGTTTGAGCAACCGGTTGAGCTTGCATTCGTGGGTTAGGAGTTTGAGTTGTATTCGAGCCACTTAGCCTATATTTATCCTACCTGTCCAAAGAGCCTACGTTACAACCCTAAAAGACCTTTTGATTCACTAGTCTCGATTTTGATTGGTTTAGAGTAGAAGTTAGACAATGGGCAAGCCTATGATTGAACTTGTTATCGACCAATTTGAGTGTACCCATATCTTTATCTGTATAAGAAAGTGAGTGAGGCACACATGTACATTCCCATACTTGAGAGGACGTCATATTAAAGTTTAGCGATCAAGCATGTAGTCGTGTTATGTTCGTATATGCCATTTGAATGCTCATTGTTGAAGTTGAACGTGTTGAGACTTATCTTGTTATCGACTAATGTCCAGGCTCGCTTTTGTTTTGTGTCTCGCCTTTTCTTTTCTTTTCCCTTTGTTCGGGACGAACAAATGTCTTCATGTAGGGGAGTTGTTTGTCTCATTTTTGTGTCTTTATTTCATGTTTATTTTCTTTTTGTTTTCCCCCATTTGTAGGTTTTTCGTAGTTTATTTGGTCCATTTCTTTCGTTTTTTGTTTTTGCCTTTAGTTTATGTTTATGTGCCTTTTTGCTGTATTTTGCTTCGTGTTTTTCCGTGTTTGTATTTTCAGGAGGTAGGTTGTGCCGGTCGAGGTTAGGGTTGCTTGAGCTGAGACTGTGATATCGAGAATTCTCGTGGCCGAGCCCAAATAATGACGAAGAGGACTGAAAAACGGATAGAAAACGCGCCCAGCATATGTTGCGACTCGCGAGTCGTCTCGCAACTCGCGACTCGGGTTGCGACTCGCGAACATGTCGCGACCCGCGAGAGAAACTGGGGCTAAAGGTGACGTTCCGGAGCGAGAGTCGCGACTCGCGAGATGGTGTCACGAATCGCGAGTGATGCCGCGACCAAACCCAAGAAGTTTAACATTTTGATGACGCGTGACTCGGGAGGATGTCGCGACTCGCGACCGAGGAAAAGGCAAAGTCGCGACTCGCGACTTATCTGTGCGAATTTCGAGGAGCGGGATTTTAACATCAGATTTCGGTCCTAGAGATCATTATTCACTTCCAGACTTTGTTTTTTACGCTTTTTCTCTCTAGAAACTCATTCCTTTTCATACTTTTGCACTTTGGATTTGTTTTGGAGATTGAAAACTCCTTTATCTCGCTTTGGATTTGGATGCACTTGGATTTGACATTGGATTCTTTATATTAATCGTAAGTTCTTTTTCTCAATTGTTTTGTTGATGATGATGGCTTGGGTTGATATGAATTGTGATGTTAAATTTGTTATGAGTAGCTAAATCCACTCGCTAGGGATAGGGGATGATTAATTAGGTTCGTTAATAACTGAATGCTTTTGATTGTTCATGTCTATGCGAGTTGTGTGAATTATAGGATTAGTAGATTGATCACCTTTCTAACCTAATTAATCAACGTGTAGAACCGAGAGGGGAGACGTTGGTCGAATTAGCCTCGTTTAGAATAGATTTGTAATAGCCAGTTCTGTATTAATAAAAATGACAGTTTTTAGTTCCAAGTTGAACTATTTCTTTTTATTAATACTGCTCGTCTTGAGTTCCGAGCCCAGTTATCAGCTATTCAATTTCAGTTATTAATTCCGGTCCATTTATTTTTAGCAATGGAATTTATTCAGTTGGAATTAATATTCCCAGTTGACGAATAATCGAGACCGAGTATGTTTCAATAAATTGTCTAAGTCGAGCCGTGTCCGGAACCAAGTCGTTCGGTCACGAGTATCGCGCCTAGTTCGCGTCTAGTCAAGTATCGAGCCCGGGTTGTGTCGAGTCTTGTTCGAGCCCTGGTCTTGCTCATAGCCTTACTTAGAGTATTTTCTATGTATGAGATCTTTTATCGAGCCTTGGATGTTATTCCCTCGATCAAGTATACCGCACCTAGCTCGTGCGTGGCCCCGAGATCACTCGCGCCTAGGGTTCGCGAGTTAGGGCCAAAGCCGTGCCAAGTTCGCACCAAGTCATTACCGAGTATTAAGGGGAATTTTTCATAAGTCTTGTGGCACCTAAGTGTGTCAATTATTCAGCCATAGGCACGGGTTAGCCTCGGTCCAAGTGTATACCGAGCCCGAGCCAAAGTCGCGCCCTAGTACCCGCACCGTAGCCCACGCGCGAGTTCAAGCATGGCCCAAGTCATGGCCAAACGCTTATGGCATATTTTTCTAAGTATAGAGAAGCTTAACCAAGTCTCATTTAAGCCTTATGCTCGGACCAAGGCAAGGAGACGCGCAGCCCGAGCCCAGCACACAGTCGCGCGCCCAGGCCCAAGTGCCGCGACCAGCAGGCCCGCGCCAGCCTTGCACAGCCCACTCCTTGGCCCAATGCTTGATTATTCCAAGCCAATCCTATTGCCCAAGATGTTGCGGTTAATTGGGGGATTAAGTGGAGTTAATTAGGCTTAAGAAGCCCTAAGGAATGTTAAGGATGGTCAAAGGGGCATTATGAATATTTTAAGGTGAGTGGGCATCCATGTGCAATTTTTAAATGCTTGGAACCTTGTCCCCTTGTGCTCCAGCCGACCAGACCTGCTCCTTTCAGCCATATTCTCTGCAAGATGCTCCATATTTCCGTGCAAGTCAGGTGGTGAGACCAAGACTATGCCACGCCCAAGGCTCCTCCTTGTCCCATGCACATGTGTTGGGAGTTCTGTCCCACATTTTGCTCCCTTGGTTCATCCGCCCATATGCTGCATAAAAAGGACACTTCTCATCATTGTTGTGACTCTTGGTCACTTAAAAGCTCCAGCACTTTAGAATTTTGAGAGCCAAAAACCGAGAGCAACCATAAGCCTAGCCGCGCGCACCTTGAGCCCGAGTGGAGGGAGTGCTCGTGTTCAACCTGCTCCAGCCATTTCCCTCAAAGCTTAGCATCTTCCAAATATTATTTGGATTTTTCTAAGTGTTTTGAGTCTACCTCGCTCAACCAAATTAGCCTCCAAGCCGAACCTAAGGACCAAGTCGCGAGTGAGCCCGAGCTAAGGCCATTAGCACCATTCTCGAGTTCGAGCAAGGTTAGCTCGTGTTTATCATTTTTCCCAGCTTATTCATGACAAAATAGGAATTATCATGTTGAAAAATGATGTCATGCATGTTCATCATATGGAGTTCCGAATTTTTGAAGTATTGAGCCCTAATTTCATAAGTTTTTGTACATGCATGATATGGCCGAGTTTCATAGTTTAAAAATCCTCAAAAATCATGAGTATGACATGGTTAAAAGGATAGCATGCATTGAGTTCATATGTTCGGTCAATTTGTTAAGTGAAATCGAGCCATTTTCACCTCCGAACCTAAGTACATATGCATGCATGTTATAGCCAATGTTCTAGCCTCTTTAGACATGGTTTTTTATGCTTAGTATTCGACCGTAAGTGTTTTGATAAGTTCAGCATGTTAGTTCGGTGACCTAGGGTCCAATGGTGCCATATAGGCCCTACCGGACCGAGCCCTCAGCCACCCAAGTTGCCCTAGCATTTCTTGGCTTTTTTACATGTTATTTATCATGTTGAGTTTTTTTGGGTTGGTAGTCACCGAAAAAGTTGCCGGAAGTTCGGCAAAGGACCGGCTAGGGTCACCAGCCGTGCCAGTCGCGCGTGCCATGCCCGTGCCGCGTCGCAGAGGCCAGGCAGTGCCTCTGTCCGTGCCCGCGCCCAGCGCTCGCGAGGCACCGCAGCCCCCAGTGCACGCGACAGCGCCCAGCAGCGCCTGTCCGTGCCAGCCAGCGAGGTCTCAGCGCCAGTCGCGCCAGAGCACCTCCAACAGTGCCCGACAGCGTTGTCCCAGTGTCAGTGCACGCGTGACCTCGAGCCAGTCACTCGTGCCACGCTGAGTCGACCTCGGGTCGTGCCAGCAGCGCACCCGAGTGTTCAGTGCCGTGCCTTAGTGAACCCGAGCCGTGTTCAGAGGCCTCGGGACGTGCCCAGCAGCACGCCCGAGAAATCAGTTGGCCCGGGACGTGCCCAGCAGCATGCCCGCGTGTCCAGGGTCGCCCGGCAGCACCCTGACAGCCTTAGCCGTGCCCGAGCCACGCGAGTAGTGCTTGGCCGTGTCAGTTCTCGTGCCAGACGCACTCGGGTCGTGCCCAGCCGCACGCCCAGTGCTCAGTCAGCTCGGGTACGCATCAGCCCCGCGTCCCTCGTGTTCGGTCGTGCCCAGCAGCGCGCCAACACTCTCAGTTGACCTCGGCTGTGCCTAGTAGCACCCGAGTGGCACCAGTTGTGCCCGTGGTCGTGCCCAGCAGCGCACCAACACACCCAGTGACCTCGGCCGTGCCCAGCAGCACCCGAGTGGCCCCAGTGTGCCAAGGCCGTGCCAGCCAAGCCTGGCCGTGCCTGTCCGCGCCCAGCAGCGCCTAGTGCCGAGGCCGGTCGCACCCAGCTCGTGCCCAGCGTCGTGCCAGGGCCCCAGCAGGCCCGGCACGAGACCGAACCCGGCCAGTGCGAGTAGCCCGTGACCGCCCGATCCAGAGTGAACCGGTGGTCCGACCCGGTCCGGTTCAGTCCGACTGGGTTCAATCATTTAGCGAACCGACCGGTTCTAGCCGGCGGTTCGAGTCAGTATTGGTTCGAGTATTTCGGTCCGAGTTTTATTCCGAAATTTAAGTAATTTTCTGAGCCAAACCATATCAGTTAAGCGCATCAGTCTAATTTCCGGACTTATAAATTAATTCAGAGAACCCCTATAGCGTTCCTTTATATCCGGATGAGTAATCTGACAGAGTAGAGCATCCTAGCATATTATTGACCATATGACGAGCATAGTACTTAGTATAATTGCTTATATTTTTTTGTAGCTTGAGGAGTCAGCTACCAGCACAGCCGCACTTACCCATTTTCAAAGCAGATCAGGTGGGACCCAGTCTGGGTTATACATTGAGTATAATAGCCGATATCACGTTCAAGTATGTATATGAGTTTTATCCGCTTGGGGTTAAGGCTGAGTTGTCCTTCCCTAAGTTCTGGTGGTGGCCCAGTTCACCCTAAATATACCATCAGAGTGTGCAAACGGTACCGGCCAGAGTGTCCGGGAGTTACCGGCCAGAGTGTCCGGGAGTTCAGTTACTTATATATACTAGTTCTGTGATATCATTATTAGTATTCCTGTTTACTTTAGAATGGGTTTTTATGGAGTACAAGTGGACCGTACTCACCCCCACTTTATATTTTCAGATGGCAGGGTCGGCGAGCAGGCGTGAGTCGAGCTGTGGTGGTTGTGGTTGTGGAGATGGCACAGCGAGCCGTTCCAGGGACATTTGTTATCATGTTTTGTATAACTAATATTTCCACGCATTTTCAGACTTTCCGCTATGCTTGCTTTTATTTCGAACTTACATGACAGTACTTTCAGCCTTAAATAATTTACCCAGTTCGCCAGTACGAACAGGTCCAAATTAATATGCATGATTCGATAAAATATAAATCTGATTCCTTTAAGTCTAAACCAGCCGTTAGACCTAGTTTAAAGAAAATAGATTTTTAAGCAGAAAAGTTTTAGCAGCATCCCGAGGTAGTTTGCAAATGATTTCGAAAAATTTAAAAGCGTTTTCGAAAGAGTTAAAATTTGCGAAAAATTGGACCTATAGAAGCGGGGTGTTGCAAGATTTGTTCGGAAATGTATAATCTATGTGTTGTTGTAATTGGTAGTTGATCGTTTACATTCACTCTCTTGTTACAAAGAGTTATTGAGAGTGAACCTCTGAACGAGAAACAGTTCAAGTCCCTTAACCGAGCAATTGATTGCCGGTAATTGTGATAGAACCGAAAGCAATTATCCCCGATTCCCTAGCTCTTTAATCATTTAGTGAATTTGTTCGCCATTTAAATTGCGTTTAATCTAGTTTTAGTATCCTTAGTTGATAATGGAAAACCCCAAAATATTGAACTAGAGTGTTTAGGAATTTGTTTTCTCTTTTTCGTGATTGAATAAACGCACAAGAATATCCGGCTAACCTTCCTTGCGATACGACCCGGGGAACGAATCTTTCGATTCTACTCTAGTAAAAATACTGACAACAGGATCCACAGGACCACATGCAATTTCTAGACTTTCCTAATATAGAAAGAGTATTGTAGGACCCACATCTAACTTTCCAAAAATAGAAAGTGAGTTGCTTAATTATATAGTAGATAAATACTTTTACATGAAAATAAATAACTGAAAAATATTAAATAAAAATAATTGTAAAAATTAACAACAATACAAATATTCAAATGATTAACAAGTGTTGTCAAAGTTAGTTTGATTAATATCTCTTAGGGGTGTTAATAAATTTTTCCACTCCATATTTAATTAATACTAAAAATCCAACTCAACTTTATTCCAACACCACTATCCTCAATATTATAAATGTAATTAAATAATTCTAGATAATCATTCTTGTGTATCATATCAATTTTAATTCACTATTCATCCATTCACATAATTTTAATTAACTATCACTTTACATCTTCTCTCTTTTACTTTACATTAAACCAACTTTAATTATTTTATTTTGAATACTATTTAAATATAAACACAAAATTCTACTAACTAATCATACCAAGGTTTCAGAATTAAACATATTTAACAAAAAAAATCTTGTTTTGAACGAATATATTTGTATCCAATAATATATCAAGCAATCCCTTAGTTGCACAACATTTTATTGTTTCGACTGTGCAAAATTTACACGCATCTTTCATTATTTTTCCATTAAAAATATAACTATTACAATTTTATAAATATGTTTTACATCAACTTATAAATATGAAAAAATAAACTGAAAAAAAAGAAAAAAAGAAAAAGCCACTTCATCGTGGGGGGATCCCCGCCTCATGCACACAAACTACAAGATAAAGTTGAAACTCCCAAAACAGAAGCCTGTAACTGTAACACCCCGCCTTCTAATTTTAGACTTTTAAAAATCAGAGTTAAATTTTTGCTTTTTATTTTCGAAAAACTCACTTTATTTTCGAAAACGCTATAACTGACTCGCGGGATGTTACTTAACTCTACTTTACTGCTTTTCTTATCTCTTTCTCATGCAGACATAATAAATACAAGCAACCTAATCAAATCCATTTAATAAAGGTGCCATGGAGATAAAGACATTACACATGCATACGTCTGGAGTCTCATAATACATACTGAGTCTGAATATGCAAAAGCTAAAACATAAAATATGCAAGCATAGTAATAATAATACATGATCAAATGAATGACATGAAAATGTGTATAAGAAATCTACTGCTCATGACCACTACCACCGCAGGTGTTCACACTCCACGTTGGACTCTGTCACCTAAAAAGAAAGTTAGTGGGGGCGTGAGCAAAACAACTATGGTCCGCAGAAATCAGTACTGAATAAAACAACATTAATAATAACAATATCATGCCTTGAGCATATAAGAACTGAACTGATCTGATGGTTATAAAAACCCTAGACTTACAGCTCGCTCGGCAAGTGCGACTGGATGAATGGTAGGTGTCAGAGGCTCGACTCTCCCTAAATTACATAGATATTTGAGCAAAATATACTAAGTACTAAGCTCAACTAAAAACTTGAATCTTATTATTATCTGATCTTACTATGTTCGTTCGTTTGGTTTTAAAATCATTTAATCCCTATTTAGAGGAATTATGAGCTAATCTGGGAATTTATTGTCTTGAGGCATTTTTAGAGTTCGCTGAAATAATTTCTAAGTCTGGACTGCTTATCTGATTTCTATCTGAACTGGCTTATCTGATTTATTTGATTTTATCTGAACTGGCTAGGTTCGAAAAAATACTATGTCCGGAGCTAATCTGTCTGGTCTATACTGATCTGACTGGGTTCGAAAAAATACTGAATCTCGGTTCACGCTCAAACCGATATTCCGAACTGAAATTCCTGAATCGTCAAGGTTGTTCGTACTGATTCAGCTGATCTGGACCGACGGCTCGATCTGAACCAACCGGTCGCTCGTCTGACTAGATGCAACTCAGTTCAACCGTGTTCCGGTTCAACTTGATAAGTGGTGTGCTTGTTTTAGCATAGTAACCAGCAGAACATCGAGTTGGTATAAAGTGCCACATATATCAATACCAATATTCTATTCTTTGGACCCGAATGTTAAGTTGGGCAATGTTGTCCTATAAACTCTCATTGGCCCATTTGAAAATGTTTTTGATCGACTTCCTTAGAATCATGCACACCTGAGAGCCAAAAAATTTGCATCGACAAGGCCAATCGATGTTTATCCCAGTTGTGGATCAACCCAGGGACTAATGAATGGTACCATTGTTCAGATTTCAGCCCCAAAGTGAGGGAGAAAGTTCAACACTTGAGGGCATTTCTCGCTTCATGCAGATCCATCCAGGATGTGTAGTGGTTAGATGGGATTCAGGATTGGTTTCCCTAGGGATATAAATGAGTCAAGCCAAGATCAAGCTCAAACACTTAAAAAGTCAAGCTAGGCTCGTCTCATTAAGTAAACAAACCAAAAATTAAACTCAAACTCGACTCGTTTATTAATATTTACGAGCCGAGTTCAAACCAATCTAAAGCTTTAACAAGCCGAACTATATAAGATTATATCAATTCACTTTTTGAGGCTTAATGAGTCTTATCGAGTCGGTCTAAGCCTGACTCGTTGACAAAATAATCTTTAAGCGAGCTCGAGATTGGCCCGTTTATCAGCTGGGCTGAGCTCAAAAATAACTTATTTCGTTTAACAGCTCCATGTGTTTCCATTGTATATGCCGATCTGGGGGACTTTATTTTCGTGGGCAACACCTCGCCCATGATGTGAGAAGAGAGTGAGAAATTTAAAAATGGAGAAATGGTGGTAGAGGAAGAAAGAAATTGTGAAGGGAGATCAAGGATAGGTCAATGCAGATGTTCTAGGATGTTTCGAGCCTCAAGTTCGGTGATCTATTGTTCAAGTGTAGCGATCTCATTAGCTTCGTTGCAGAGGGTTATTTTAGTGGTTTGGCGGTGGAGATAGCCACTTCGAGGGATATTTCCTAAGCGTTCGAACATAGAAGGGACAGTTGAACTCAGCTCAGCGCCTGATTGAAGCTGACTTTTGCCCACTTCCTCATGATCTTCGTCAGACAATCAAATTTGTATTTTCCATTCTTATTGGCCCATGGAGGCCTTGAGAATTGCCTTCTTGGGACTATGACACTTGCAAATATGGATATTTGGGAATATGATTTTAAAGGAAAGCTTTAAGGGATAAAATAGGGATCATCTGTTTGAAAATGTCGGTTATGACTTCAACAAAGGCAAGATTGTTATAGATTTGGCTGATGTTAGTGAGAGGAGGAAAATTATCCTCTTGGTTGTCCTAGTTGTCGTTGGGATTCTTATAGGAAGACAATATGGCTAAAAATTGGCTGTAATATTCGTGTTTGAAATTTGTAAGTTGAAGATTCATCACAAACTTTATGGACCCTCCTTTTAGCGCCAATTTGTTGATCACAAAGGAGTTACCACATGTCAATTTGTATGAATTATGCGATTAAGAACATAAAATGCACTGTAATTGAGATTGCCAATAACATATGATCGACAATATAGAATTTATTGCTCTTTGAGTGTTTCTTTTTAATTAATGACTTGAATGTGGTTCCAAGTGGGGTATGATTAATTTTATTTATAAGAAATACAAAAGGAAATGCAACAATTACAATATGCCAATTATGGACGTACTTGAGTGACATGTGTCCGGAAGGGCTACATGCAAGAGAACATGTGGGAGTGATGCTTCTGAGAATGATACGTGATTGGATGGTCCCTTTTTTAGTTCCTTTTCACACTGGATCAGCAGATCGTGCGTAGCGATCTTTCGGTAGAACGACACTGGACACCTGTTAATGGATTACTCGTCTGGGCCTATGACCCATATATGTTGGACTGTGGTTTAGGTTCCAAAATAAAATATGAATCTAATAATAATGGATAGTAATAAATCACATATAACATAACTGCGGTAGAAAAACTTCCCCTTATTTATGACTTTATAATTATACAACCATGCTTCTTAATGAAATACATCGAGCCACACATACTAATATTATACAAATTTTATTCAGGCAGCTGGCGCCAATCCTTGGGCAGGTTAAAAGGTTTCTGGTCCATACAGCTGAGGAGGTCCCCGGCTTGGTCACTGCTGACGCCTGTGAGGTCAAGGTAATAGTTGTAATAATCTGCAATGTTGTTCATTTTCGGGTTGTTACCTAGATTTTCGCAAAAATCAGCACCGTACATGGCGTTGATGGTCGTCGCTAATGACCCTGTAAATCTACCCAACAAGATGTCCTTCTTAGTTGGCTTCCAATCGCCGACAAACACAGTGTGTGGTGAGGGTACCGTTATTATTTTGTGCCACCCTCTTATTAGTTCGCGGCCGCCAAAAACTGGAGTCATCCACCTCCACATTGCGATCATGAATGCGAGAGTTGCATTTTGTTCGATGAGCTCCGGGTGGTTCAACAAATCCACATTTAATGCTTTGCCTGTGCGGCAGTATGCGGTGCTACTGTTGGATCGATAAATGTACATGACATCACCATGATTAATCAAATTATTTTGTGACCAAAACATATATAGATAAACACCAAAAATGCAAGAATGTAAATAGACAATACGTGTATATTGGAAAGACCCCACGACCATAGTACTGAGCTCCCGGGTTGCATGGGCAATCAATATCAGCTTCTTCACCATCAACACAACGATTTTTGTTGGGACTCATTTCTTTGCAATAGCATAGACCCCAGCTTAGTAACCCACCTCTCGCACTTGCGTGCTCGCCTGCAACCCACACACATATATACTCAGCCTCACACCACTTAATTAAGTGGAATATTACTATTAACAAATTTGGAATAGATTAAAATGTNAAAAAAAAAAAAAAAAAAAGAATGTGGAATTTTAATTAAGCACTGACAAGAAGTTTGGGCGGCAACAAAGGCAAAGAAAGCGGCAAGTTCCTTCATCTGCATTGTCTTGTTGCCGGAGGTACAGAAGCCCTGCGGCTGAAACAGGGCGGAGGCTTGGATGAAGGACTCGTAGCTATAAAAGTAGGCTGCTTGGGCTCCCGGCGAATTCCTTTGGGGGAAAAGCTTCTCAAAATCATCGGCCGTAAAGAAATCCGAAATCTTGTAGCCGCAGCAATATGGAGACGGGGTATTACACTCCCAACCTTGTGTGCATTTTCTTTTTCCATGTTTAGTATTCACTAATGTCGCTTCTGATGGATCGCCAGCCACTGCAGTAGCCATGGCCACCAATATTGTCACAAACACAACCACCGCCATTATTTTTATTTGATTTAATTTGTTTGCAAGAATTAATTTATTTTAATTTATAGGACTAAAAAACAGTAACAGCAGGCAGGGCCGTCTCCAACATTTTTTGGGCCCAGAGCGAAAAATAAAATTAGGCCCCCCTAATTACAATATTGAATAATATATTTTTAATATTTTATTAATAACAACTTCCACTTCTCAAGTAGGAAAGAACCTCCCCCGGATAGACAAAACACAAAAGGCTCTTTCTATATATTATTATATTTTTTATTTATATTATTATATATATAATATTTTAATATTTATATATGGGGCCCCAATTAATTGGGGGCCCTGTGCAGTTGCTCACCCTGCTCCCCCAAAAGACGGCTCTGACAGCAGGTAGCGGTAATTGATGATTTTGTAAGAATTGGGGAAAACGAATTGATAGCCCAGCAACGACGAACATAATAATTGAGCGCAGTCCTCTGCGAGTCAAAAATATAAAGGAGAAAAAGGTGTCGATTTTCCAGTCCCATTGCCGAATACTAAACACCCACGCGCATGGACTGACTGACTGAAGAAATATACGCATGAATTGGGGACGAAGCTAAATTGTAAGGTTCACACCAAACAACGTGTTTCTACTTCCCAAAGTTTTCTATATTTTCTTACTACTTTATTTTGTCATTGGTGCAGATAATTGGGTGAAGATATGAAATGAATGATGGTAACAGACATAATGATTTAGAGGTGGAGAAAAATATTCAGGTTGTTGATTCTTCGACGCTTCGCATGTATGTACTTCATTAGAAAGTTAACTGCTTGAAATAATTTGTTCAAAATGAGTTATTTTGGTTAACTATAGTTAATTTTAGGAAAAGTGATATGATTAGTTATTTGTGCAATTTTAATAATGTATTAAAATAATATTTAAAATAAAATAATTAAAATTGATTTAATTTAAAAGTATGATATAAATGATTGAAAATAATTGGAAATGATAGATAGTTATAATTATGTGAGTGGATGAATAGTGAATTAAAGGTTGAGTTAAAGTTGAGTTAAATTTTGAGTATAAAATAAATGCGAGTAAATTAACTTGTAAACAATCAGGCCCTAAATTTTTCTCACAAACAAAATATATAATCACTTCTACTTTTGTCCTTTTATTTAGGTCAAATTTCTTTTACACCATAATATATATATAGAGAGAGAAGAGATCATATGAGAATGAGTGATAGTGAAAGAAATAAGAATTTTCAAAATCCATGGCTTTTTCATGGCTTTTCCAAAAATCACAGTAAAATCCATGGCTTTTCCAAAAATCACAGTAAAATTTTTGAATTCATTTTTCGATTCATAAACATTTCGGCGTTACTCATTCAATTCGAAACATAGTTCAAGTCGTGTCTGAACTAGCGGGGATTCATAAATCCAATTTTTCAAAGGTTTTCATTAACCTTGATTCGACTAAGTTGTTCGTGAAGTCCTGTAGATGTTGGAACACTTAGATTCAGCATTTAGACTCAACCAAAACACGTATGGGAGTACACATAAACTCAATCAAAGGATAACCAAGTCAGACAACAAATAACAACATACAAGCCGGATTACAGATTTTAACACAAAACTATATTTTGAAATATTTGACGTGAGAACCAGCTATTCAAGTTGGTCAGGGATTCGAATGAGTTAGGCTCTGACATTTTTACATAAAATCCACCTCATTGGACATAGTAACATCACTAAATTTCAGCCCTTAACTCAAGACACACTATTTTACAAAATTCAAACAAGTTTTCAGTAAAAACGAGCACAAGTTCAAAGCCTGACCAAATGAACGAGTTAACACTTGAAATTTTTACACAAGAAACTTCATCATGTGAATATCAATATATAAAAATTTTAGTTTTAAACATTAAACATGCGAATTATGAAAATTGTAACAAAATTCTGCAGAATTCAACATTTCACCAAAACCGTACCAATATGAACTCCAAAAGCCCTGGGCATTTTTCCTCACGCATAACATCATTAAATAGTTACATGAACCAAAATTTAGCAATTTACAGCAACAGATCAAATTTTCATAAATAAAAAGGTTTTCAGAAGAATAACACAAACAATTAATTACCCTAGCAAACGAAGTCTGAAAATTATGCAATTTTTACACGACATCCAAATACAACAGAAAGACGTTATATTAAAATTTCAGCCAAATTGGAGTACAACTAGATTTATTATGCAATTTACAAGATTCTGCCAAGAAATTACAACAATTATTAAAAATAGCTACAGTTGGAATTAAATCATGAAATTTTTACACGACCTATATTAACATCAGAGGACTTGACACACAAAATTTCATATCAATCAGAACAGCATGTGATTTATCACGAATTTAACACATAAACAGCAACTATTCGAGTTCACAAAATCATATTCGACTCGACAAACATCGAAATCGTCTGAGGCCTTCACCATCAGGCCAAGGACTTCCAAACGTTCCATATTCACAGTACTTAACACGAAGTTAATATGATCTCTTTAGATTTCACATGAATCGAAAGGATCTCAACATAAAATAAACAAAACGGATACTAAACTCTAATATGAACAATCATTGAAGCATAAACACATCACGTACTCAGAAACGTGCGAGAAAGGATCGAACGAGGGTTGACGTGCACAAAACTGCTCGACGGCTCACGCACGGCTCGCCAGTGATCGCGAGGTTTCTGCTCGGCGACGGAAACGACAATCGCGAGGGTAGAGGGGCCTGCGGACGGCGGCTTGTGGAGGAACATAGGTTAACAGACGAACGGTGGTTGTTCCTTGGCCGAGGAGTTGTCTGCTCGTGAGATTTCCTCCCCGACAAAATGTGCGGCGGGTGTTGCCGTCCGACGAAGGCTAGCGAGCCCTCCGACATGGTGAACAGGGGTAGTCGGAACTTGCTGCTCGATGGACAACTCGCGGCTATGGCTGAAGGCGGTTGATGGGTGGACGTCGACGGTTGCTCCTGATCGGTTATTGGTGTGATGGCGGGGGAACGCCGACGAAAGGTTCGGCGAGGCTGGGACGCCCTTGGTCAGTGGCGGTTTCCTTGTGCGTGTGGTCAGGTTACGTCGAGAGAGAAAAGCTTCGATTGATCTTGAAGGTTAATCGATCGAGAAAAATTGAGGAAAATTCTCCCGTTGTTGTTGCGACATAGCGAGAGAAAAAGAAATCGAACGAACAGAAAGAAACGAGTTGCGGCGTGTGAGTTATGAGAGAAAGAAGAGACGGGGAAAAATTGTACTTAGGTATATTAGGGCTTCACAAAAATCTTTCCACGCAATAAAGAAAAAGGCGGCTCGGGTGGTTTTGGGCGAGGCGCGAGTTTCAAAGACTCGGGCCGGGTCTCTCGATTCTTACGGGCTCATACATAGCGATATTAAACTTGGTTCGATCGCACGGTTATTAAAATAAAATCGGATAAATATTTATATAATACAAACATTATTTAGTTAATAATAATAAACATTTAGACAATTAATGACAATTAGGAATTCAACAATAATAATAATAATAATAACAATAATAATAAATAACAATAATAATAATAATAAATAATCCCAAATAATTCATAAACAAATGGGGCATTACAGTCCAACCACCTTAAAAAGAATTCCGTTCCCGAAATTCGAAAAACTAACTACCACATGACTACTAAAGAGAATAGAAAGGGAAAAATATCAACACATGAAATTCGGGTACCTCCTCCGAATTTCAGTCTCCCTCTCCCAAGTCGCCTTGCCTTGACAACCCCCACTGGACTTAACGAGTACCCCTCCCGGCCTTTTCCTAATAGACCCTCTGTTCTAATAGGTCACCGGTACCTCCATACAGGTAGGGTTCTGCCTATCACGCAGCTCGTCACAGTTCACAAGTACCCCAAGATCACGCACACGTTTCCTCCATAATGAGGCACAGAACGTGTCATGCATCCTCGCGAGCTCCGGTGGTGGAGTCAACCATCAGGCTAAATCATCAACTTGGTCGAGAATCATAATAGGATTGGATACGCGTGGCAGTAACCAGAACAACAACCTACTCTACCTCTATCCGTACCAGCCACCTCGCATGGTACCACTAGGGTTGTCGCTAGATAACCATTGTTACCAGCGTAACTCCCCATGGTATGGAATTTCTCACACCCTACTCATCCATCAATACACAAGACCCAAACTGGTCCTTTCGTGTATTGATAGCATACTACGGCAGACTAACCATATATGGTTGATTCGTGGCATCGAGCTTCAGTCTCGTGCCCGAGTCACGCTTGAAAACTCGATTATTACATCGACATGATCCGCGCGTCCTTATAAAACAGGCCGCCACGGAATCCCATACGAACGGCTAACAGCCATCAGTATCACTATACCCTCAATACAGGTACCTTCAGAACACACGGCTCAGTTCGATACCGCTGGCAATGCCTCCTTCCTTGTTGACACGAGTAACACCTCGTATGCGGTTTAGGAAGTATCGAATAGATGTTCGAAAACAATCTCCTATCGTAGAATCGGTCTCACGATTAGGGATGCTCGAGATTCCCATACTAACGATCTAACACCAATACCCTCTCAGTCTTCGTAGGTTTCGATCCCTACGAAGTATACATAGTCTCAAATTGAGACTCGGGACACTGCTCGAAAATGATGAGGGACTTATATCCCGCCATCTCAAGATTCTCTCGCATAAGACAAAGGAAAACTAATCGACAAGCCTCAGATATCGGGAGTCGTTGATTAGGGACTTCATATAACTTGATCGGTTTAGACTTCGAAAGGAAAGGTTTCAAAGGTCAACATACATGACAAAGAATACTGGTTTACTGACCCAAAGAACATAGGCGGTTCGGAGTTTAATGCACTGTCACCCGAGAGATGACACACACACTGGCGCTGCATAAGCGGGGCGCTAGGACGCGTGCGTGCACCTGTTTGGAGACCAGCTGCAAGGTCAAGGTTTAGCCGTACACACTAGCCTGTGGAGTTTCTGCGTTCGGTGATGGTGGCGGAAGCTCTCGTGCGAGTCAACAGTTGGCCACTGCAGTTGGCCTCACGTCTCTCAGCACGGGCGTGCAGGCTCGGCCACCACTTCGCGTGGCTACACCCATCCAGGTTTAGCGTTCAGTTTAAGGTACATACCAGAAATTTCAATTTCCGGGTTCATAGATTCCTAGGTACTCAGATAGGAAAAGGTTTCCCTATAAGACTACCCAAGCTACAACAATTTAAGCAATATTGTTGAGCTACAACTTCCCATAGGATTCGAACATTGGCATCACTGCCCGAAAAAATCCTAACTCGGTGGCCATCGCTGAACACTAGAATGGTTAGCTCGCTTGACCCTTCCGACTAACAATGTCACCCGTCGCGACAGCTTTTATTCAAGTAGCTAATCGTGCGGGCAGTCCTAAATGAGTTCATCCACATACACAGCCTCCACTTCGAGGTATTAGCGTAAAGTTTCTCTCGCAAGTGTTTCTAGCCAACATTATAACACTAATTAGATTAAGTCACATAGGGCATATAAACATGAAAATTGACAAAGAGCTAGTTTTTGAAATTCACAACTCAATTTGGCAAAAATAATAACATGCAGCGATTTTAAAATCGGCACCAAATGCAGTACATAATTCATATAAATCTGAATCCAGTTGTATATGAATCCTAAAACATGCACCTACAATTCTTATGAAGACATCAAGAACAAATAATGGAATTTAGCAGGTCAAAAATCATCAAAATATGAAACAGACTTGCTGTTAAAAACCTGGAAACAATTGACTGACAGGACCTCAGTATTTTCAATATAAATGAAGCTACAGACATGCTATCAAGGAGATTCAAAAACCAAAATGTATCTAACTTAAATATCTGAAACGTTTCGGAAGACAACAATGGAAAATAAAGAAAATATCAATAGTTTTAAACATAAAACATTCAGGTCATAAAATCTGTCAAAATTTGATTTGGTTTACAAATAGCACTTCAGTATTTATAGCCTAAATCATGCTATAGACCTGCAAAAGACATGATTCAAAAACCTATGAACAGACAAGAAGCATAGTAACAATGTTCATGAAGACCACTTTCCCATTTGAGCATGTTAGGACATCAATTGCAGACCAAAAATCAATATCATATACACAGCCCGATTTTCAGAAAAACAGCTTGCACAACATTTTTATAAAAATCACATCTCATGCTACACTTATCATATTGAAATTATTCTTACCTTATTAGGAACCTAAGAGACAGCCCTACAACTATAATTTAGAACACTTAAGCAGATAAGGTCATTATAGAGGGGCAAAATCAATTATCATCACGAATCAGCTTCTGTCCAAAATTATAAGCACACTTCATGCATATCCTACTTCAATTTAACACAAACCGAGCTACAGACCTCATATCCGCATGAATTTTTACCTCATTAGAAAGATGAGAAATAGACCTACAACTTTCATGAAGATCACATTTTCATTCGAGCACATTAAGATGCAACAAACAGGTCAAACATTTAACATGAACTTGCTGTCGGGTTTTGTTTAAAGCTGCTCGTGCAATATTTTGCAAAAATCATAACTCACTCGTTTCAAATCGAATTTTCGAAATTCGAAAACTCAGAAAACCACAACAGAATGAACTACATATTGTATGAAGAACACATCTTCTGAAAACGAGTGTTTCATGCCCATTTTCAGTAGTACAACAGAGCAGTAAATTCATGTTTTATTTAGCAAATGTCAATGTAACTTTGTCAATATAATCTCCATGCCATAAGCACTCGTTTAACACTTCAAACAGAATCATAACCACCTTGTAACCTCTTTATTACACACATAAACATATGAGAGTTTCACGATTAACATGCTTGAATAAGACTTCAACATCAACTACATGAAACTCATAACAACAAAATACACACGCATTAAATTTCAGCCATATAGTGCAACAACAGCATGCATATCAACACACATACATACCTTTTATCCTCATCACAATCGCGTGTCTTGTAATCGTGCCATAAGTTATTCACGCGGTGTCCGATCGGTCCACTCGTCCCACGAGCAATGTCGTAGTTCTTCACCCAAGCATCAGTCTTCATGACTTCTGCTCGAGTTTCGCACGGGAATTGGTAACCATCGCCCTTCTCGAGGCTTAACCATCCTCGAGAGTCGCGACAGTGCCACAGATTTCTGAGTAACCCACACACTTGAGATTTCTTCGGTCGTCTGTTCCCTCCATTTAAGCCTTCTCTTTCAAGATGGCTCGCGAATGGTCCTTACTCGAGGACACTGAATAGAGTCTCATAGTGAGAAGATTCTATGGACAGAACTTAACTTGATAACGACGTATCGACAACTCACAACGAGAAACCTCTAAAGTCAAAATCTAACTCTATACTACTAGAGTTAAACATTGATCAAAGGTGGATAGCTGTTTCCTAAGCCCTAAATAACAACAAGTCACATCACATGTAGTTTCATTGCTACTTATGTAAAAATACAAAATTTACATTATAAGTATTTTCATTGATACTTATATAAAACATACCTTTAAGCAGTGCGGCATGACGAAGACGAATGGTCACTACACAAGGTCTAAATCACATAATCACTTCAAGAAATTATTCACATATAAACCAGTCTACAGAAACGCAGACTGGCTCTGATACAAAACTGTAACGCCCCATTTTGATTTTAAAGAAAATCCATGGCTTTTCCAAAAATCACAGTAAAATTTTTGAAATTCATTTTTCGATTCATAAACATTTCGGCGTTACTCATTCAATTCGAAACATAGTTCAAGTCGTGTCTGAACTAGCGGGGATTCATAAACCCGATTTTTCAAAGGTTTTCATTAACCATAATCTCAACAACATAAGCAATAAACATTATGATATTCTTTCAACCACATACTCAAGAATATCAAAGAAAGGTTTTCAACATAAACCGATCCAACGTGTTTTCAATGTCAAATCAACCAACATTTTCAAATAATCCAACATAAGTTTCATAACTACGGAAGCAAACAATAATCATAAATAAACAAGCAAGACCACCCACTCGTCTTGTCTCGTCACCTGCCAACTGCTTAACCTGCATCCGTGAAGAGCAGGTGGGAGTGAGTACAGTTTGAAATATAGTACTCACC
Organism: Striga asiatica; assembly: GCA_008636005.1. Taxonomy (NCBI): domain Eukaryota; kingdom Viridiplantae; phylum Streptophyta; class Magnoliopsida; order Lamiales; family Orobanchaceae; genus Striga; species Striga asiatica. Next base: position 201,865 of record BKCP01005417.1, on the reverse strand, counting down.
ACTATGCATATGAACAATATATGGTATGGTCGCAGCATGACCATAAATAATAATAACATCATGTCTCATCTCCTATACAATATCACACCAATTAACATTACTCCTGTGCACATCTATCGCTAGCCGCAGAACAGGGATTCATTACCCGAAGGAGGGAGTACATGCCACTGTAACGGACACGACCTTCCATATAGACTTACGTACCTCACAAGAGCACGGCCATATCAGGACTTAAGGAGATTGCCACACAAGGGCACCGTACCGTAACTCGACGGGGACAACCGTACCAACGGCCGTAACAGATCACATCGATAGGCTACATGTTCACATGCATACATAGATCATACCAGTTTCAACACATTTCAAACACACATGCATAGACATTTTAGAATAACTAACCCACCTAGTAGTTCGGATTGACAAAAGAAAAATCAGAAAGGACGTAAGTCGAGGCTTGACTCCTCAAACACCTACATTAAGTCAAGATACTACAATCAACATTTATCTTGACTTTGAACGGAAAACACAAATCATACTTAGTCGAACTTGATTCGACTAAGTTGTTCGTGAAGTCCTGTGGACGTTGGAACACTTAGATTCGGCACTTAGACTCAACCAAAACACGTATGGGAGTACACATAAACTCAATCAAAGGATGACAAAGTCAGACAACAAAGAACTACATACGAGCCGGATTACAGATTTTAACACAAAACTATAGTTTGAAATATTTGACGTGAGAACCACCTATTCAAGTTGGTCAGGGAATCGAATGAGTTAGACTCTGAAACTTTTACATAATAATCCACCTCACTGGAATTAGTAACATCACTAAATTTCATCCCTTAACTCAAGACACACGATTTTATAAAATTCAAACAAGTTTTTAGTAAAAACGAGCACAATTCCAAAGCCTGGCCAAATGAACGAGTTAACACATGAAATTTTTACACAAACAACTTCATCATGTGAATATCAACATATACAAATTTTAGTTTTAAACATTAAACATGCGAATTATGAAAATTGTAAAAAAATTCTGCAGAATTCAACATTTCACCAAAACCATACCAATATGAACTCCAAAAGCCCTGGGCATTTTTCCTCACGCATAAAATCATTAAATAGGTACATAAACCAAAATTTAGCAATTTACAGCAACAAATCGAATTTTCATAAATAAAACGAGTTTCAGAAGGATGACACAAACAATTAATTACCCTAGCAAACGAAGTTCAAAAATTATGAAATTTTTACACGACATCCATATACAACGGAAAGACATCATATTAAAATTTCAGCCAAATTGGAGCACAACTATATTTATTATGCAATTTACAAGATTCCGCCCAGAAATCACAACAATTATTAAAAATAGCTACAATTGGAATTAAATCATGAAATTTTTACACGACCTATAATGAACATCAGAGGACTTGACACACAAAATTTCATATCAATCGGAACAGCATGTGATTTATCACGAATGTAACACATAAACAACAACTATTCGAGTTCACAAAATCATATTCGACTCGACAAACATCGAAATCGTCTGAGGCCTTCACCATCAGTCCAAGGACTTCCAAATGTTCCATATCCACAGTACTTTAGACGAATTTAATATGATCTCTTTTGATTTCACATGAATCGAAAGGATCTCAAAATAAAATAAATAAAACGGATACTAAACCTAACATGAACAATCACTGAAGCATAAACACATCACATAATTAATTGAAGGAGGGATCGAGCCTCGGTACCGTTATCGAGAACGTGCGATAAAGGATAAAACGAGGGTTGACGTGCACATGACGGCTCGACGGCTCACGCGTGGCTCGCCGGTGATCGCTAGGTTTCTGCTCGGCGATGGAAACGGAAATTGCGAGGGCAGCGGGGCCTGCAGACGGTGGCTTGCGGAAGAGCTGAGGTTGACGGATGAACGGTGGCTGTTCCTTGGCTGAGAAGTTGTCTGCTCGCGAGATTTCCTCCTCGACAAAACATGCGGCAGCTGTTGCCGTCCGACGAAGGCTGGCGAGCCCTCCGACGCGGTGAACAGGGGCAGTCGGAACTTCCTCCTCGATGTACAACTCACGGCTATGGCTGAAGGAGGTTGATGGGTGGACGTTGACGGTTTCTCTTGACCGGTTCTTGGTGTGAGCCGGCGAAAGGTTCGGCGAGCGTGGGATGCCGTCGGTCAGCGGCAGTTTCCTTGTGCGTGTGGTCAGGTTACATCGAGAGAGAAAAGCTTCGATTGATCTTCAAGGTTAATCGATCGAGAAAAATTGAGGGGAATTCTCCCATTGTTGTTGTGACATAGCGAGAGAAAAAGAAATCGAACGAACAGAAAGAAACGAGTTGCGGCGTGTGAGTTATGAGAGAGAGAAGAGACGGGGAAAAATTATGCTTATGTATATTAAGGCTTCATAAAAATCTTTCCACGAAAGAAAGAAAAAGGCGGCTCGGGCGGTTTTGGGCGAGACGCGTGTTTCAAAGACTTGGGCCGGGTCTCTCGATTGTTACGGGCTCATACATAGCCATATTAAACTTGGTTCGATCGCACGGTTATTAAAATAAAATTGGATAAATATTTATATAATTCACACATTATTTAATTAATAATAATAAATATTTAGACAATTAATGACAATTAGACATTCCACAATAATAATAATAATAATAATAATAATAATAATAATAATAATAATAATAATAATAATAATAATAATAATAAATAACAATAATAATAATAAATAATCCCAAATAATTCATAAACAAACGGGGCATTACACCAATGGTCATGATCAAGTAAAATTTTTTTAAAGTCAGTCAAATATGCTATGGCAACCTTGTAATTAAGTAGTTATATGATGGTCAAATATATCCGTTTGACCACTTATTAAGAGTATTGTAGTCATTGTACAGTAAATTTCAATTAATAGTGGGCTCACTCCAAATACCCTAATTTTATTAACCCTCTCATACTCACACACACAAACACACACAACTCACACAGACGTGCACACACACACTGCTGCGGGCACACACACACACTATCCACTGGCGACCTCTGCCTGCTGCCATCCACCACCGCCACCGCCAGCCGCCCGTTTACTCCACTCTCGTCGCCGCCCCTTTCTTCTGCTCCAGCCGCCGCCCCTTTCCTCCAAACTCGCCGCTGCCCCAGCCATTACACCGATGACCCTCGTCGGACCACCAAAAAAATCACCGACCTTTGTCGAACCCCGCCGGACCACCATAATAACGACGAGCGGTGATGATTTCTCAACCCGTCGCCTCAGTCGGCCGAACATCGCCGACTAGCTTGACGAAGCCACCGTCCTTCAGATCCATTTTTCATTGCCCCTGCATCGAGTCGCCAATATCTCCATCGCCATCACCGGCCTTCCCGTCCCCTACCTTCAAATCCGTTTATTTTTCTGTTTTTTTTTTTTTTGTGATGAATTCGCCGGGAGGCTACCGGCGGGATGTGGCGACGTTCTCCGGCGAGGAGTATGCAGCATGTGGTTGCTGGTGGTGAGCCATGTGAGGATGTAGGAGTGTTTATGAATTGGGGATCATATTTGAGAATTAGATATAGAAAAGGAGTTCAATTGCAATTTTAAAAAGTTTTAGTAAATCTCAATTTAATACATGGGTCAAATGCATAATTTATACAAATATATTAAATATACAATGATGATAAATAAATTGGATAATATTATGTGACAAATGCAAATATAATTGAGATTTTAAGGGTAAAAATAATTTACTCGGACCAACTTATTAGGATAAATGGAAGACGTGAATGGGAGTGTAAGTTGATGGGGGGAAGTTGAATGAGGTTGAAAGAGTTGTTTAAAAAAAAAAAAAGAAAAATCAAAATCGAATTGAAATATCCGAAATTTTAAAAGTAAAAAACATATAGTGAACAAAAATGTAAAATTTCGAATCGAAAAATTTAGTTCAGCCAGTGTCGGTTAATACAGTGCAACTTGTCTAACACTACAGTGCAACCTGATAGTTAAATTGAAAATTATCATAATTAATTGGCTTATTCGACTTGGTTAACCGAATTATTCTAAATAATATAAATAATTTGTTAGTTATATTAAATTTATATTTAATATGTTAATAATTTTATTTATTATTTTTATATTATTGTTGGTTGAAATAATTTATGTTCGGTCGGTTCCGATATTTATCGTGCAATATGATAGTCATTATAAAGTGCATCGTTTTGTGTTTTTAAAGTGCAATATATTAGTTTATAAAGTGTAATCTGATATTCATTAATGTGCAACTAATTGTCTAACACTACAGTGCAACCTGCTAGTTAAATTGAAAATGAACATAACTAATTGGTTTATTCGACTTTGTTTACCGAGTTATTCTAAATCATAGAAATAATTTGTTATTTATACTAAAAATTATATTTATTATGTTAATACTTTTATTTATTATTTTAATATTATTTATGGATGAACATTTTTCGTTCAATTAGGTTCGATATATATGGAGGAATCCGATAGTCGTGATAAAGTGCAACGTGATATTTTGTAAAGTGAAACGTGTTATTTTATACAGTGCAATGTGTTGATGTATAAAGTGAACTACTTTAATTTTTGGTACATTAGACATGCTTATGTTTTGTGTGGATAAATGATATGATTGATTTTAAAATATTACATATATCCGTTTTTTTGTAAAGTGCAATGTGTTGTTTTATTAGGTGCAACGTGTTATTTTATCAAGTGCATCGTGCTAATATATAAAGTGCACTAATTTATACGATTCCATATAAATCATTTTTTTTTTAAAACTAAATTTAGTAGAAATAATTATATATCAAATTAAGCTAAATACTTGAAATGATTTATTATCTATTATTATAAAGATATATTTATTATTTTAATATTTATATTTATTAGAAATTTTAAACATTATACACATTATTTACCATGGTTATGCATTTTATGAGAATATTGCTATAAATTACATATTTGGTCATGAATTTAATTAAACAGTATTTAAAATTCATAAAATTTCAAAATTATGCCTCAACACTATCAATTTTTTATTTTTATTTTTTTAACACAAAGTCAATGAATCCTAAATCCTTAATTTGTATTTGTAAATTTATTACACATTAAAGTTTCTGTAAATTATAAATTTAACCTAGAAACTAAATTGACATTTAATTAAAACTTATGAATTTGCAATCAATTCCCTTGGTAATATCTAATTCTCAAAACTATGAGAATCACACAGGCCCACATGTCAAGCTCTCCGGTCATTCCTCCGGCGATTTGGTCGTCTGCTCCTCCGTGGAACCCATCCCTCCGCTCGCCGACGAAGCATTCCAGTGGCATCAACTAATCTAAAAATCCGGCCGCCGTACGCTCGGATTTTAACGGGATCCGGTCGAACTCGCCGCCATCTTAAGAAACACGTCCGTCCAACCATTTCTTTTGCTCGTCCTTTATTTTTCCAAGATCGAAGATTGGGAGAGCGTGGCCGAGATGATTTGCAGGAAGAGGAAAAGAGAAAACCTTAACAGTGAATGAAGGATCTGATGGCGGTGAACAGACTATGACGGGCGACGGTTGCGGACGGTACTGCGTCTTACGCCGGTGGGAGGTACCTGTGAGAGGTCGGTCGCGACCGGATGATGGCGATGTGTTAGGTGCCGGTGTGTGTGTGTGTGTGTGTATGTGTGTGTGTGTGTTTCGCCAGTGAGTGTGTGTTGGGTGTGTGTCACGTGCGTGTGTGTGTAATGTGTGTGTGAGAGAGTGAGAGTGTGAGAGAGAGAAAAAAGTGGTGAGGTTGGTGAGAGAAGGATGGGTCTGGTTCCATTACATCCACTTATTTAAAGTGATGACGTGAAACTCATTTTTAGCCACAATATTTGGTACATCATTTGTGACCAAGATTTACTCTTTTCTTTTTATTATTTTAATTATTTAAATATTTTTTTGACCCGTTGACTCGGACGTTGACCGTTGACTTCCGGCGAAATCTGTTGACTACCGGCGTTGACTTCGGCGTTGACCGTTGACAACTAACCTTCCAACTAGGTTAGTTCTATGTAGTTGCTAGGTTAGTTCTCTGTAGTTGCTAGGTTAGTTGTCTGTAGTTGCTAGGTAAGTTCTCTGTAGTTGCTAGGTTAGTTCTCTGTAGTTGCTAGGTTAGTTCTCTGTAGTTGCTAGGTTAGTAGTTGCTGGGTTAGTTCTATGTAGTTGCTAGTTTAGTTCTCTGTAGTTGCTAGGTTAGTTTTCTGTAGTTGCTAGGTTAGTTCTCTGTAGTTGCTAGGTTAGTAGTTGTTAGGTTTTTTTTAGTCTCACAATCCAAACAGTACAATAACAAAGACAGAAAATGAAAATAGAACAAGGTCTGTCATCGGGCTAACAGGTGCCCGGAATAAATGGATGGTCTAAGAAAACCAAAACCAGAAACCTAATCAACTGGAATCGAAACGATGGATATCCCAGCTGATCCATCCGAACTAGCGTGCGAAGGCGGAGTGGAGCAGTGTCGGTCTGATACGTGTGCGTGTCTGGTATGGAAGCGCCAAGACTGGCAAGGTAATCAGCAGGTCTGTTCCCCTCACGGAAGATGTGTGTGATCCTGTAATGGACAGACCGAAGTAGATCTCTAATGCGCATAAGTGGGTGCTGAATCTGCCACGAGCCCTGATGACCCGAGGCCAGGAGGGTGACGACAGCCGCAGCGTCCAACTCAATCCATATATGACTAGAGAGATCGGCAGCGATCTGAAGGCCAATCTGTAATGCCTGAATCTCTGCATCGTAGCTCGAGGATGCCTGAAGGGATGTGTGGAAGGCGGCGATAAGAGCTCCACTGTGGTCCCGGATCAAGCCTCCTCCTCCGGCAGTACCGCTATGGCGATCGAAAGATCCATCGGTGTTCAGCTTGACCCAAGGGGAGTCGGGTCGAAGCCAAACAACAGCTCTGGGCCGAGGGGACCGAACAGGCGGAGGGGGAGCCACCCTGTAGCGGTGCGGTGGCGTGCAGCCTGTCCACTCACGTGCAGAAAGCCTGCCCAACGCTGTGAGGAGCGAAACGTGTCTCTCCACCTGCAAAACAATGTGAGAAAGCAAGAAAGTAATATCCTTATGCTTCGCACTATTCCTTTCCGTCCAGGTGAACCAAAGGATCAGACAAGGAATGAGGAAGCTCACGTGTCTAATGTGTGTGCTATGTGAGAAAAAACTCAGGAGCTCAAAAAAACTGTCTGTGGAGGGTAGGGATATATGAGTCCAAGTAGCAAAATGCTCCCACACTCTCCTCACAATCTCACTCTTAAGAAAAAGGTGGGTAAAGGTCTCGGTCTCATGACGTCCGGTCTCAGAACAACACACACATCGGGAGGGGAAGGAGATCCCCCTCGCATGTAACACAGTGTCCACGGGTATCCGGCGCAGGAGGAGGCGCCAAAGGAAAACAGATATGGTAGGGGTGAAAAGGTCGCTCCAGATGGCTCCGAAGAGAAGATTCGGCCGATCTCTCAGCCTGATCTGCTCCCAAGCTGAGGTAGTAGAAAACACACCTGATGATGTAAGTCTCCACCTCATACCATCCGAACCGTCCCCCGAGATGGGTATCTGCTGGATCCTATCTAATAACTGCTCACTAAAACCCGCCCCGGAGCCCAACTCTCTATCAAGCTTCCCCCTATCCCACGACCCGTCCGTCCAAAGGTCGCGCACAAGCAGGTAGGGGGAATGCGACACCTGTCTATCTCTAGACAACGGCCTATCACCAAACCACCACTCATCCCAGAAACTAACCTCGCCAACCCCCAAAACCCAAAAAATGTGATCCTGGGCGCGCCTACCAACCCTAGTAAGACGCCGCCACTGTCTGCTATCATGCGCAACCGCCGTTACCCAACAAGGGTGGTTGGCGCGTCTAGAGCAGTACTTGCCGTGAAGGTACTGGGCCCAAAGCGACTTTCCTTCCCTGAAGCGCCACCACAACTTGTATGAGAAGGCAGTAACAATATCCCTAAGGCGACGGATGCCAAGGCCACCCTCAGGGAGAGGGCGGCAGATAGAGTCCCAACTCACCCAGTGGGTACGTCTCTCCCTCCCCGAACCATCCTCGTAACCCCAGAAATAACGAGCCATTATCTGGTCAATCTCGTCAACGGTGGACCTAGGAGGGTCGAGGACCATAAGTAAGTGAAGCGGAAGGGAACTAAGGGTGCTCTTGATCAGAGCAAGCCGACCACCGAATGAAAGATGTCTATGCGACCAACCAGAAATCCTATCGATAATCCTCTGCCTGATGCCCGCAAAGAGCGCTCTCGTGAGGTTGCCCTTATATAAAGGGGCACCAAGGTAGGTAATGTGAAGGTCGCCGTGCGCAAAGCCAGTGATCTCGTGGACTCGCTGAGCCCACCTGTCCGCGCTGGAGGAGGAAAGGGTGAAGGTGCTCTTCTGCACATTGATCAGCTGGCCGGTAACCGAGCTATAATGCTCCAGAAGGTGCATAAGCTCGATCAGCCCATCATCATTCGCACGAGTGAAGATGATGATGTCATCCGCATAAGATAAGTGCGAGACGGGGGGACCATAGCCACGGGTGCAATATGTCATCTGAGGATAGTCGCGGATAAAGCCGTCGAGGCAGCGAGAGAGGTAGTCCGCCGCAAGAACAAAAAGGGACGGGGAAAAGGGGTCTCCCTGTCTAAGACCTCTAGATGAGGGAAAAAAATCTGTGGGGCTGCCATTATCCAGGACCGAGAATGTGCAATGCTCCACACACGCCTCTACAAAGCTGATCCATCGCTCCGGGAATCCCATCCTAGCCAGTGCCTCCCAAAGAAACGACCACTCCACTCTATCATACGCCTTAGCCATATCTAGCTTCAGCGCAATGTTTGGAGCCCGCTTCCAGTCTGCATGAGAGATATCGTGGATCATCTCATGGACCAAAAGTATGTTATCACTAAGCTTATTGGTCACGTTACACAGACTGATGGGCCTGTAGTCGGACCAAGAGCTCGGATTGGGTCTTTTGGGAATCAAGACGACAGAGGTAGCCGTGAAGGAATCCGGCATCCGGTGACCGGTGAAGAAATCCAATACCGCCTCCTTAACATCAGGCTTGACTATATCCCAGCAGACCTGATAGAAGAGGGAAGAGAACCCATCGGGGCCAGAAACGCTGTTGGGATCAATCCCAAAAACAGCATCCCTAACCTCCTCCCTGCTCGGAAGCTCACAGAAGTCGACAAGGTCGACCAAAGGAGGGATGGTAGGGAAGAGAGAGACGGTCGGGGCAACGAGGGACCATCTGTCAGAGGTGAAGAGGTTCTGGAAGTGAGCAACAGCCGACTCCCAAATCTGAGACTCCTTGGTCAGGGATGACCCATCTGCCTCAATACTATGGATGTACGACTTAGCACGCTTCTGTCTAACGAAGCCCTGGAAGAACCTAGTGTTCCGCTCGCCCTCTGCCACCCAGCGAACGGCCGCCTTCTGCTTCCAGAAATCCTCCTCCATAAGGAGTCGGAGCTGGTACTCGACGTGGCAGCGTTGCATCGCAGTCCTATTCTCCGGAGTGGGATCCAGGTCATAGGCCCGCTCAGCCTCCGCGTGCGCACTCTGAGCCGCAAAAAGGCGCTGATGGAGGTTTCCAAAAACATCCCAATTCCACTGTCTCAACCTACGCCGTAATCTGCCGAGCTTAGCTTCGAGATTGTGCATTCCGAAGAGCCCAGTCGGTTGGAGCCAGGAATCCCTGACAGTGTCATGGAAAGAGTGGTGGCGAACCCACATGTTCTAGAACCTAAAGGAAGCGCGGCGGGGAGTGCTCGAGAAGCGACACCTAATGAGGAGTGGTGAATGGTCAGACCCAAATCGAGTGAGATGCGTGACGGTTGTGACCGCAAACACCATCGACCACGCTTCAGAGACCAAAGCACGGTCGAACCTCTCTCTGAGGTCGTCCCTAACCCACGTGAAGGGCTCACCCTCACATCCAGCATCTATCAACTCACAGTCCGCCACAGTCTGAGCAAAGTCCCACATCTCCCGGCACCGGTCCGTGCGGCCACCCACACGCTCATCGGGGTGCCGAAAGATGTTGATATCACCACTAACCATCCATGGCAATACTCCATACTCTCAGCAATCTCACGCAGGGTGTCCCACAGATCGTGTCTCCCGACTCTATTACACTTGGCGTAAACCAAAGTGTGAATTATGGGCTCAGGGAGATGGGCAGCAGAAAGCTCGACATGAAGCACCTGATCGGTGTCCCGGAGGACCCGACAAGTGTAGTCACGTGAGTGGAAGAAGAAGATCTTATGAGAAATCTTACCCACGCCCGAATGAAAACCAAGACGACGTGAGAGATAATCAAAGTCAGGGGTGCGAATCATTGGCTCAATAAAGCCGACAAAATCTAATCTATGATCACGAATGAGAGAGCGAAGGTGAGCGAGAGTGGCCCTATTAGCCAGTCCCCGTCCATTCCAGGTAATGGACATGATAGACATATCAAAAATCAGAAGAGCCACCGGACGGGGTCCGCCTGTGGCGAGGCTGAGTCAGACCACCTGAGGGAGGGGGTAGGTGGCGAGAGGATCGACGAAGAACTGGAGAAACAGTCCGCCTCATCATGCGCGGTGTTGTTAGGTTAGTTATCTGTAGTTGTTAGGTTAGTTCTCTGTAGTTGCTAAGTTAGTTCTTTGTAGTTGCTAGGTTACTAAATGCTAGGTAAGTTCTTTGTAGTTGCTAAGTTAGTTCTCTGTAGTTGCTATGTTAGTAGTAGCTAGGTTAGTTCTCTGTAGTTGCTAGGTTAGTTGTCTGTAGTTGCTAAGAGGTGTCGGCATTTTAAGAGCTGCACGCATTTGATCCGCCCCCTATATATATATATATGCGCACCAAATCTTATGTACAAGGGTCATACTTCAACTTAAAATTGATATTTGGGCATTTTCTGAAACAATATTATTGTTTATTTTCATAATTTGTTTTTGCAAAACATGACTTGGCATGGGTAAGTTATGTCTTTGTTGTGTAAGACAGTATTAGACTTTTTTTTATAGTATTTTCATTATTGTGTAAGACAATATTAGTGCATTCTATTTTTTTTTTTCTGTGGTTCAAAGTTGAACAACGCTATATAGCTATATAATAAAATGAAAATGTCATCTCATTTATGTAACAAATTTAACGGGTATATTCATGACTATTAGGCGGATTTGAATAAACCCTAAGCATGTAATTCTATCAATTCATAGAATAGGGATCTTTGCATGGATTAAATTGCACATAGAACATACAAGAATCCTTCCTTATTTTCTTTATTTATGAGGTTGATCTTCGATCCTCTTTCCCGTAATCTTCAATGATGGGTTTGTCTTTGCCTATAAATTGTTTTTCTCTCCCGCGTCTCTCGTCTTTCCATAAAGCCCTTGATGTTGAGAACTTTATTTTCGTATGAGCCGAGAGAGAGGGGCATGTAGTATATATAGGAGTTTACCTACAAACCTATTCCTACTAACATTCCCCATGTTCTACCTAACTTACTGTCTAAGTCAAACATCACAAATTGGACTCTTTAATATTAGAACATTAATAATCCATTAAATACATATTCACCTTAATTAAGTTTGACTATTAATTCAATTAGGTCCAACTAATTATATGGTCCACAATAATAGAATATTATAAAATATTATTACATTCTCCCACTTGGACCATATAGTGTCGAAACCAAAAGAACTACTTTAAGCGCGCACCTTTCATCAAACTTATAATTGAATACAATATCAATAAATTTAAAATCAAACTAGGAATTAACCGAGTCATGGCGGTCATACATCTTCAAGCGATATGATCCCTTCCATGTACCACAAATCATTTCTAATTCAACTTTACTTTAATATGGAACAAGCTATTCGTACCACAACCATAAGCCATCCAACTTTTATGTATATACCATAAAATCAAATATCCGAAATGATGATATTATATGTGAAGAATTAAACATCCTTAATTGAATTCAATAAGTGTCAAAATCATTAATTGAGCAATTTCATTCTGTATCGGTCAGTCCAACAAGGCCCCATTCGTTATTCCCAATTTTCTTTATATGCCTTGGAAAGGCTATAGGGGATAACCCTTTTTTTTTTTTTTTTCCAACGATAACAAATACTCATAATCACTAAAAAAGATAGTTCAAGTACAAACCGACGAGCAAACTAGCTCGAAAATACACAACCGAAACAACACAAAGGAGATCCACTCTGACGGTGGACTACATAAACACAAACCAACAACAAAAAACTACAAACGTCTAAAGGCAAATTCACGGATTTGGACCCTTTAGACAACATTCACCGAAACGCCCAACCAACAACATAGAAAAAAACAAACCGGGGCCACTGAACCTAAGAACCTAGCCCCGACAACCAAACCACACCCTAAAACAGAAAAAGACTCAAACAAAAAACAAACACAAACTACAAGTAACAACAAGTAAATTCAGACCACTCCTTCAAAGCATTCCTCGCAATCACCGGCTCCGGCATCCATACTTTTTGAAAAACCCATAAGTTACGCAACTTCCAAAGCCACCACAAAATGTACGTCGACAATTGTATCCTGGCTTCAGAAGTAGGGGTCTTCTTTAGTTCTGCAATGCTCCACCACCAATATTTGAATTTATCAACAGGTATAGAAGCAGAATCCCAACTGAGGGAATAACCCTTTAATGGATCCGCTTTCATGTAATTAATACTAAAATGCTCAAATGACACTTTATTTCTTCACTTATATTTTATGACCAAGTATTTCAATTTTATGTTATTCACACCCTTTGAATACTTGTCATTCCTTGAAATATTATTACTACAAAACCACAATAATTTCTTAGCAACGTGTCGACATTTCCAAGTCCTAAGATAAAGTTTTGTAGCCATAAATTTTGAATTGTGGCCTCAAAACACACCACAAACTCAAACTTAATCGTGGAAGTCGCGATGATGGACTTTGTTCCACTTCTCCATAATCTTGCTCCTTCAGACATTATGAGCAAAAGTCTGAATCCGAGTATCCAGTTATAACAAATAATTTAGATCTTCTTTAAGTTAGCATGTGTTCTTTAATGCCTTGTAAATACTTTAAAAAATTTTGTTTGCAGCATTTAATTAATCATTTCGGGATTACTTTTATATATTTGTTTAATGTACCATCAACAAATATGTTATCAAACCTAGTACAAGTTCGTTTCACTTAAGACTCCTAATCATTTATATTTAAGGAACTTCTTCCATTACTTTTCATTCCATTTCACCTTTCGAACATTTATTATAAACTAAATGTGTCCTTTTTGTGAATTGGAATTATACAGAACAACCATCCATTCTAATTATCTCCAAAACTCTTGAATTATAAGTTTTATGGGATAATATTTTAGTCCTTGTGATCTATTCCGGAATACTAGTATTCCCTTTACCAAGGATGTTTCATCCATATCCTTTATTTCATAATTTTTAGATAGATAATACTTTAATTCGTGCAACATGTCCACATTATTAACAACTATAAATATGTCATCGACATATGGAACTAAAGTAACAAATCTACTCCCACTGACCTTAATGTAGATAAACCGATCTATGGTATTCTTTACAAAACCATAAGCAGTGATGATATCGTTAAACTTAAGATACCATTAACGAGAGACTTGTTGTAGTCCATATATCGATCTATTCAACTTACACACTAACGTTTCATTTCTTGTGATCTAAAAACTTTAATTAGTTCATGTAGATCTCCTTTTAAGTTTATCATTTAGAAGGTGATCTTTATGTCCATTTGATAAAGCTCAAAATCATACAGAGCCACCATTACCATTACAATTCTCAAGGAATTTTTTCTTGAAACGAGAGAGAATGTTTCCTTGTAGTCAATGCCTTCCTTTTTTTTTGGTGTAACCTTTAGCGACAAGTCTAACTTTATATCTTTCGATATTATCCTTAGAGTCATGTTTGGTTTCGAAAAACCCATTTACACCCAACTCTTTTAGACCCTTCAAGTAAATCTATTGAGTGCAAGACTTTATTGTCACTCATTGACTTTAATTATTCTTTCATGGCATTGATCAACTTTTCCAGAATTTTCACTTTTCATGGCTTATCATTCATCAACCAAAGGTTGTTCTATAATTTCTTGAATGTTTGTAACTGTTTCACTATCAAGTGTGTTTGGATCATTTTTGTTATTCATCTAAGTTACATGACAGTATTGTAACTAAAAAAATAACAACCATTGATGGACTCTCGGGTTTGGACTGTTCAACCCGAGTTTCTTTGACATCCAAACTTTGCGGTTCCAAACTCCCACTGATTTCATTATTTTTAATGAATCGAGCATTGTCAGAATCAACTATTCTCGTACTATGGTTAGGGCTATAATACTTATATCCTTTAGAACTTTTTGAATAGCCAATGCATAACCACTGACTGTCCTAGGATTAAGTTTCTTTTCATGTGGATTATATACTTTTACTTCCGCTTGACACCCCCAGATATGAAGATGCCTCAAACTAGGTTTCCTACCTTTCCATAGTTCATAATAAGAACTACTTTACTAGGAACCCAGTTTACCCAATTTGCAACAATCTTTAATGCATGCATCCACATAGAAAACTTTAATGTTGAATTACTCAACATACTCCTAACCATATTCTTTTAAGTGCGATTTATCTTCTCAACAATACCATTATGTTGAGAAGTCTCAATTATAGTGTATTACACACAAATATTTCAAATCTCAAGAAACTTTGCAAATAGACTAGGACATTATCCTCTATCATTGAACTTACAATAATATTCACCAAACTAGGGAGATCTCACAACTTTTACTTATTTATCTAACTATCTTTCCATCTCATCAATGTATATCTTTGGATAGTCCAATGATTGAGTCATTTCATGTAGTAGATAAATATAACCATAACATGAGAAATCATTTATAATGGTGATTAAATACTTTACATCACCCCATGAAGGGACATTGAATAGACCACAAAAAATTAGTGTACATAATTTATAAGATTTTAATGCTTCTATCGGCAGATCTCTTTATATATGTATAGCTTGCTTTTCTTTAATGCATTCTACACATACATCTTGATCACTAAAATACAAATAAGAATTGGTTTCATGGTTCACCATTCTCAATAACTTTTCATCAGATATGTGACCTAATCTTTAATGCCATAAGAGAGTAGAATTTTAATAATGTGTACTACGTTTAACATCAAAATAAATATGAGAAACATAAGTAGTTGCACAAAATCAAGCCACCAAGTATTATTGGGAATCCTTAAAAAATTTGATTCACAACATACGAAAATTTAATGTATGTCTTTCTATTCGAATCAAGATATTATTTCGAGCAATCTTTCCTAAGGTGGCCTTGCTTTTTACAAAACTAACACCTTATTTATTTAATGATTGGACCTACAAAAACTTTAAGTAAACCAATCTCCTTTTATTTGCCTTTGTTTCCCATTTATCTTACTATTATGGCTCCCACATGAGATATAGAATGAATCGAATCTTCTTTCATCTCATTTATTCCCACCTCTTCCTGCACCAGCATGGCCTTAACTTCCTTTCAGTCTCATTTATCTTTAATGGTGTTATAGTTCACCTAGGATTGACCAAACTCGATAGGTAGGGAATTCATTAGGAATAGAACCATAAATGAGTCTATCACATGTCGGTTACGAGATCATGGATGGAGCGAAATCAGTCAAATTTTTTTAATGATGAGCTCGCTCATGAAACTTTCCACAATAGACTTTGCCCGCAATTTTAAATGGAGATAATTCCTTGATTTTTATTTAGGAATTCTTTTGCATTATTAGCCTTATTGTTATCCCCATGATTAACTTCATAAAATTCAAACACAACCTATTTGATCACTCACATACTCTACAAAGAGTTACCTCTACTTTAGAGCTCTCATCAGTAATGGTTGTGAGAGATTCATCAGTAATTAGAGTCATATCCAAATTCATTGCACCTAACTGAAAATGGATATGCTTAGACCAGTCACTGAAGTTCAGACTTTCCAACTATGATATTGTACGGATAACCAAATTTTGAATGCTGCAAATTTTAATACATGCTATTTAGTTAAGCTTTGAGAGACAATTAATGGATTCAGAAGTCTTTTAAATTATATATTTAAATATACCTTTGGGCAATACTTAAATATATGATATCTTTGATTGATGGCTAACAGAAAAGATCTTTAATATAAATTATAGGTATTGTGATTTATTAATGGTTATGTTTGGATAAACACACTAATTAACGTAACCTTAATTATAATTTCTCTTTTATATAATAATCCTTGATAGAGATTATACATACTTGAGTAAACTAGCGGCTATCTTTGGACAAACACGCTAATTAACATCACTCTAAGTATAACTTCTTTTTTAAATATTAATCCTTAATAGAAATGATATAAATTTTGATCAATTAGAGGTTATCTTTGGAAAACCAACTTAGAGCATCTCCAGTGTTGTATGTTGTTGTGGTGAAAAGCATGCCACGTGATCAATAATTAAATATCAATCCACATTTTGCTTTCCAATAGTAATATAAATGATTAGTGTTGTGCTGAGGTGGCCACAAATAATTTCCACACTGTGAAAGGGACTGTGAAATATCCACAGCCTTCTCCATAGGATGACTCGGCCAATTTGGAGAGAAGAGGCAAAAAAAATCCTCAAAATTGCCGAAAATCTGGCGGGGAAAATTGGCGGGCACCAAAATTTTGCTAATGGCGTATCAATGAAAACATTGCTATTTGCTCTTTCTTGTACAACAGAACTAAGAATTCCTTTCCTGAAATATTACAACTGCCGATTCCACAAAAAACGTTATGGTACGTGAATTTTGTTTGGGGTTTTTTAGTTCAAAATCAATTCTAGCTTAATCTTGTGTTTACGATTTTCCCAGATTCTATTTTGTTTAGCATCTCTCCATGTACTAAATTGATTGTGATTGGTTGGCAGTTTCAGCTAATACCTTCTGGTAGCAATTTAAATTTTTTATTTGCATGTTTATAAAAATAGCATCTTTAATCCTATGACTTTTAGATTCCATTTCTCGTTGATGTGCTGTGTGTTGTGTATGCAATTGAGGGACTATGGTTAGTTGTGATCCACTAGGCAATCACAAATATATTATCTATATGCAATAATTTATTTGTTTTATACATTCAACCCCACAAGATGTTAGCTTAGTTGTGTATTAATGTACGCCTACCAACTGTTTGTTCAATTGACAGACATGGCTTTGGTTCTTGTTAAAATTAGTTAAATTTTGTTACATTTTCATTTTTTGATTGCTAATTGTCTAGTGCTTCATTAATTTTCAGCCTTTTGTTTTTGCATTACTTTTTACATATTAAAACTTACACAAGTGTAACACTACCAAGCTTCTGGGTTCTTGTCTATTAGCTCCAAGATTCAACCTTTTTGGTCCATTGTTGGAAATTGATAAGTGATTCTGGCTCCAGGTGGCTTGTCCAAATTGGGTTTCTAAAGTTGTTGATTTTTATTCTCTTTTTGGTTGATTTTCATCCTATTGTGGTTCTCTCACTTTATAATTGAGTCTTTCTTTTTTCCCAGTAGAATTTGTTAAAGGGAATTATTGATTTTTTTCACAGATCTACTATCTCTCCCAATGCTACGTAGTGCTCCACCTTTTTAGCATCTTTTTTTTAGCATACTAATTTTATATGTATTGGTGACTTTTATGTGGCCAATAGTATTTACCATCTGTCTTCATATCCATTAAGTCTGAAAATTATATCTATATTTATGGGCCTGAGCTATGAGGAACTATGCTTGTCCTTAAAAGCATTTATACTACAACAAATCTACATTTATAATGAAACTATGAACATTCGTTTATGTGATACCACTCTGGCTTGTTTACAGTTAATACAGTGTTTGAATTCCATTACATTTTCAATTTATGATTTTTTTTCCTAAATGTCCTGATAGAGTACACAAGGGGAATCAGGAATATATTGCAATTGAATGCATCTAGTTTAGTGAATTGCAAGGCTTGATTTGTTGCAATTTAATGTTTGTATCAAATGTCCTTCCATGATTGTTTTTCTTAAGTTAGTGTCTTCACCCAGCAGTCAAGGATTAAGGCCAGCTTTGTGTTTTGATCCAGAATATATTACAGACATTGCAGAAATTCTTGATGTTGAACTCTAAATAATGTTTGAAATCATTTTAATTTATCTTAATAACATACTTGCATGTAACTATTTTATCACATTAATATTGTTTTCTTAATCCTTTTTGAAATCTTTCTTGTTTATAAAGATTGACAGGGATCCACAAGAGCCTCATCCTCCAGGTTTTTATTTTGAATTCAAGTAATGGATTGTATTCTTCTCATGTTGACCTACACTATGGAGCCACACCTTCGTTCCAAAGCCTGCTGAACACGCTAATGGTTAGAAATCTAGTGTTAATCAATCAAAGTGGTGTTAACAATGCTCATTTTCCTATCTACACCCCGAAGACCAATTTTTAGACTCACAGTAACACTTCTTTGGGTAGTAACCGAATTCCAATTAGCACTCCAATGGTTCCTTATGAAATTTGTGGTAACGCCACGGGCATCAACAATCAGAATCAAGTAACAACAAAAGGACTAAAAAAAAGTTAGAGATGTCCAAACATCAAGTGGCAAAAAAGATTGGAGTGTTGAAGAAGAAGAAGCTTTAACAAACGCGTGGTTGAATGTGTCCTTGGACCCTATTGTGGGTAACAATCATAAAGCTACTGCCATGTGGGTTCGTATCCATCAAGTATGGAAGGAAAACATGGGGCCGGGATGCAAATATCTTAGATCATCTAATAGTTTACAATGCCATTGGTCCATAATACATGCAGCGGTAAACAACTTTGCAGGACATTATTCTAAACTAGAGAGGCATCCTCAGAGTGGTACAAACTCAAAAGAATTGGTAAGTATATAATGTTATTTTAAATGTTTTCATCATAAAATAATTTCTTGTAACTTATCGTCACATTCATATTTTATTTATTATGTTTGTAGATTCACAAGGCGTTGGGTATGTACGAGGATATAGAAGGTAGCAAATTCAAATGGGTTCATTGCTGGGAAATAATGATTAAAAATCTAAAATGGCAGTCGAAACATGATAAGAACATTACACCAGATACGCAAGCGGGTGATGAAAACAAGTCGCCTACATCTGAAAAACTTTGTTGAATATCATGATGATAACAAAACACCTGAAAGTAATAACGGTGATGGTGTGGGACGACCAACAGAAAGAAAAAAGAGTAAAGAAAAGAAGAGAAAATTGCGTGATGAAAATGGAGTGGTGGATGCATTAAGCAAGTTGCAGTCCACTTTGGCAAAACAGATTAGTATCAACGAAAAAACTTTGGAGATGAGAACAAAAATTGAAGAAGAAAATATCCAGTTGAAACGACAAGCACTGAACAGAGAGATGGAAAAGAAGATGAAGGAACAAAGGAGAAAATGCCAAGAACGAGTAATGAACCAAGATTTAAGTAAGCTTACTCCTGTAGCTAGAGCTTCATATGAAGCCATGCAAGCCAAGATTTTGAAAGAATGGGAAAACGATGAGATATTTAAAACTGATATGGCAAACTCACAGGTACAATACTATGTGCTTTTGATTAATTTTTTTTTTTTTTAAAAAAAGTTTGATATATTTTTGTATTTTTTTTTATATTCAGGAATTTGAGGCGGAGTATGGTGACAATACAGCAAAAGACCTATTGAGGTTTTGTGTGCTGTTAGGTACGAAGCAAGTCGTTGATACTCATGAGTATAAGCTAAACCGAACTGGGTCCCTTGCAAAAAGATGTACGCCTGATCTCGGGCAGGACTGATCACCCTCACAAGCAAGAAGGTAAACATATGAGCATAGGGCGAGTCGGATTGGTTCCTGTATGTGAGTGCATGCCTTTCGAGCATAAGGCAATATGACTCAGGGGAACGGAATCGAGTTCTGGAGGGTGATGCCCGGACCTCGTGATTGGAAATTTCCTGTTCGAGTTTGTCGTTCCTTTTAGATGTGTGTTCTTTCGCATTTCCGAGGACAGAAATGTTTTAAGAAGGATAGATTGTAATGCCCCGTTTGATTATTGAATATTTGGGAATTATTAATTATTTATTATTATTATTTATCTTTATTTGTTGTTATTTTTATTTGTTGAATAATTATTTAAATGTCTAATATGATTTATGTGTCATATTGCAATTAATTGTCTGATTGTCTAAGTGTTATTATTTAATTAAAATATGTATCTTTATTTTTATTAATATAATTATTATTTTAAAACTTTAATTGTGTATATTATAAATATAAATAATATCCGGCTTAATTATTTTATCTTGCGATTTAATTTTCGAGCCAAACCGTATTGAAGCTACGTCTAGTTGGGCTCGAGAGTCGAATCGTTTCATTGAACCAGCCTCGGACCCGCGCGACTCGGCCCATTAACCCGGACTGACCCAAATCTCTTTGGTGTGTCTTAAGGAGCAAAAATAAAACCTAGTACATTAATCTGTACCCTATCTCTTCTCTCTCGACTCAATCGCGCCCCGCAGATATCAAGGAATCTGCTCTCTTCATTTTCTCTCGTCAAAACCGATCTCACGCCGAGAAGAGAAAACCCCTTGCCTTCATCGTTACCATCATCCCTCTTAACCATCATCGCCCCTCGTCATCATCCATCTCTGATTCACCAACCTTCCCGCTGCTTAATCATCCCGCCACCATCCGATCGCCATCATCTTCACCATCTCCGGCGACTTTGTGTTCGCGCAGCAACATCCTAGCAGCGACCCCGACGAATTCCTCCGACGAGCTCGTCTCCTCCGCGGGAGCCTGCAAATCCCGTCGCGCAGAGTTTTCAACCGGCCACGCCACGGCCATGGATCACCTCACGCCACGAAGCCACCGCGAGCACTAGCCGCGAGCAGCATCCTTCCCGACGAAACCCTGCCTCTCGCCGTGACCTAGCAGCCGCGACCCCATCTGCAGCAACACCCGCGAAGCTTTTCCGGCGAGCCCTTCTTCCTCGCGAGTTCCCAGCCGCCGTCCTCAACCTCGCAGCAGCGACGTCTCGACCCTCTTTTTGCCGGCAACCGCTGCCCTCTTTCCCCAGAAAATGGAACATTGTTGAGTTCTTGGTCTTATGGCGAAGGCCTTGGACGAATTTGTAGCTGCTGATTTCATATTAAATTCATAATAAATTGCTCGCTGGTCCGTTTGCCTTGAAATTTTGAAGGTAATTGCCTCTGTTGAATATATAGCTGGTGTAACAATTTCATGATTTTAGGAGGTCTGTAGCTAGTTTAATAAATTAGAATGATGTATGGTCTGTTTCATGTAAATTGCATAATAAATTTAGTAGGAGTCAAAATTGGCTGCAATTTTACTATGTTGTGCTTCTATTATGATTGTATGTTGTGTAAAATTTCTAGAATTTTTGGACTAAGTTTGATAGGGTAAATAATGCCCGCTTTCAGGCTATTGAGCTGTGGCAGAACCAGTGGAACGATCGTTACGCCCAGTGGAGTTCCGGCACCGGCCAGCCTTTTCCACCTCCTCCTTCTCCTCCTCGTGGACCACAGTGACTTGTCACTGTGTTGGTTAGCTTTTCTTTTTCTTTTCTCTTTATTTTGTTTCTCTTTTGTCTTTTCTCTTTGTTGTGTCTTGTCGGTTGATTGTGTACGTACATCTTCCTTTCGCTGCGGATCGACAATGGGGACATTGTTTGATTTTCAGTGTGGGGGAGTTTATGTGGCTGCATGATTGACCAGGTCTAGTTGTTTTTCTTGTTTTAGGGTGTGTTTTATTTCTTTCTTTTGCTTGTGGACCAGTCTAGTGTAGGATTTTTGGAGTCTGTACTTGGAAAATTCATGATGAGTTAAGACATGTTTAATGAATTCGATGAGTTGTGATGATGGTATTGTATGGCATAGCATGATGAAATGCTTGGTTAATGAATTTGAGTGACACTCATATATTTACCTAGTGAGGTTTGAGCCCTATTTCTTTCTTGAGATACATTGGTCATGCTCTTGTTTGATTAGAACTTGCCCTGAGTCTGCTTCGAAATGAATCAATCTGAGTTGTGAACTGTGAATATGATTAAGCCATTTTTTGTATCTTTCTATCCTTGTTTTTTCTGCAGTTATTCCCTAGTTGCCCTTTTGAGCCTAATTGTTTTCTTTTATAACCCCGTGATGATGACATTATTGAGTTTCGGGTTGAGAATGAGAGGGGATAATTGACCAAAATAAGTTGGGTGTAATTGTGTGTTTTTAGGAGAAGTGTGGGGGAGGTCCGGTTTGTTTGAGTAACCGGATGAGCGTGCATTCTTGGGTTAGGAGTTTGAATTATGTTCGAGCCACTTAGCCTATATTTATCCTACCTGTCCAAAGAGCCTACGTTACAACCCTGAAAGACCTTTTGATTCACTAGTTGCAGTTTTCGATTGGTTTGGAGTAGAAGTTAGACAATGGGCAAGCTTATGATTGAACTTGTTATTGACCAATTTGAGTGCATCCATATCCTTATTTGTATAAGAAAGTGAGTGAGGCACACATAGACATTCCCATATTTGAGTGGACGTCATATTGAAGTTTAGCGATCAAGCATGTAATGCCATTTGAATGCTCATTGTTGAAGTTGAACATGTTGAGACTTATCTTGTTATCGACTGATGTCCAGGCTCGTTTCTTGTTTCGTGTCTTCCCTTTTCTTTTCTTCTCTCTTCTTTTCGTTTCTCTTTGTTCGGGACGAACAAAGGTCTTAGTGTGGGGGAGTTGTTTGTCCCATTTTTGTGTCTTTATTTCATGCTTATTTTCTTTTCGTTTTCCCCCATTTGTAGGATTTTTGTAGTTTATTTGGTCCATTTCGTTCGTTTTGTGTTTTTGTCTTTAGTTTATATTTTTGTATCTTTTTGCCGTGTTTTGCTTCGTGTTTTTCTGTGTTGTGTTTTCAGGAGGTAGGTTGTGCCGGTCGAGGTTAGAATTGCGTGAGCCGAGACTGTGATATCAAGAACATCCGTTACCGAGCCCAGAAAATTCGAGGAAGGACTGAAAAAGCGGACAGAAACTGTGTCCAGAAAAAGTCGCGACTCGCGAGATGTCTCGCGACTCGCGAGTCAAGTCGCGACTCAAGGGAATGTCGCGACCCGCGGAAAAAACAGAGGCTTATGGTGCAGTGTCGAGCAGAACTCGCGACTTGCGAGATGATGTCGCGACTCGCGACACAGAGTCGCGACTCGCGAGAAATTTCGCGACTCAACCCCAGAAATTTATATTTTGACGGTGCGCGACTCGCCAGGAAGTCGCGACTCGCGAGCGAAGAAAATGTCCATCTCGCGACTCGCGAGTAAGTCGCGACTCGCGACTTTGCCGGGCGCGAATTTCGAGGACGGGATTTTTAGAGCAGAATTCGACCCTAGGGTTCATTTATTCAGTTTTCAGACTTCGTTTTTACACTTTTTCTCTAGAGAAACTCATTCCTTTTCTTTCTTTCGCACTTTTGAATTGTTTTGATCTTGAGATTTGATTTTAGAGATTTAAAACCTCTATTATCTTGCTTTGGATTTGGGTACTATTGGATTGGGTTCAGAATTTTCATTAATCGTAAGTATTTTTCTTCAATTCTTTCATTGATGATGATGTCTTGGGTTATGAATGTTTGTGTGATCAAATCCAATATGAGTAGCTAAATCCATCTGCTAGGGATAGGGGATAATTGATTAGGTTCAATTATAATTGCTTGTTCTTAATTGTTCATATCTATGCGAGTTGAGTTCAATTTAGGGTTAATAGATTGATCACCTATATAACCTAGTTAATCATTGTTTAGAACCGAAAGGGGAGACATTGGTCGATTTAGGCTCGTTTAGAATAGACTTGTTCGTCAAAGTATTGTCTATGAGTTGCTGGCTTTGATAGTCAATCGTATATGTTCACTCTCTTGTTACGAAGAGTTATTGAGAGTGAACCTCTAAACGATAGACGATTCACTTCCTTTAACCGAGCAATTGATTGCCGGTAGTTGTGTAAGAACCGAAAGCAGTTGTCCCCGATTCCCTAGCTCTTTAAATTCTCAGTTAATTCGTTACTGTTCATTTCGTGCTTTATTTAATTTAAAGTTGGTAGTTGATAATCGAAACCCAAATCATTGAAATAGAGTGTTTAGGATTTTTATCTTCTTTTGTGATTGAATAATCGAACAATTATATCCGGCTAACCTTCCTTGAGAGATCGACCCGGGAAACGAATCTTTCGATTCGGTACTCGGTAAAAATATATTTTGCTACAACAAAATTGGCGCCGTTGCCGGGGAAGGTTTAGGATTATAATTGTGCGCCTATTCATTTTGTTTTTAGTGTTTCTCTTATTTCTTGTGATTTTCCTTGTTTCCGTGTTTCTCTTGATTTCTTTTTATTTGTTAGGTGTTAATTCGTGTTTTATTTTGTTTTTATTTTGTTTTATCATTGGTGCTCGTAACCCTTGTTGGTCTTAGTGTATGCGTACCAGGAGTGGACGCAAATTGCTATCTCCGATCAACAAATCAGTCAACGAGAGCCTGAGGGAGCTGCTGGAAGAGCTTACTCTCGAGACTAACGAAGGAAACGAACACTCCCCGAATTCGTCAGAAGGCAGTAACGTCGTCATGGATGAACAACAGCAACAACTGCCTCGCAACACCCTTCGAGACCTAGCCCATCCGACGATTGGGCCGATAACCTCATGCATCCGGTTGCCACAAGAAGCTCGGAACTACGAGCTTAAGATGATCCATTACAACCAGCTGCCATCCTTCCACGGGCTCCCGAATGAAGACCCGCTTAACTTCATTCGGGAATTCTACAATGTGCTACAGACCTTCCCTCTCCACGGGCTTACAGAAGAGCAACTGAAGATGAGGTGTTTTCCAGAGACACTGAAGGACCGGGCCAAGTCCTGGTTCATGACCCTCGCACCGGACTCTCTCACTACCTGGACTGACGTATACACGAAGTTCATTGGGAGGTACTACTCCCATCAGAAGACCCAGGAGCTCCGGTCGCAGATCGTCTCATTTGCTCAACTACCGAACGAGCCTCTTCACGAGGCTTGGGAGCGGTTCAAGGACCTCCAGCGGCAGTGTCCTCATCACAACCTCTCTCCGGGGCTACTGATCAACTGTTTCTACGACTCCCTCCATCAAAACTTGCAGTATATGGTTGACAATGCGGCTGGAGGAGATATTGGAGCAAAAACGGCTGGAGAGATGTTCGAAATTTTCGAGACAATGAGCACGAATTCGTCGCAGAAGAGCAGCAGAGGGAAGAGAGTGGCAGTACACGAGGTCGGGCAGGGCAACAATGAGATGGCCCAACAGTTAGCTGAGCTCACAGAGCAAATGCGTCTACTTAATGCACGAGGAACTCAGCCGGTTCAGACCATGACCGTTGACACGTGTGGGGCTTGTGGAGTCCCAGGCCATAGGTCTGAAGTGTGCCCTTCAGCTTTCGACCAGGAGTTCGGTGAGCAGTATGCAGATGCCAGCGCCTTACAAGGATACCAAGCCCGGCCTGGCAATGACCCATACTCGAATACGTACAATCCAGGATGGCGGAATCACCCAGCTTTCTCATGGTCGAACAACTCGAACACCCTTCAGCCACCACGTCCAAATTTCATGCAGCAACAACCTCGACCCAACTTTGTGCCCCGTCCGAACTACCAGCCACAACAGCAGCAGTAGAGGGGACCAGAAGCAGGGTCAAGTTCCAATATTCAAGACGATGTTGCCAAGATCCTTCAGTTTATGGCTAACAGAGAGCAGAGAGATGCCAATCAGGATGCCTCCATCAAGCGCATTGAGACTCAGTTAGGCCAACTAGCTGCTCGGGTCGGAATCATTGAGACTGAATTGAACAAGGGGAAGTTGCCTAGTCAGCCGGAGCATGTGAATGCTGTGACTGTGATTTTGCCCGACATTGAGAGGGAGATTGCGGGTGACAAGAAGAAAGAGGAAAATGAGGACCGTAAAAAGCAAGAAACTCCAGTGACACCGCTGGTTGAGTCAACATTACACAAATCTCCGAACCCATTCAGGCCGAAGATTCCTTTCCCCAGCCAACTATTGGAGGAGAAGAAAGAACGTGACTCCGGTGAGTTTGTGATCGATGTAGCTTTTGAGAGTGGGAAGGTTGTATCGGGGATGTTAGACCTTGGGGCAGACATAAATCTGATGCCCCTATCTATCTATCGGACACTTGGACTCGTCGGTCTGAGGCCCACCAGGATGAGTCTACAGCTTGCTGATCACTCACTCCGTCAACCCGAAGGGATTGTGGAAGATGTCCAGGTACGAGTGGGGAAGCTGATAGTCCCCGTTGATTTTGTGGTTCTTGATATAGGGGATGTTAGAGAGAACGGATATCAGCACACCATCCTCCTCGGACGACCCTTTATGGCGATCACCAACACAATAATTGATGTTAAGAAGAGGATTGCAAGCATGATGGTGTTGGGTAAATCTACTTTCATCTCCACCAGAGGGTCTCAGCCCGAGCCGCCAATGCAATGGCGGGGTCATGTCCATACCAACCATCACACTGTTCCCTCCAGGCCGAGTTCGATGGAGCTGCCACGTTTCCACTGGAGCGAAAGATATGATTTGGCAGGCGCCCGCCGCTGTCCGGGGCCTGATATCTCCATCCTCCGCCAGCACCACCGAATTCACAGTGACTATTATAGTCACTGTGCACTGTATGATTGTATCTCTCCCTTTTTCTTTTTGCATTTTGTTTTATTTTTCGTTTTGGTTAATTCGGTAGGTAACTTTTCTATTTTGGTTTTGCATTTTTCTATTTATATTTAAAAAAAAAAAAAAATCGCCTTTTCGCGACTCGCGAGTAATGTCGCGAGTCGCGAGTTACCCCTGCCAATGGGTCATCGGTCCCAGTTATTTTCGCGACTGCGAAATTATCTCGCGACTCGCGAGTATACCATCTGATGTTGAGATCACTTGCAGTTTTTTTCGCGAGTCGCGACTTTCCTCTGATTAAAATTTGACCCGTCTTTTTCTTTGTGCAGACTTACCACATCACTTCTCTCCCATCTCCCAATCGCGACCGACGACCCTCCTCTCCCAATCGCTCACCGCCTTCGTTCCGCCTCCAATCTCCGGCTCGTTCTCACCGGCGGCGAACACAACTTCGTTCCGCCTTCGTTCTCGCGCGATTCCTGCTCGCTCTCTCTCTTTCGCGCCGTCGTCGTCTCCACTCCGTTCGCCCACATCGCCGTTGTCTCCGTTCGCACCTCCGGCTACCACTGGCGACCATCACCGCCGGCGACTCCCTCTCTCACCAGGGACCACCGCAACCCTCGCCGTTTCCGCTCACTCCCCTCGCGACGGGAATTCGGGAACCCTAGCTCGGTTCCCGTCACTTGCGAGCTCCACGCACCGTCACTCCCGACCACCGGCTAGCTTCCTCCGACGTCATCTCCAACTTCTCTTCTCCGGCCACCGAGCACCTCCTCCAACCGACAGCAGCTACCAACTGCCCCCTTCCGCATCTTCGCAGCTCGTCTTCGCCGTCTCAAATTTCCGGGTGACCGTGCCTTCTCTTATTGCGCTTGCCGATATTCTGCTGTTTGGGATTGGTTGGTGTTGATTTGTGGTGGATATCGAATCGTTTGGGCTTCTTTGTTCTTGTCTTTGCTCCGTCTTCATTTCCGGGTGTTCGCACGTAAGGTGTTTGATACATTGCTCGAAAGAATCTCATATTACAGAATGGTGCGTAAAGGGGCCGGTAGTAAGCGTAAGAAAACTGTCGGAGAGTCTTCTGCTTCTCAGGACGAGCCGGTCGATCTACGGGCTGTCTATGATGCTCCATTTCTTATTCTCTCCGAACGAGAGGGGGAGGTGTATACCCGGCTCGCGAAGAAGGATGTCTTGCACTCGAAAACGTTCGACTTCGCTTTGCTCTCCGACCTCGGGATTCTCGAGACCGTCGAGACCTATCTTGACTCACTGCGTTTGAAGGCTTATGCCCGTTTGGTCCACCCAACGTACCGCAACCTCACACTCGAGTTCTTTAGTACCCTCGAGATGCCGATGACCGAGGACTACATGACGTGCCGTCTACTTGGGACGGAAAGGATCATTTCTGCCGACATCATGAAAGACGTCGTGGGTCTCCGTCTAGGCGGTGATAGGATCATTCATGGGATGTCACCTGCTGTTGTTTGGTCCCGACTTTCTCCAGACACGGTGTGGGACTCGCAGGGCATGCCCAACAGCCTCATCCGGGACGTTGCTATCGCGGTGCTGCACAAATTTTTGTGCTATGGTATGTTCGGAAAGAAGGAGGCCAATAAGGTCACTCAGATTGACCTCGCCCTGCTGTGGGCTACGCTCGAGGGGAAGCAGCGCGACGTGTTAGATATTTTTAAGGAGGAGTGCCGGGCTATCATCCGGAACAAGAGAGCGGCTGCCTGCTTTGGTCATATAGTGACTGCTTTGGCTTTACACTTCGGGGATGACCCAGAGGCGTCTGGCAGCCTTCCTTCGCGTATGCGTTTCATTGACTATTACGAGCTCAGTCATGCAGGCCTCCTTCTTAATCGTCGCGCCTTTGAGATTTATGAGAAGCGCCCGGCCTACCTCACCTACATGAAGAAGGTGGCCGCGGCCACCTCCGCGACTGAAGCAGGCTCGTCTCGTCCTCGTCCGGCGACTGAGGCCACCCACGAGACGGAGGCGATGGAGCACGACCAGGCTCTTATCGACGAGAACCATCGCCTTCCGCCTCCTGACGCTCGGCACCCGACCCCCGAGGCTGATTCCTGGAAGCCACGGCCCACACGTTCACCTCCACGACCAGCGGAGCCATCTGCTCCACCCGCTTGGTGGTCCCAGCCTCCTCCGTGGTGGACGGCTTACGAGGACCGCTATGATCGTGACATGCGGGACATTAATGCCCGCTTTCAGGCTATTGAGTTGTGGCAGAACCAGTGGAACGATCGTTACGCCCAGTGGAGTTCCGGCACCGGCCAGCCTTTTCCACCTCCTCCTTCTCCTCCTCGTGGACCACAGTGACTTGTCACTGTGTTGGTTAGCTTTTCTTTTTCTTTTCTCTTTATTTTGTTTCTCTTTTGTCTTTTCTCTTTGTTGTGTCTTGTCGGTTGATTGTGTACGTACATCTTCCTTTCGCTGCGGATCGACAATGGGGACATTGTCTGATTTTCAGTGTGGGGGAGTTTATGTGGCTGCATGATTGACCAGGTCTAGTTGTTTTTCTTGTTTTAAGGTGTGTTTTATTTCTTTCTTTTGCTTGTGGACCAGTCTAGTGTAGGATTTTTGGAGTCTGTACTTGGAAAATTCATGATGAGTTAAGACATGTTTAATGAATTCGATGAGTTGTGATGATGGTATTGTATGGCATAGCATGATGAAATGCTTGGTTAATGACTTTGAGTGACACTCATATATTTACCTAGTGAGGTTTGAGCCCTATTTCTTTCTTGAGATACATTGGTCATGCTCTTGTTTGATTAGAACTTGCCCTGAGTCTGCTTCGAAATGAATCAATCTGAGTTGTGAACTGTGAATATGATTAAGGCATTTTTTGTATCTTTCTATCCTTGTTTTTTCTGCAGTTATTCCCTAGTTGCCCTTTTGAGCCTAATTGCTTTCTTTTATAACCCCGTGATGATGACATTATTGAGTTTCGGGTTGAGAATGGGAGGGGATAATTGTGGAGTTTGTTTATATATTCTCAAAAAAAAAAAAAAAAATGTAACCGAATGGATTGTCATTGTCCAAAGAGGTTTACACAAAAAAAAAAAAAAAAAAAAGTGACCAAATAGGGTCGCGAAAAGAAAAAAAAAGCAAAACAAAAAACCAAAAAAAAAAAAAACTAAAATAAGTTGGGTGTAATTGTGTGTTTTTAGGAGAAGTGTGGGGGAGGTCCGGTTTGTTTGAGTAACCGGATGAGCGTGCATTCTTGGGTTAGGAGTTTGAATTATGTTCGAGCCACTTAGCCTATATTTATCCTACCTGTCCAAAGAGCCTACGTTACAACCCTGAAAGACCTTTTGATTCACTAGTTGCAGTTTTTGATTGGTTTAGAGTAGAAGTTAGACAATGGGCAAGCTTATGATTGAACTTGTTATTGACCAATTTGAGTGCATCCATATCCTTATTTGTATAAGAAAGTGAGTGAGGCACACATAGACATTCCCATATTTGAGTGGACGTCATATTGAAGTTTAGCGATCAAGCATGTAGTCGTGTTATGTTCATATATGCCATTTGAATGCTCATTGTTGAAGTTGAACGTGTTGAGACTTATCTTGTTATCGACTGATGTCCAGGCTCGTTTCTTGTTTCGTGTCTTCCCTTTTCTTTTCTTCTCTCTTCTTTTCTTTTCTCTTTGTTCGGGACGAACAAAGGTCTTAGTGTGGGGGAGTTGTTTGTCCCATTTTTGTGTCTTTATTTCATGCTTATTTTCTTTTCGTTTTCCCCCATTTGTAGGATTTTTGTAGTTTATTTGGTCCATTTCGTTCGTTTTGTGTTTTTGTCTTTAGTTTATATTTTTGTATCTTTTTGCCGTGTTTTGCTTCGTGTTTTTCTGTGTTGTGTTTTCAGGAGGTAGGTTGTGCCGGTCGAGGTTAGAATTGCGTGAGCCGAGACTGTGATATCAAGAACATCCGTTACCGAGCCCAGAAAATTCGAGGAAGGACTGAAAAAGCGGACAGAAACTGTGTCCAGAAAAAGTCGCGACTCAAGGGAATGTCGCGACCCGCGGAAAAAACAGAGGCTTATGGTGCAGTGTCGAGCAGAACTCGCGACTCGCGAGATGATGTCGCGACTCGCGAGAAATTTCGCGACTCAACCCCAGAAATTTATATTTTGACGGCGCGCGACTCGCCAGGAAGTCGCGACTCGCGAGCGAAGAAAATGTCCATCTCGCGACTCGCGAGTAAGTCGCGACTCGCGACTTTGCCGGGCGCGAATTTCGAGGACGGGATTTTTAGAGCAGAATTCGACCCTAGGGTTCATTTATTCAGTTTTCAGAGTTCGTTTTTACACTTTTTCTCTAGAGAAACTCATTCCTTTTCTTTCTTTCGCACTTTTGAATTGTTTTGATCTTGAGATTTGATTTTAGAGATTTAAAACCTCTATTATCTTGCTTTGGATTTGGGTACTATTGGATTGGGTTCAGAATTTTCATTAATCGTAAGTATTTTTCTTCAATTCTTTCATTGATGATGATGTCTTGGGTTATGAATGTTTGTGTGATCAAATCCACTATGAGTAGCTAAATCCATCTGCTAGGGATAGGGGATAATTGACTAGGTTCAATTATAATTGCTTGTTCTTAATTGTTCATATCTATGCGAGTTGAGTTCAATTTAGGGTTAATAGATTGATCACCTATATAACCTAGTAAATCATTGTTTAGAACCGAAAGGGGAGACATTGGTCGACTTAGGCTCGTTTAGAATAGACTTGTTCGTCAAAGTATTGTCTATGAGTTGCTGGCTTTGATAGTCAATCGTATATGTTCACTCTCTTGTTACGAAGAGTTATTGGGAGTGAACCTCTAAACGATAGATGATTCATTTCCTTTAACCGAGCAATTGATTGCCGGTAGTTGTGTAAGAACCGAAAGCAGTTGTCCCCGATTCCCTAGCTCTTTAAATTCTCAGTTAATTCGTTATTGTTCATTTCGTGCTTTATTTAATTTAAAGTTGGTAGTTGATAATTGAAACCCCAAATATTGAAAATAGAGTGTTTAGGATTTTTATCTTCTTTTGTGGTTGAATAATCGAACAATTATATCCGGCTAACCTTCCTTGAGAGATCGACCCGGGAAACGAATCTTTCGATTCGGTACTCGGTAAAAATATATTTTGCTACAACACCACTCTCGCTCACCTACGCTCTCTCATTCGTGATCATAGATTGGATTTTGTCGGCTTTATTGAGCCGGTGATTCGCACCCCTGACTTTGACTATCTCTCACGCCGTCTTGGTTTCCATTCGGGCGTGAGTAACATTTCTCATAAGATCTTCTTCTTCCACTCGCGTGACTACACTTGTCGGGTCCTCCGGGACACCGATCAGGTGCTTCATGTCGAGCTTTCTGCTGCCCATCTCCCTGAGCCCATATTTCACACTTTGGTTTACGCCAAGTGTAATAGAGTCGGGAGATACGATCTGTGGGACACCCTGCGTGAGATTGCTGAGAGTATGGAGGGATTGCCATGGATGGTTAGTGGCGATTTCAACATCTTTCTGCACCCCGATGAGCGTCTGGGTGGCCGCACGGACCGGTCCTGGGAGATGTGGGACTTTGTTCAGACTGTGGTGGACTGTGAGTTGATAGATGTTGGATGTGAGGGTGAGCCCTTCACGTGGGTTAGGGACGACCTCAAAGAAAGGCTCGACCGTGCTTTGGTTTCTGAAGCGTGGTCGAAGGTGTTTGCGGTCACGACCGTCACGCATCTCACTCGATTTGGGTCTGACCATTCACCACTCCTCATTAGGTGTCACTTCTCGAACACTCCCGGCCGCGCTTCCTTTAGGTTCCAGAACATGTGGGTTCGCCACCACTCTTTCCATGACACTGTTAGGGATTCCTGGCTTCAACCGACTGGGCTCTTCGGGAAGCGCAATCTCGAGGTTAAGCTCGGCAGCTTACGGCGTCGGTTGAGACAGTGGAACTGGGATGTTTTTAGAAACCTCCATCAGCGCCTTTCTGCGGCTCAGAGTGCATACGCGGAGGCTGAGCGGGCCTATGACCTGGATCCCACTCCGGAGAATAGGACTGCGATGCACCGCTGCCACGCCGAGTACCAGCTCCGACTCCTTATGGAGGAGGATTTCTGGAAGCAGAAGGCGGCCGTTCGCTGGGTGGCAGAGGGCGAGCGGAACACTAGGTTCATTTAGGGCTTCGTTAGGCAGAAGCGTGCTAAGTCGTACATAATTGAGGCTGATGGGTCATCCCTGACCCAGGAGTCTCAGATTCGGGAGTCGGTTGTTGCTCACTTCCAGACCCTCTTCACCTCTGACAGAGGGTCCCTCGTTGCCCCGACCGTCTCTTTCTTCCCTACCATCCCTCCTACGGTCGACCTTGTCGACCTCTGTGAGCTTCGATCAGGGAGGAGGTTAGGGATGCTGTTTTTGGGATTGATCCCAACAGCGTTTCTGGCCCTGATGGGTTCTCTTCCCTCTTCTATCAGGTCTGCTGGGATATAGTCGAGCCTGATGTTGAGGAGGCGGTGTTGGATTTCTTCACCGGTCACCGGATGCCGGATTCCTTCACGGCTACCTCTGTCGTCTTGATTCCCAAAGGACCCAATCCGAGTTCTTGTCTGACTACAGGACCATCAGTCTGTGTAACGTGACCAATAAGATTATTTCAAAAATTCTTAACGGCCGTCTTTCCTCTATCCTCCCCTCCCTCATCTCTCCGAACCAGAGTGGCTTCGTCAAGGATCGGGTCATTAGTGATAACATACTTTTGGCCCAGGAGATGATCCACGATATCTCTCATGCAGACTGGAAGCGGGCACCGAACATTGCGCTGAAGCTAGATATGGCTAAGGCGTATGATAGAGTGGAGTGGCCGTTTCTTAGGGAGGCACTGGCTAGGATGGGATTCCCGGAGCGATGGATCAGCTTTGTAGAGGCGTGTGTGGAGCATTGCACGTTCTCGGTCCTGGTTAATGGCAGCCCCACAGATTTTTTCCCCTCATCTAGAGGCCTTAGACAGGGAGACCCCTTTTCCCCATCCCTTTTTGTTCTTGCGGCGGACTACCTTTCTCGCTGCCTCGACGGCTTTATCCGAGACTATCCTCAAATGACATATAGCACCCGTGGCTATGGTCCCCCCGTCTCGCACCTTTCTTATGCGGATGACATCATCATCTTCACTCGTGCGGATGATGATGGGCCGATCAAACTTATGCACCTATTGGAGCATTATAGCTCGGTTACCGGCCAGCTGATCAGTGTGCAGAAGAGCACCTTCACCCTTTCCTCCTCCAGCGCAGACAGGTGGGCTCAGCGTGTCCACGAGATCACTGGTTTTGCGCACGGCGACCTTCCCATTACCTACCTTGGTGCCCCTTTATATAAGGGCAACCTCACGAGAGCGCTCTTTGCGGGCATCAGGCAGAGGATTATCGATAGGATTTCTGGTTGGTCGCACAGACATCTTTCGTTCGGTGGTCGGCTTGCTCTGATCAAGAGCACCCTTAGTTCCCTTCCGCTTCATTTACTTATGGTCCTCGACCCCCCTAGGTCCACTCTTGACGAGATTGACCAGATCATGGCTCGTTATTTCTGGGGTTACGAGGATGGTTCGGGAAGGGGGAGACGTACCCACTGAGTGAGTTGGGACTCTATCTGCCGCCCTCTCCCTGAGGGTGGCCTTGGCATCCGTCGCCTTAGGGATATTGTTACTGCCTTCTCATACAAGTTGTGGTGGCGCTTTAGAGAAGGAAAGTCGCCTTGGGCCCAGTACCTTCGCGGCAAGTACTGCTCTAAACGCGCCAACCACCCTTGTTGGGTGACGGCTGTTGCGCGTGATAGCAGACAGTGGCGGCGCCTCACTAGGGTTGGTAGGCGCGCCCAGGATCACATTTTTTGGGTTTTTGGGGATGGCGAGGTTAGTTTCTGGGATGAGTGGTGGTTAGGTGATAGGCCGTTGTCTAGAGATAGGCAGGTGTCGCATTCCCCCTACCTGCTTGTGCGCGACCTTTGGACGGACGGGTCGTGGGATAGGTGGAAGCTTGATAGAGAGTTGGGCTCCGGGGCGGGTTTTAGTGAGCAGTTATTAGATAAGATCCAGCAGATACCCATCTCGGGGGACGGTTCGAATGGTATGAGGTGGAGACTTACATCATCGGGTGTGTTTTCTACTACCTCGGCTTGGGAGCAGATTAGGCTGAGAGATCGGCCGAATCTTCTCTTCGGAGCCATCTGGAGCGACCTTTTCACCCCTACCATATCTGTTTTCCATTGGCGCCTCCTCTTGCGCCGGATACCCGTTGACACTGTGTTACATGCGAGGGGGATCTCCTTCCCCTCCCGATGTGTGTGTTGTTCTGAGACCGGACGTCATGAGACCGAGACCTTTACCCACCTTTTTCTACAGAGTGAGATTGTGAGGAGAGTGTGGGAGCATTTTGCCACTTGGACTCATATATCCCTACCCTCCACAGACAGTTTTTTTGAGCTCCTGAGTTTTTTCTCACAGAGCACACACTCTAGACACGTGAGCTTCCTCATTCCTTGTCTGATCCTTTGGTTCACCTGGACGGAAAGGAATAGTGCGAAGCATAGGGATATTACTTTCTTGCTTTCTCACATTGTTTTGCAGGTGGAGAGACACATTTCGCTCCTCACAGCGTTGGGCAGGCTTTCTGCACGTGACTGGACAGGCTGCACGCCGCCGCACCGATACAGGGTGGCTCCCCCTCCGCCTGTTCGGTCCCCTCGGCACAGAGCTGTTGTTTGGCTTCGACCCGACTCTCCTTGGGTCAAGCTGAACACCGATGGATCTTTCGATCGCCATAGCAGTACTGCCGGAGGAGGAGGCTTGATCCGGGACCACAGTGGAGCTCTTATCACCGCCTTCCACACGTCTCTTCAGGCCTCCTCGAGCTACGATGCAAAGATTCAGGCATTACAGATTAGCCTTCAGATTGCTGCCGACCTCTCTAGTCATATTTGGATTGAGCTGGACGCTGCGGCTGTCGTCACCCTCCTGTCGTCGGGTCATCAGGGCTCGTGGCAGATTCAGCACCCGCTTATGCGCATTAGAGATCTACTTCGGTCTGTCCATTACAGGATCACACACATCTTCCGTGAGGGGAACAGACCTGCTGATTACCTTGCCAGCCTTGGCGCTACCATATCGGACACGCACACGTATCAGACCTACACTGCTCCACTCTGCCTTCGCACGCTAGTTCGGATGGATCAGCTGGAATATCCATCGTTTTGATTCCAGTAGATTAGGTTTTTGGTTTTGCTCTACTTTGACCATCCACTTATTCCGGGCACCTATTAGCCCGATGACAGACCTTGTACTATTTTCATTTGCTGTTTTCGTTACTGTAGTGTTTGGATTGTGAGACTATGTTGAGTGTTTTGGCCCATTTTAGGGCTATGATCTATATACAGGTTGGGGATCCAGCCTAATCCTCCGTCCCTAGGGGCGTTGTTTGTTTTTTTTAAAAAAAAAAAAAAAACCTAGCAACTACATAGATCTAACCTAGCAACTACATAGAACTAACCTAGCAACTACAGACAACTAACCTAGCAACTACAGACAGCAACTACAGAGAGATAACCTAGCAAAAAAAAAATATGCTCTCACTTCTCTCTACATTTCTCTCTCTAAGTTTTTCCCTGTTCACCTTCAACCTTTACCCCCCTTCCGCCACCTCCTCCGCCGCATAGTCAACCACACCGGCCGCCGCCGCCGGCGGCCTTCTCCCGGGCCGCCGGGCCTCTCCCCCTTTCTTTCGTTTTTTCAGCCCCAGCTCACCTTTATGGACAGTTCCCCGTCACCTTCCCCGACCTTATCGCAGGAACTTTCCAATCTTCTCCTGCTCGTTAAGGACTTTCTGCACAAGAACTCGCGGTTGGAAGACGGGGAGATCCCACCGTCTATGCTCGAAGCTCTCGTTGCCGGAATCCCAAGTCTCAATCGCCGCGAAATCCAAAGTCCTGTCAATGGTACTGTAGCGTCGGAGGCTAACCCACCGGTCAGGCAAGAAGACCAAGGTAAATCTGGAAAAATATCAAAGAATACAAAGATTCACGACCTTCCCGTTGCTGGTAGCTCGGATTTTAATCGGGCAGAACACAACGGTCCAAAAATCGAAGCACCAGTCATCGGGTCCTCCAATGGCAATCTGCCGGTCACTTCGCGATCGTTCGCCGCCGACTCCGTGGATGTCGCAAATCAGAGTTGTCTTCCAGTTCATTTCGGCTCTTTACCGGTGTTGTCAAAAATGGTGCATACAGTGAATAGCGGCGCCTCAGATAATTGCAACCCTCAGCTGCAATATCACTCCGTTTCAATCAACCCATCTTTGGGCCAAGTTCATTTTGGGCCCAATAACAACTCAACACTTCCTCAACCACTTAAACAAACACTCCTTCAGCCCGATCCCAATATCTTTAAACCTCAAGCCCATTCTATGCAGCCCAACCACCCTTTCAATCCCCGGCCCACCACCGAGGATGACTCCCCCAAAACCAAACACGACAATATCCTCAACTGCCAACCAAATGCACCTTCTACCCGACAGTCAGAGGACGACCACTTTGCCGGCGCCCACGCCGGAGCAAACAAGGACATCACGGCCACCGGTAAATCACCTCCGGATGGCGCTTTATCGGGGGAGGCTATGAAATCGGCTCTTACGGCCGGAATTCTAGGACCCCGGCCAAATCCCACCTCCACGACCGACTACCTTGACGGAGTAGTTTCTTTTACCGCCGGAAAATCTGAAACGGCCGTTTTGTATGCGAGAGAAGACGGTGTCCATACTACGGGTCCAAGCTCGAAACACGCGGCCAATCATAACGGAAATCCACCGACCGAAACACCGTCGACGGGCTCCCCCGAGGTGAACCACACTACAAACGGCCCACCACCACTCTCGACCACCGCCACTGGCCGACTTTCATTCCGAGAGGTTATTACGGGGAAGAAAAATGGTGACACGGGCGGCCCACGTACGACGCCCAAAGATTTCACCTTTGACGGGGAATACGAACATGCCTGCGGAACCATCATCCGCTCGGAGGGAAACAAGGTGAAGGCCCAACACACTGAAGCCGAATCTGTCTCGCTTGCAGGTAAGCTAGCTAACACTCTGGTCTTTAAGTTTTCATATGCTATCCCCGCTCCCCGAGACATATCTACTGGGTTAGGAAAACTGGGTTCTAAGGGTAGAGTGTCGTCGAAGTGGTATAATTTCAACCACCTTCTAGTCTCGTTCCATCTTCCCGAGGATTATAATGAGGTCTGGCTTAAGACCTCCATTCATTTATGTGGATGCCCAGCTAGGGTGTTCAAATATTATGCCGGGTTTAACTCGAAGATGGAGGCGCCGGTTGTCCCCGTGTGGTGTCGCCTTCCCGGCCTCCCACCCCATCTTTATGATTGTGCTGCCATCACTACACTAGCTAAGTGTATTGGGCAGCCGATTCGTATCGACGCGCCGACAGCCCTTCAAACGAGGGCTAATGTGGCGCGATTTTGCGTTGAGATAGATCTGAGAGCTGAGCTCGTTCATGAGATTGAGATTGAACAGGGCTCGGAATCTTTTGTTCAGCGGGTGATCTACGAGAAGATCCCAGCGTTCTGCACCTCGTGCAGCCATGTGGGTCACGTTGCAGCCGATTGCTACATCAGTGGCAATAAGCCACGGCCCGCTCTCCCGCAGCGCCATCGCGCGAACCAGCGGGGGCCCTCCACCAACCGGAGGGACTCCAAGGGAAAGGGCAAAAGCCCCGTCCGCGTGCCCGACATCCCGAAGGGGTCTAAGGACAAGGGCAAGGCTGTGATTGTCGATGCTGCCCGAACTGGGAAGGATGCTCATCCTGACCAGCCTAAGCAGTTGGCCTTAGTGGGTCCCAAGCCCAAGTCCACGGGCTTTCTCCCTAAACAGACCTTACAGACGGCCTTCAAGGCCAACCACTCCTATTTTGCTATTCTATCCCCTGAGACAGAGAAGGAGTCTGTTCCTTCCTCCAGCAGGCCACCTAAGATTTCCGACCTTAGGATTCTGGATGACGATGACCTCCTTGGAGACGACATGGACCAGCCGGTCGCCACGCCCAGGAGAGAGTCCATCCACCTATCCGACGATAGTGCGTGCGATGCTGGTCCTTTGACCGTCCGCGCATCTAGCCCGGTCCGATCTTCGGATTCGAGGGCTATTGCCGCCATCGCTCCCCCGAAAGGGGATGAGTCGGCACACCCCATCCCTGCTGAGATTGGAAGCTCGGTCGAGCTTATAGCCAGCTCTCAGCTCCCTCCTACCGGCGAGCACCCGAGCGCTTTGCCGGTCGGACCCTCTCTTTCGCCCATCCCCGAGCAGATATGCGGGCTCAACCGCGCGCAGCATGACGTCTCGTGCGAGAGCTTCGCCTCTAGTGCTTTTCTTCACCTTGACAGACGGGAGACAGCCCCGGAGATGGGACAACCCGCTAATGCTGCTATAGGTCAGTCTGTCCAGCTAGACGACTCACAGGCTACGAGTACATACCGAGGCAGACAGGCCTCGAGGACCAGAGCCATGCAGCATACGAGACGGCGGACGATCTCCCCTGCTATTGGACCCTTCCGCCGCACGACACGACGGATGACTTCCCATTCTTTAGGTGGTCCGGATCAGCCTCCCCATAGGCGGACTACGTCCGGTGGCTCTTGCGACCGTTGATATGTCCATCACATCCATTACTTGGAATGGCCGTGGCCTGGCGAACAGGGCTACTCTTTCTCACCTTCATTCTCTCATTCGTGACCACAGAGTCGATTTTGTTGGCTTTATTGAGCCGATGATTCGCACTCCTTCTTTTGACTACTACTCGCGTCGTCTGGGCTTCCATTCGGGCGTGGGTAATATTTCGCACAAGATCTTCTTCTTCCACTCGCGTGACTACACTTGTCGGGTCCTCCGCGACATCGATCAGGTTCTTCACGTAGAGATTTCCGCTGCCCATCTCCCGGAGCCCATCTTTCACACCTTGGTTTATGCCAAGTGTACTAGGGTCGGGCGATATGGTCTTTGGGACACCCTGCATGAGATTGCCGAGAGTATGGAGGGATTGCCATGGATGGTTAGTGGCGATTTCAACATCTTTCTGCACCCCGATGAGCGCGTGGGTGGCCGCACGGACAGATCCCGAGAGATGTGGGATTTTGCGCAGACTGTGGCGGACTGCGAGTTGCTTGATGCTGGATGCGAGGGTGAGCCCTTCACGTGGGTTAGGGACGACCTCAAGGAGAGGCTCGACCGTGCTTTGATTTCTGAAGCGTGGTCGAAGGTGTTTGCGGTCACGACCGTCACGCACCTCACTCGATTTGGGTCTGACCATTCACCCCTCCTCATTAGATGTCGTTTTTCGAGCACTCCTCGCCGCGCTTCCTTTAGGTTCCAAAACATGTGGGTTCGCCACCACTCCTTCCACGACACTGTCAGGGATTCCTGGCTTCAGCCGACTGGGCTCTTCGGGATGCGCAATCTCGAGGCGAAGCTCGGCAGACTGCGGCGTCGGTTGAGACAGTGGAACTGGGATGTTTTTGGAAACCTTCATCACCGCCTTACTGCAGCTCAGAGTGCGCATGCGTCGGCTGAGCGGGCCTATGACCTGGATCCCACTCCGGAGAATAGGACCGCCATGCACCGCTGCCACGCCGAGTACCAGCTCCGACTCCTTATGGAGGAGGACTTCTGGAAGCAGAAGGCGGCCGTTCGCTGGGTGGCCGAGGGCGAACGGAATACTAGGTTCTTCCAGGGCTACGTTAGGCAGAAGCGTGCTAAGTCGTACATCCATAGTATCGAGGCTGATGGGTCATCCTTGACCCAGGAGGCTCAGATTCGGGAGTCGGCTGTTGCTCACTTCCAGACCCTCTTCACCTCTGACAGAGGGTCCCTCGTGGCCCCGAACGCTTCTTTTTTCCCCACCATCCCTCCTTCGGTCGATCTCATTGGCCTCTGTGAGCTCCCGAGCAGGGAGGAGGTTAGGGATGCTGTATTCGGGATTGATCCCAACAGCGTTTCTGGCCCGGATGGTTTCTCCTCCCTCTTCTATCAGGTCTGCTGGGATATTGTCGAGACTGACGTCCAGGAGGCGATGTTGGATTTTTTCTCCGGCCACCGGATGCCGGATTCCTTCACGTCTACCTCTGTCGTCTTGATCCCCAAACGACCCAACCCGAGCTCTTGGTCCGATTACAGGCCCATCAGCCTGTGTAACGTGACCAACAAGCTCATTTCGAAGATTCTTAACGGCCGTCTTTCCCCTCTTCTCCCCTCTCTCATCTCTCCGAACCAGAGTGGATTCGTCAAGGATCGGGTCATTAGTGATAACATCCTTCTGGCCCAGGAGATGATCCACGACATCTCCCGAGCGGACTGGAAGCGGGCTCCGAATATCGCGCTGAAGCTGGACATGGCTAAGGCGTATGATAGGGTTGAGTGGCCGTTTCTTAGGGAGGCGTTGGCTAGGATGGGATTCCCTGAGCGTTGGATCAGCTTTGTGGAGGCGTGTGTGGAGCATTGCACGTTCTCGGTCCTGATTAATGGCAGCCCCACCGATTTCTTTCCCTCATCTAGAGGCCTTAGACAGGGCGACCCTCTTTCCCCTTCCCTCTTCGTTCTTGCGGCGGACTACCTCTCTCGCTGCCTTGACGGCTTCATCCGCGACTCTCCCCACATGACCTATAGCACCTGTGGCTATGGTCCTACCGTCTCTCACCTTTCTTACGCGGATGACATCATTATCTTCACCCGGGCGGATGATGATGGACTGGTCGAGCTCATGCGCCTTTTGGAGCACTATGGCTTGGTCACCGGTCAGCTGGTCAGCGTGCAGAAGAGCACCTTCATCCTTTCATCTGCCACAGTGGACAGGTGGGCTCAGCGGGTCCACGACATTACTGGCTTTGCGCGTGGCGACCTTCCCATTACCTACCTCGGGGTCCCTTTATATAAGGGCAACCTCACGAGAGCGCTCTTTGCGGGCGTCAGACAGAGGATGATCGACAGGATCTCTGGTTGGTCGCATAGATATCTTTCTTTCGGTGGTCGGCTAGCGCTGATCAAGAGCACTCTTAGCTCTCTTCCGATTCACTTGCTTATGGTCCTCGACCCCCCTAGGTCTACTCTTGACGAGCTTGACCAGATTATGGCTCGTTATTTCTGGGGTTATGAGGACGGGTCTGGGAGGGGGAGACGTACTCACTGGGTGAGTTGGGACTCTATCTGCCGCCCCCTCCCAGAGGGTGGCCTTGGCATCCGCCGCCTTAGGGACATTGTTACAGCTTTCTCATACAAGCTGTGGTGGCGCTTCAGGGAAGGAAAGTCGCTTTGGGCTCAGTACCTTCGCGGCAAGTACTGCCCTAGACGTGCCAACCACCCTTGTTGGGTCACGGCTGTTGATCATGATAGCAGACAGTGGCGGCGCCTCACTAGGGTCGGGAGGCGAGCCCAGGATCACATCTTTT
This sequence comes from Striga asiatica, assembly GCA_008636005.1. Taxonomy (NCBI): domain Eukaryota; kingdom Viridiplantae; phylum Streptophyta; class Magnoliopsida; order Lamiales; family Orobanchaceae; genus Striga; species Striga asiatica. The sequence continues at coordinate 159,484 of BKCP01005417.1, read as the reverse complement.
GGGTTTTGGGCGGGGGCGATGTCAGTGTCTGGGATGAGTGGTGGGTAGGTGATAGGCCGTTGTCTAGGGATAGGCAGGTGTCGCATTCCCCCTACCTGCTCGTGAGCGACCTCTGGACGGACGGGTCGTGGGATAGGGGGAAGCTTGATAGGGAGTTGGGGGCTGGTGCGGGTTTTAGCGAGCAGTTATTAGATCAGATCCAGCAGATCCCTATCTCGGGGGACGGTTCAGATAGCATGAGGTGGAGACTTACATCATCAGGTGTGTTTTCTACTACCTCGGCTTGGGAGCAGATAAGGCTGAGGGATCGGCCTAATCTCCTCTTCGGGGCTATCTGGAGTGACCTTTTTACGCCTACTATTTCGGTATTCCTTTGGCGCCTTCTCTTGCGCCGGATACCCGTCGATACTGTGCTACACGCGAGGGGGATCTCCTTCCCCTCTCGGTGTGTGTGTTGTTCTGAGACCGGACGCCATGAGACTGAGACCTTTACCCACCTTTTTCTAGAGAGTGAGATTGTGAGGAGAGTGTGGGAGCATTTTGCCACTTGGACTCATATATCCCTACCCACCACATACAGTTTTTTTGAGCTCCTGAGTTTTTTCTCACAGAGCACACACCTTAGACACGTGGGCTTCCTCATTCCTTGTCTGATCCTTTGGTTCACCTGGACAGAAAGGAATAGTGCGAAGCATAGGGATATTACTTTTATGTTTTCTCACATTGTTTTGCAGGTTGAGAGACACATTTCACTCCTCATCTCATTGGGCAGGCTCACGGCTCGAGACTGGACAGGCTGCACGCCACCGCACCGCTACATGGTGGCCCCACCACCGCCTGTTCGGATTCCTCGGGCCAGAGCTGTTGTTTGGCTTCAACCTGACTCTCCGTGGGTCAAGCTGAACACTGATGGCTCATTTGATCGCCACACTGGAGTTGCCGGAGGAGGAGGCCTGATTCGAGACCATAGCGGCGCCCTCATCACTGCTTTCCACGCGTCCATTCAGGCCTTCTCGAGTTACGACGCAGAGATTCAGGCACTACAGATTGGCCTACAGATTGCTGCCCACCTCTCTAGTCATATATGGATCGAGCTGGATGCTGCGGCTGTCGCCACCCTCCTGACTTCGGGCCATCAGGGCTCGTGGCAGATTCAGCACCCACTTATGCGCATTAGAGATATACTTCGGTCAGTCCACCACAGGATTACGCACATTTTCCGCGAGGGGAACAGACCTGCTGACTACCTTGCTAGCCTTGGTGCCACCATACCCGATATACATACGTTCCAGACCGACACTGCTCCACTCCGCCTTCGCACGCTTGTTCGGATGGATCAGCTTGGATATCCATCTTTCCGCTTTCAGTAGATTAGGTTTTCTTTGTTATCATTTCAGTTTATTAGATTCTCATTTTCTTTTTCGGGCACCTGTTAGCCCAGAGACAGAGTTTGTATTTGTATCGCTAGTGAGACATTGTAGACTGTTGATATTTTGACCCCCGTTTTGGGGTCTTGATCTATGCACAGGTTGGGGATCCAGCCCAATCCCCCGCCCTCCCGGGGCGTTATTTGTTTTAGAAAAAAAAACCTAGCAACTACAGACAACTAACTTAGCAACTACAGAGAACTAACCTAGCAACTACAGACAACTAACCTAGCAGCTACAGAGAACCAACCTAGCAACTACATAGAACTAACCTAGCAACTACTAACCTAGCAACTACAGAGAACTAACCTAGCAACTACAGAGAACTATCCTTGCAACTACTAACCTAGCAACTACAGAGAACTAACGTAGCAATTACAGACAACTAACCTAGCAACTACATAGAACTAACCTAGTTAGAAGGCTAGTTGTCAACGGTCAACGCCGGAAGTCAACGGATTTCGCCGAAAGTCAATGGTCAATGCCATAAGTCAACGGTCAACGCCGGAGTTAACGGGTCAAAATAATATTTAAATAATTAAAATAATAAAAAGAAAAGATTAAATCTTGGCCACACATGATGTACCAAATCTTGTGGCTAAAAATGAGTCTCACGTCCTCACTTTAAATAAATGGATGCATTAGAACCAATCCTTATATATATATATATATAAAGATTATAAAGATATAGATATAGATATAAATATTAGATATGATTGCACAGTATGTATAATACGGTTAGAAAGTGGAACTAAAACAAATTTAATGCAAAATGTTAGAGGTATACCGAATGACATATTTTATTTATAACCCCCACTAATTTTCAAAGAAAAAAAAAACTTGTTTTATTCTACATACAGAAAATAAGAAAAGAAAATATGTAAAACGACTATAGACGACCTACTATTTCTCACACCACAGTCAGAGATATCTCTCTCTCACTCTCTTAATGTATACAATCACTGACCTACGTCCATTTCGAACAGAATATCTCTCAGACTCTCACTCTCTCAAAGGCCAACCTCAAGAAGATAGAAGAGTAAGCTCATCGAATTTTAGCTTCTTCTATGGAACACCTTTTTTTTATAACAACATAATATGAATATATTATAACTAAACCCCTCAAAGCAGATCACAAGTTTCAATATTCAAGTATAACACAGCAACATGTAGAGCAAAGCAGAAAAATAAACATAGATGAAAAATTAGTGAAATCTACCATTATTAACTTCTGCGAACAAGGAGATTTGCAAAGAAGAACACGAGAGAGGAAGAAAGAGAGAAAGAGAGAAAGAGAGAAAGTTGCGATGAAAGAAAACAATAGAAAATTATTAATGAAAAATTAGGGTTTCTGTATAAGCATTGGGTATTTATACCCTTAAACTAAAAACACTATCAACTAAAGTTGTTATTCACAAAGTAACAACTTAACATACATATTAGCAACTTATTTAATAATACATATTATATTATAATAAAATGACTACTCTAANCCCCCCCCCCCCCCCCTCCTCGCAAGTGTGATGATTTTATGGCTGATCTTCTCTCTGACGAGATGGCAGTCGATTTGAATGTATTTTGTCCTCTCATGGAATACTGGATTGGATGCAATGGCAATAGCAGATTTGCTGTCATAAAAAACAACTGGGGAGGGGTGGATTAAGTGTAGATCTGCAAATAAATATAATAGCCATTGTATCTCACATGAAGTGGATGCAAGGGCTCTATATTCAGCTTCTGCTGAAGATCTACTTATAGTAGATTTTTTCTTTGATTTATAAGATATAAGAGAATCACCAAGAAAAACACTATAACCAGTTAAGCTCTTTCTAGTGTCCAAACATCCTGCCCAATCACTGTCACTAAATGCATGTAAATCCAATTTTGAAAGCGTTGAGAAAAGTAATCCTTTACCTACAGTGCCCTTAATGTATCTAAGTACTCTATGGGCAGCTGTGATGTGTGTTTTAGAAAGATTGAACATGAACTGGCTAAGTATGTGGACACTATAGGCTAAATATGGTCTAGTGATTGTTAAGTATAATAGTCTGCCTACCAGTCTCCTGTATTCTGAAGCGTCTGTGGGTTCTGATGAATCTGAAGTGGAATTTACTTTTAAAAGGGGGTCCATAGGTGTGCTAGCAGGCTTGCAGCCAAGAAAACTTGTGTCTTTTAAAATATCAAGTGTATACTTTCTTTGACACATGTTAATACCACAGTCAGAATGGGCAAACTCAATGCCTAAGATGTATTTCAATGTGCCTAGATCTTTGATTGTGAAACAATGATCTAAATGAGATTGGATGGCAACTATTTTCTCAATGTTGTTTCCAGCTATGATCACATCATCAACATAAACAAGTAAGGCAATAAAAATGTTGTCATCAGAAAGGGTAAATAAAGAGCAATCAGCCAAAAATTGATGAAAACCATAGGAAATCAAACAAGTAGTGAGTTTGTAGAACCATTGTCTTGATGCCTGTTTTGAGGCCATAAAGACTTTTGATTAACCTACAAACTCTTTTATCAGATTTGGCACAATATCCTGGGGAAGGTTTCATGTAAACCTCCTTATCTAGATCCCCATGCAAGAATACATTATTGACATCTAATTGTTGGATTGTTCATTTAATGATAGATGCTAATGCAACTAAGAACCTGACAGTAGTGATCTTGGCTACAGGAGAAAATGTATCAAAATAATCTACACCTTCCTCTTGTGTATAACCTTTAGCAAGTAATCTAGCTTTATACCTTTCAATACTACCATCAGATTTGTATTTTATCTTGTCTACCCATTTGCAACCAATGCAATGCTTACCTTTAGGAAGATCTGTTAAATACCAAGTATTGGTTTGTTCTAATGCATCAGTTTCCTTTATCATTGCAGCCTACCAAAGTGTATCTTTAGCAGCTTGAGTATAAGAAGTAGGTTCAGTATGTTGAAGTAGGTTCAGTATGTTTTGAAATTGCTGCAGTGAAACAGGAATGTGATTGAGATAAATTTGTTGTGGACAAATAGTTTTGAATGGGATAAGGGGTTGTCCCGGAATGAGTATGTTTAGAAGAAACAGAGTTGGAACATGGTTTAATAGTGTGGTAATATATGTCTAAGTAGGCTGGAATTTTATGTTGTCTGTTTGATTTTCTGGTAGGTATATGATAAGTATAAGGAAGTTGTATAGTAGAAGGAATCTGTATAGTAGATTGAGAGGGTTCAGAATTAGTGGGAATGATGGGAGAAAGGTTTAGATGTGTTGCAGGGTTTTGAACTGTAATGTAACGGGAGAGGAATTGGTAGTTGGTAAAGTATGATTTGTTTGTGTGTTAGTAGTTGGTAGGATTGTGTTTGTTTTTGAAAAATGGTACAGGAAACAAAGTGTGTGGATCCCTAGTATTGGAAATGGCAAAAAGAAAAGTTGTTTCATAGAACTGAACAATTCTGAATCCTCAGTATTCTGAATGATACCATATTAACTTCTGCAAACAAGGAGATTTGCGAAGAAGAACACGAGAGAGAAAGAAAGAGAGAAAGAGAGAAAGTTGCGGTGAAAGAAAACAATAGAAAAATTATGAATGAAAAATTAGGGTTTCTGTAAAAGCATTGGGGTATTTATACCCTTAACCTAAAAACACTATCAACTACAGTTGTTATTCACAAAGTAACAACTTAACATACATATTAGCAAGTTATTTAATAATTCATATTATATTCAGGGGCGAATTTACATTTATTTATAGGGGGGTCAAATTTTCATTTTTTGTACTATTAATATTAAAAAATTTAATTTGCTCCCTCTTCAAATTTATTTTTGCACCCCCAGATTTTTTGTTTTTAAACGTCACTCACCAGCCAACTTGTCTACAAGTATCAATTAACAATTCAACACTTCTTTTATATTACTATTAATTTTGTATATTAATTATTATCATTCTACAATTTTAATCGGCCCATATAAAAGACTTCAACTCTCTTTTATTGCCCATTGATTTTTTTGACCGAAAACGGGAAATCGAACCGAACCAAACCGATGAGAAATAAACCGAACTGAACCAATTTATGTGTAACGGTAACTGAAAATCGGTTACCGAAATGTTATCGGTTCTAAACCCATTATGTTATGTCTTTTGCCCCCTCTCAACTAATTTTCTGGTTTCGCCCCTGATTATATTATAATAAAATGATGACTGGTCTAATAACCATTTTCATCATCACTTAGCTCATATTCAGTCTGTAAAGTCCATTCTTGCAGAAGCTTGCTTAGCCTAATTCACAATCTTTTCAGCCTCCCTTCAGACCCTCTTCTCTTCCTCCATGGCCTTCTCCATCATCTTCCTCTGACTTTTTACAGAAAAATTACTCAGGTCGGACAAAAGCTTATCGTTTTTTTCCCAATCGAGCCTCGAATCCAAACCCCTGTTCTTCTTCTTCTTACTCGACGGCGCCTTCTTGGGGGAACACATAAAGAAGCCGCCTTTCGCCGGAGGACGAGGACACCAATTTCCTTCTCCCCTTCTTCATTTTTCTCCCATTCTCCTCCAGGGGTGAAAAGGGGCTCCCGCCGGAGATGGTTGGGGAACTTTTTTCTTCTGGGAATGTCGTTGAACCTTTTTTGCCGTTGCCGTTGGAGAAAAAATCGTCCATTTTTTTTTATTCTATTTTTCTTGGTATTTTTTAGCGAAAGAAATGGATATGCAGAGGTTTTTGTCTATACATAATATTGACTTGATGTTTCATGTTTTTTCATGTGTGCCAGGTGAACTTAATCAAAAGACTTGATGAATTATTTCAGCTGGAGGAACACCCCCGGTCGACTTCCACTGCCAAAGAATCCAGTGTCATTCGAGACTCATGTTTCTCAAAGTAACATTGCATAGTATGTCATTCCTTTCTATATAGTAATATGTAGATTTTATATTTTTTTTACCTTTAAGGTGAGTCAAATTTTGCATATTTATTAATCACCTATCTAAATCTACCGATTATTATTATTAATGTTTCTCAAAGTAACATTGCATAGTATGTCCTTTTCTATATTATATAGTAATAGGTAGATTTTATATTTTTTATGTTTAAGGGGAGTCAAAAGTCTTTTTCTTATGAGTCAAAATTTTCTTTTTCTAATTCTAAGTAAATACATGTTCAAAATAGGATTCAAACAAGGTTGAGAAAAACTTAGTGCTTACTACCCTGCATCGGCCCAATCCTCGACCTCCACCTCATTCCGAGCACGGCCTCGACATCGTCCGCGAACGCAACCTCGACCTCGTGCACCACCTCATACTCATACGTTCAATAATATCATCTATTAGAATCCATCTGAACCCATTATCTGAACAATCCTCTCCCCACGATTTCATAATTTCGAAATACTCAGTCCCGTTATGCGATCCATAGTCCGTGAGGAGACACACGTGCACTGAGATTTGCTCGTGTGGATCCTCGAAACCCCCTTGCCTACCGCCATGTCCCCGTCGACCACGACCCCGTGCACGTCCACCACGACGACCACCTCTAGGCCGACGCACATAGTGATGTCTACCAAAACTAATTTGATTTCGAGACAAAATTCTCAAACTCACTCTCACTCGAATCAAAGCAACTAACGAGGTTCTCCCCAAAGCAGATCTGAGTCCCTTAGCAAAATCGAATACCTCCCCAGATGGTTCAGCTGACCGATTCAAAATGTAACCTTGCAATTTCTTCACTACCATTAGGCTATGATCATATCGTCGCCTCAACATAAATTTCTCATGATTGTCAGCATCCCATTGGTCTTCCGTTTCATAATCTTCCTCGAAAGCTAAGCCCACATCTTCCAAAACATCCCTTATCTTAGCATTGAGCTGAATGGTATCGAATTGATGTATATCTACATCGTTGCATTCGGGCACAGCGTCCATACCATGTTAATAAGAGACGGCGATAGTCGTCTATCTCCCTCAGTTTGACTTTCATATAGCTTATGTGAGCATATAGCTCACATACAACAGAATTTAAAACGATATAAAAAAAATTAAAAAAGTTGACCGACCATAAATTAATTAACTAAAAAACGGGGTAAAAGTTTGTTCATATAGTCTTATATCAATATATTTTATTATATTTTGCTTTTTCAAAATGATATGATTTTTAGATAATTAATTTATGGTCGGTCAACTTTTTAATTTTTTTTTTTTGTGTCGTTTTAAATTCAGTTGTATATGAGTTGTATGCTCACATAAGCTATATGGAAGTCAAATTGAGGGACATAGACGATTATCGTCGTCTCTCTATTCAACATGGTATGGACGTCGTGCCCGAATGCAACGATGAAGATATACATCAATTCGATACCATTCAGCTTAATGCTAAGATAATGGATGTTTTGGAAGATGTGAGCTTAGCTTTCGAGGAAGATTATGAAACGGAAGGCCTATGGGATGCTGACAATCATGAGAGCTTTATGTTGAGGCGACGATATAATCAGAGTCTAATGGTAGTGAAGAAATTGCAAGGTTACATTTTGAATCAGTCAGCTGAACCATCTGGGGAGGCATTCGATTTTAATCAGGGACTCAGATCTGCTTTGGGGAGAACCCCGTTAGTTGCTTTGATTCGAGTGAAAGAGAGTTTGAGAAATTTTCCTCGAAACCAAATTAGGCTAGGTAGATATCACTATGTGCCTCGGCCTAGAGGTGGCCGTCGTGGTGGACGTGCAAGGGGCCGTGGTCGAAGGGGGCATGGCAGTAGGCAAGGGGGTTTCTAAGATCCACACGAGCAAATCTCATTGCACGTGTGTCTCCTCACGGGCTATGGATCACATAACAGGACTAAGTATTTCGAAATTCTGCAATCGTTGGGAGAGGATTGGTCAATTCGGGAGGATTCTAATAGATGATATTATTGAACCATATGAGTATGAGGTGGTGCACGAGGCCGAGGTCGAGATTGCATTCGCGGACGATGTCGAGGCCGCGCTCGACAATGAGGTGGAGTTCGAGGATTGGGCCAGTGCAGAGTAGTAAGCACTCAGTTTTTCTCAACCTTGTTTGAATCCTATTTTGAACGTGTATTTTACTTAGAACTAGAAAAAGAATTTTGACTCAAAAGAAAAAGAATTTTTACTCAATTAAAAAAATATAAAATCTACCTATTACTATATAATATAGAAAGGAAGGATATACTATGCAATGTTACTTTGAGAAACATCAATAATAATAATAGGTAGACTTAGATATGTGATTAATAAATATGCAAATTTTGACTCACCTTAAAAGTAAAACAAAATAAAAAATCTACATACTATATAATATAGAAAGGAATGGCATACTATGCAATGTTACTTTGAGAAACATGTGCCTTGGATGACACTGGATTCTTTGGCGGTGGAAGTCGACCTGGGGTGTTCCTCCAGCTGAACTAATTCATCAAGTCTTTTGATTAAGTTCACCTGGTACACATGAAAAAACATGAAACATCAAGTCAATATTATGTATAGACAAAAGCCTCTGCATATTCATTTCTTTCGCTAAAAAATACCAAGAAAAATAGAATTAAAAAAAATGGACGATTTTTTCTCTAACAGCGACGGCAAAAAAGGTTCAAAAAAATTTCCAAAAAGAAAAAAGTTCCCCACCCGTCGCCAGTGGGATCCCCTTTACACCCCTGGAGGAGAATGGGAGAAAAATAGAGAAGGGGAGAAGGAAATCGGTGTCCTCGTCCTCCGGCGAAAGGCGGCTGCTTTATGTGTTCCAATTAGTTTCGTAAATTCTTTGTTTTAAATAATAGAGAACCTTGAATACTCATACCAAAACCCATTTCTCCCCAAATTGATAGATAGATTACTTGCAAAAAGTGTTGAAAAAGTTTATCATCCTAGAAGCTGAAAATAGAATCATAGGGTAATCATGTTTGCTAACAAGAGCAACTGATACAAAAATGAATTAGTGTAAAGAGAGTGTTGAATAAGTTGTTTACATGCTCATTTGTTAAAAAAGAAAAAAAAAAAAGAACTTTCTCCTCCCCATAAAATTGGAATTTGAAAATAAGACGCTACCTTCAAACTGAGGGACATAGACGATTATCGTCGTCTCTCTATTCAACATGGTATGGACATCGTGCCCGAATGCAACGATGAAGATATACATCAATTCGATACCATTCAGCTCAATGCTAAGATAATGGATGTTTTGGAAGATGTAGACTTAGCTTTCGAGGAAGATTATGAAACCGAAAGCCAATGGGATGCTGACGATCATGAGAACTTTATGTTGAGGCGACGATATGGTCAGAGCCTAATGGTAGTGAAGAAATCGCAAGGTTACATTCGATTTTGCTCAAGGACTCAGATCTGCTTTGGGGAGAACCCCGTTAGTTGCTTTGATTCGAATGAGACCGAGTTTGAGAAATTTGCCTTGAAACCAAATTAGTTTAGGTAGATATCACTATGTGCCTCGGCCTAGAGCTGGCCGTCGTGGTGGATGTGCACGGGGCCGTGGTTGACGGGGACATAGCGGTAGAAAAGGGGGTTTCGAGGATCCACACGAGCAAATCTCATTGCACGTGTGTCTCCTCACGGGCTATGGATCGCATAACGGCACTGAGTATTTCGAAATTCTGAATTCGTGGGGAGAGGATTGGTCAGATAATGGGTTCGGTAGGGGTTGTGTAAGATGACATAAATGTTCTTAATGAGTGGTCAACATTAAACATTTAACCACAACATATACACTTATTTACAAAATGCCATTACTTATTTGACTGCCACATTTATATTTGACTTGATCTTGTCCATTGATATTGAATCTAATGATTCAGAGTCATTCTTATTTCATTCAATACCAATCTTTCTCATATGATCCCTTCTCTATACATACATACATACATAAAGGTTTGAATTTAGTTGGATTACATTGTCATTGAATCGAATTTCTGGATAAAAGTATTAAAATGACACATATTTTGAAAAGAATATAATGTAATTGTTGGGTTCTATGAGGAACATCAACGACATGCACAGCATTGAATTTATCGAAATAAATCCTAACGCAGCGGAATCTGTAGTTAAGATTAGGACATTACCTTTTAAAATTTTTGCAGACTCAGAGACGTTTCTGATTTTCTTTGATGAAGATCATCTGGTTAGCACAACTCAATCGGTAGAAGAGTTTGGCTTTTGTCGACTCCAGTCGAGTGTTGAATCACGAATGGATCACCAGAACGAACTTCTCGGGCTCGGGCCGGTTGGACAGGTTCGGATCAGTCTCGGGTCGGGTTGCAGCGGTTCGGGTCGCGGACAGCAGCTAGTCGGGACCGGTTAGCGCGGGTCGCGGATGCTGGCAGATGCGCGTCGAGGCGTGACGCGCGGGTCTAAGTCGCACGCAGTTGCTAGCGCGAGGGGATCGGGCGCGTGCATGTCGCGTATCCTGGGCGCGCGCGGAGTCCTTGGCGAGCAAGGACAGCGGGCGCATATCGGGCAGTCACAGGATCACGCAGGACGCGCTGGGCGCTATTCCTATGCGCAGGAGGACGAGGCCGCGATCACGAGCAGGGACGATCGGCACGGCGTCGCTGGGGCTCGTGGCTGGGACCTGGGCACGAGGTCTGGCTGTGCGCGATTATGGGCAGGGGCTCGCGATAGCGCGCGGCTGGGCTCGGGCGAGGTCTTGGCGGCGGTAGTTTTCCAGGCGGCAGTTTTCCAGCGGTGGTCGACGGCGGCTGGCGGCAATGGTCGGCTGGGGAAGATGACCGGAAAATATGAAGGTTTGGGGTTTGAAATAATATTACCTTAAAGCCTTCTAATGGATTACCTAAACACCTACTTCAATTAATCTTGGTGGTACGATTAATTGAATCTCCCTAACTCTCAAACAAGACAATTTTTCCTCTCTTGTGAAGTAGAAAAATCGGCCCTCAATGATGATGTACAAGAAGTTGGGACATGGTGTATTTATATGCTCCATTAGGGACCTTAAGGAGGTGCCAAATATGGACTTATCCCATTAGACCAAGGAATCCTAATTCTACTCCATAAACTAATCCCTACTAGGTCATGATTCCTTTCTCCTAACATCACCTTCTAGAAGACTCTCTAGTCTCCTAACCCTAGGTAATATTCTAGAAGGAATATTCCCTAAGTTTTGAAATAATAAATATGGAATAAAATTAATTCCTAAAATCTTAATAAAATTAAATAATAATATATTCCACTAGAATATTATTATTGCTCTCCCCATTTGGCTCCAATTTAATCAATTAAATCAAACCCCTACTTGATTAATAAATATTAATCTATTTGACCGATTTACTTCCCCATGTTTAAGATATAACGCCCGTCGATTAATTAAATTACTGATAAGATAATTAATCAACTTCTTATTCATTTCTGAAATTAGTACCACTCAGAACTTTAATCATTGTGTTGGATAAACATCCACCTGCAGGGTTTAACACTATATTCCTTCCTGAGCTCATTTCGGGGATGTCATCAATCCAGCGCACTGGAACACAGTTACCATAAATAATTTATAATAGCTCGCCATATAAACATTCTCATTTACCAAAGTACCGAGTATGTCATCCTAACAAATTAGGAATCACTCTTGATAAATCAAATAAACAAGTAATGAATGTACACGACTATTTTATATTATCTTACAACTTTAGAGAACGCGTCCATCACTGAAGGTATAGATTACAACAACGATCAGTGAGTGTCATAATCTTATCCTTCCGGTGGTCCTATTCAATACTTAACATAAGTACTAGTGTAATTCTCCAGTCAAGATCAACTGAATCAACAATACACTACAGTCTTTTTCCAAGTGGGGTCTCACTGTCAGTCTAGACTGTGAACAAATAATTTAGTCTTACAAGGGACTAATAGGTAACCTTTATGTTCGAGACACCACGAACCACACAATCTCAATGTAAGACATGGAGTATGATTGCATAAATAAATAAACTGCAAGCATATGTACTTTGACTAAAACATGATTTCCAGATCAAAATAGAATATCTAACAATCTCCCACTTATTCTTATTAAGCTCATGGCTATCACTAACCGCAATTTTCTTTCAATCTAATTCTCAAAGACCAGTCTAATATGTCTCCCTAACATCTGACTCCCATTCCTTCTACGTGTCTTGAAAAGACTTTCGCCGGTAGGCTCTTCGTAAAAGGATCTACTAGGTTGTCCTCTGATTGTATCTTGGCAACAACAACTTCCCCTCGTCCAACGATTTCTCGTATCAGGTGGTACTTACGCTCTATGTGTTTACTTACTTTACGAGTTCGTGGCTCCTTCGAATTTACTACTGCTCCGCTGTTATCACAGAACACTGTAATGGCTGCGGGCAAACTCGGAACCACGTCAAGGTCGAGGAGAAAATTCCTGAGCCAAACAGCTTCTTTCGCTGCCTCTGAGGCTGCTACATACTCAGCTTCCATGGTAGAGTCTGCCACGAATTTCTGCTTGACACTCCTCCACACAATGGCTCCTCCTCCTAAAGTAAACACAAACCCTGAGGTTGACTTGCTTTCGTCCCAATCTGCCTGGAAGTCAGAATCGGTGTAACCCAACGAAAGCAATTCATCTGCCTGGTAAGTCAACATGTACTCCTTAGTCCTTCTCAGGTATTTGAGTATATGCTTTACCGCAGACAAATTTTCCGGCCCTGGATTACTCTGATATCTTGCTACCATGCCTAATGCATAACAGATATCAGGTCGCGTACACAACATTGCATACATGAGGCTTCCTACCGTTGATGCCTAAGGAACTGCCTTCATGTCCTCTATCTCTTGAGGAGTCTTCGGGGACTTCTTCTTAGATAGAGCGATTTCATGTCGGAAGGGCAAATCCCCTTTCTTTGAATCATGCATGTTGAAACGCTTTAGGACAATATCTATGTATGTAGATTGGGATAGGCACAATTTTCTCTTATCTCGGTCCCGAATGACCTTGATACCGAGAATATGTCCTACTTCTCCCCATTCTTTCATATCAAAATGCTTGGATAACCATACCTTTACGTTTGATAACATTTTCACACTGTTTCCAATGAGAAGAATATCATCTACGTATAGCACTAGAAACACTACCACGTTTCCTTCACTTTTCTTGTACACACAGTGCTCATCCGGACATTGGGTAAATCCATACGATTGGACAACCTCGTCAAAATGGATGTTCTAAGACCTCGAAGCCTGCTTTAGTCCAAAAATGGACCTTTTCAACTTACAGACCAGATGCTCTTGTCCCTTTGCAATGAATCCTTCTGGTTGCTGCATATAGATGTCCTCGTCTAAATTCCCGTTAAGGAAAGTAGTCTTAACATCCATTTGCCAAATCTCATAATCTATGTGAGCGGCTACAACCAAGAAAATCCTGATGGATTTCAGCATAGCTACCGGTGAAAAAGTTTCCTCATAATCGATCCCTTCTTTCTTAGTATACCCTTTCGCAACAAGCCTAGCTTTGAAGGTTTCAACCTTTCCATCTGCTCCTCTCTTTCTCTTATTGACCCACTTGCATCCAATGGCATGCACGACACTGGGTGGTTCTACAAGATCCCAGACCTGATTGGAATCCATAGAATCCATCTCAGACTTCATCGCCTTTTGCCAAGACTCTGTGTCCCAATCTTGGAGTGCCTCATTGTATGTCCATGGATCAATTTCAAGAACATCCGGGACGGCCTCAGAAGACTCTCCCAAACCCATGAATCGTTCGGGCTGCCGGACAACCCTCCCACTACGACGAGGTACTACCTGCTCAGGTGCATCATCGGCGATACGTGTTGCAGTATTTTGTGCTGTAACATCTAGTGCACTCGGTATTGAAGTACTCACTCCCTTTACCTCCTCAAGGATGTGTCTACTACTGGGCTTATGATCTAAAACATAGTCTTCTTCCAAGAACCTAGCATTCGTCCTAACGATTACTTTCTGGTCCTCGGGACTATAAAATAGACCACCTTTTTGTTTCCTTAGGATATCCCACAAACAGCCTTACTTTTGTTCTAGGTTCCAAGTTATCAGTATCGGTTCTCAGCACATGTGCTGGACTAACCAAAATCCTGAAATGTCTTAGACTAGGCTTGCGCCCAAACCACAACTCCAATGGTGTAGACGGTACTGATTTAGAAGGTACCCTATTCAGAACATAAACTGTTGTTTCTAGGGCATACCCCTAAAACGAATCGGTTAATGTACTATAACTCATCATTGCCCTAACCATCTCCATAAGAGTCATATTCCTTCGTTCTGCTACGCCACTCTGCTGGGGAGTACCCAGCGCAGTTAGCTGAGAAATAATCCCATTATCCGTTAAGAAGTCCCTAAATTCATTCGAGAGATATTCGCCACCACGATCAGATCGTAATGACTTGATACTTTTTCCTAACTGCTTCTCCACAACCGCCTTATACTCTAAGAATTTCTCAAAGCATTCAGACTTGCTATAATAGCCAGTTCTATATTAATAAAAATGACAGTTTTTAGTTCCAAGTTGAACTATTTCTTTTTATTAATACTGCTCGTCTTGAGTTTCGAGCCCAGTTATCAGCCATTCAATCTCAGTTATTAATTTCGGTCCATTTATATTAGCAATGGATTTTATTCAGTCGGAATTAATTTTTTCAGTTGATGAATAATCAAAACCGAGTATGTTTCGATAAATCGTCCAAGTCTAGCCGTGTCCGGAACCGAGTCGTTCGGTCGTGAGTATCGCGCCTAGTTCGCGCCAAGTCAATTCTCGAGCCCTAGTAGTCTTGAGTCCTGTTCGAGCCCTAGCCGTGCTCATAGCCTTATTTAGAATATTTTTTTAAGTATGAGTCGATCATTTTATCGAGCCTAGGTCAAGTCACTCGGTCGAGAGGAACCACGCACCGAGCTCGTGCCATGGTTCGAGTCCCCGCGCCCTTAGGTTGCGCGCCTCACCGAGTGCAAATGCCCAAGTCATGGTTAGTAATGATGGCATATTTTCCTAAGCATTTTGGTTCCTTTTTGAGCCACAAGTTCAGCCCTAGCCAAGTATCCTACTCGGTTCAAGTGATGCCGAGCCCAAGCCATAAGGGCCGCGCCCTAGCCACGCGAGGGTGGCTAATGTCGTGCGAGTTAAAGCTCGAGTTATAGCCAAACACTTATGGGATTTTTTTTCTAAGTGTTGAGAACTTTATTTCAGCCCTTAAGCTCGGCCCAAGATCATCACGCGTGCAGCAGCAAGCCCAGCTCGTCGCCCCGGGCCAGCCCAGCAATGCCGCGCCCGTGTCCCTCGCGCCAGGCCCAGCGGCAGCATGGTAGTCCACCTTCTCGAGCCCAATGTGGAGTTTTTCGGCCCACTTCTCCAGGGCCCAACTTCATGCGTGTATTAAGGGGTTGATTAGGGATTAATTCAGCTTAATTATCCCTAAGCAAGGATTAAAGGAGTCACATGGTCTTTAAGGAATATTATAAGATGAGTGGGGCATTTTTATATTGTTTGTGAGTTTGGATATGTCCCCCACTACCTCAAGCCCGACCAGGAGCAGCATCCCCATCATATTTTAATGCCTTGGTCAATCAAGATGCCCTGCCACTCCTCCAAGTTCGTGCAAGTCATCCCAAGCCCCATCACCCTTGTCCCATGCACGCATGTGTGGACTTTGTCCCCCACTTGCTCACCTCGTGGCCTCCGTCCATATCCTCTATACAAGGGACACTCCTCAGCATTGATGTGACTCTTGGACACATTTAACACTTAGCATATTGAGGGAAAACAAGAGAAAATTCGAGAGCACTTACCTTAGCCAAGCTGCGCGCGCAAGGACCCGGGGAAGTGGAAGCTCGGCCAACTCGTGCTCCAGCCATTCATCTCGAGTCTTAGCTTCTTCCAAATATTATTTTGGATTTTTCTAAGTCTCTAGAGCTCATCCTTCTCAGCCATTTAAGCCTCAAGTCGAGCCAAGGACACCTAAGCTGCGAGTGAGCCCTAGAAGGCCATCTTCGCCCATTCTTGAGTTCGAGCAAGGTTAGCTCGTGACTTTTATTTTTCCTAACTTAATCATGATATCTTAAGACTTATCATGTATAGAAATGATGCCATGTATGTGAGTTATAAGGAGATATGAATTTTCGAACATTTGAGCCTTAATTTCGAAAGTTTATGTACATGCATGATATGGTCGAGTTTCATAGCTTAAAAATCCTCAAAAATCATGAGTATGACATGGTTAAAAGATTAGCATGCTTTGAGCTCATATGTTCGGTCAAGTTGATTAGTGAAATCGATCTATTTTCACCTCCAAACCCAAGTCTATATGCATGCATGTTATAGCCAATGTCCTAGCCTCAATAGCATTGATTTTTGATGTAGATTATTCGGCCCTAAGTCAATTTGCATGTTAAGCATGTTCATTTTGGTGATCTAGAGGCCTCGTGCCTAATCGGCCCTATACGCCCACCTCATTAACCAACCAAGGTCTCTCAATGACTTTTGATATTTTTAAGTGTATTATGTCATATTATGTTGGGTTGGTTCAGTAGTCACCGGAAAAAGTGGCCGGAAGTCCGGCAAGGACCGGCTAGGGTCACCAGCCGCACCAGCCGCGCACGACGTGTCCGTGCCGCGTCGCAGAGGTCAGGAAGTGCCTTTGTCCGTGCCCGCGCCTAGCGCTCGAGAGGCACCGCAGCCCCCAGCGCACGCGACAGCACCCAACAGCGCATGTCCGTGCCAACGAGCGAGGTCTCAGCGCCAGTCGCGCCCGAGCACCTCCGACAGCGCCCGGCAGCGCTGTCCCAGTGTCAGTGCACGTGTGACCTCGAGCCAGTCGCTCATGCCACGCGGAGTTGACCTCGGGTCATGCCAGCAGCGCACCCGAGTATTCAGTGCCGCGCCTTAGTGAACCCGAGCCGTGTTCAGAGGCCTCGAGACATGCCCAGCAGCACGCCCGAGCAGTCAATTGTCCCGGGACGTGCCCAGCAGCACGCCCGCGTGCCCAGGGTCACCCGGCAGCACCCTGACAGCCTTAGTTGCGCCCGAGACGCGCGGTAGTGCCTGGTCGTGTCAGTTCTCGTGCCAGATGCACTCGGGTCGTGCCTAGTCGCACGCCTAGTGTCCAATCAGCCCGGGTACGCATCAGTCCCGCGTCCCTCATGTTCGGTCGTGCCCAACAACGCACTAACACTCCCAGTGACTCTCGGTCGTGCCCAGCCACACCTAGTGGCACCAGTCGTGCCAGGGCCCGTGCCATCCGCACAGCCCGCGCCCAGCAGCGCCTAGCACCGAGGCCGGTTGCACCAAGCTCGTGCCTAGCGCCGTGCTAGGGCCCCAGCTGGCCCGGCACAGAATCGAGTCCGGCCAGTCCGAGCAGCCCGTGACCACCCGGTCCAGAGTGAACCGGCGGTCCGACCCGGTCCGGTTCAGCCCGTCTCGGTTCAGTTAGTGAGCGAACCTGCCAGTTTAACCGACGGTTCGAGTCAGTTTTTGTTCGAGTATTTTGGTCCGAGTTTTAATTTCGAAATTTAAGCAATTTTCCGAACCAAACCAAATCAGTTAAGCGTATCAGTCTAATTTTCGGACTTAAAATTATTTCAGAGAACTCCTAAAGCGTTCCTTTATATCCGGATGAGTAATCTGACAGAGTAGAGCATCCTAGCATATTATTGAGCATATGACGAGCATAGTACTTAATATAATTGCTTATATTTTTATGTAGCTTGAGGAGTCAGCTACCAGCACAGCCGCACTTGCCTATTTTCAAAGCAGATCAGGTGGGGACCCAGTTTGGGTTATACATTGAGTATAATAGTCGATATCATGTTCAGGTATGTATATGAGTTTTATCCGCTTGGGGTTAAGGCCGAGTTGTCCTTCCCTAAGTTCTGGTGGTGGCCCAGTTCACCTTAAATATACCATCAGAGTGTGCACATGGTACTGGCCAGAGTGTCCGGGAGTTACCGGCCAGAGTGTCCAGGAGATTACAGTTACCGGCCATAGTGTCCGGGAGATTCAGTTACTTATATACACCAGTTCTGTGATATCATTATTGTTATTGTTGTTTACTTTAGAATGGGTTTTTATGGAGTACAAGTGGACCGTACTCACCCCCACTTTATGATTTCAGATGGCAGGGTCGGCCGGCAGGCGTGAGTCCAGCTGTGGTGGTTGTGGTCGTGGGTTCTGCACGAAATCTGTTCCCGGGACATTTGTTTAAAATGTTTTGTATAACTAATATTACCACGCATTTTCAGACATTCCGCTATGCTTGCTTTTATTTCGAACTTGCATGATAGTACTTTCAGACTTAAATAATTCATCCCGTTCGCTAGTACGAACGGGACCAGTTTAAATGCAAGAGTTGATAAAAGATTTAAATCTGATTTTCTTAAAGTCTAAACCAGTTGATAGACCAAGTTAAGAAAATGGATTTTCAAAGCAAATAAGTTTTTTTAGCAGCATCCCGAGATAAGTTTGCAAATGATTGCGAAAAATTTATAAGCGTTTTCAAAGGTAACATTTGCGAAAAATTGGCCCTAAGTAGCGGGGTGTTGCACTTGCGATGCAAAAGAAAAATGTAGCCATACCTCGAGTAGTCATCGATAAACGTAACAAAGTACTCGAAACCACCTCTCGCTTGAATAGACATAGGACCACATAGATCGGAATGAACTAGCCCTAACAAATCGTCGGCTCTATACCCCTTTGATTTAAAAAACCTCTTAGTCATTTTGCCTTCCAGGCAAGACTCACAAGTTGGAAAAGCCTCGACTTCTATCGACCTCAAGGGCCCGTCTGCTACCAACCTTTGAATCCTCCGAAGGTTTATATGACCAAGTCTTAGATGCCAAAGATATGTTTCGTTCATTTTCGAAGGTTCCTTTCTCTTATTCAGATTAGATGATGAATTAAGTAATTGTTTCTGTTGCAGTGGAGATAACTTTGGTCTTAGAATATATAGATTGTCTACTAATGAACCACGGCATATGAACTTTTTGCCAAAACGAATAATAACTTCATTATCAAAAATAGCAAAAAAACCGTTCATAAACAACTTAGAAACTGAAATCAAATTCTTTCTAAAACTAGGAACATAAAGACAATCCTTCAAAACTAAAGTTCTATCTAAACCAAATTCTAAATAAACATCTCCCACTACAACTGCTGACGCTCTACTAGCATCGCCCAAGTAGATGGTGACTTCTCCTTCCCTAAGCCGTTTGGTTTCCTGGAACCCCTGCATTGAATTGCAGACATGATCAGTGGCTCATGTATCTACACACCAGGTACTGGTAGATAACACCGCTAAATATGTTTCAACAACTAATGAAAAAGATGTACCTTTATCTCCCTTCTTGAGGAGAGGGCAGTCGGCGCTCCAATGTCCCTTTTGCTGGCATTTGTGGCACTTTCCCTTCGGCTTCTTTGCAGCTTGCTGAGGTCGCGCACCATTCATGACCGCTTTGCCCTTTCCTGCGGACTTCATCCTCTTCCTACCCTTAGAAGGCCTGGAAGAAGAACCTTCACCCCGCATGGAAACCATCGCCTGGGCTTTGTGACGAAATAGGCCCTCTGCCGACTGAATCTCAACAACAAGTTCCGGAAGAGTCATCAACATCTTATGCATGTTATAATTCAACCGGAATTGTTCGAAGCTTTTAGGCAAAGACTGGAGCACTATATCGACCTGGGTTTCCCCGTCAATAAAAGCCCCAAGAACCTCCAACTCATTCAGTTGGGCCATCATAGCAAGAACATGTTCCCTCACGTGAGTGCCCTCACGCATGGTCATATTCATAAGAAACCTTCATGGCTTCTTGTCGGGCAGCCCGCGACTGATAACCAAATAACTCCTTGAGATTAAGAAGCATCTCTGATGCAGTGTCCATAGACTAATGCTGATGTTGAAGTACAGTTGACAAAGATGCCAAGATGTAACACTTTGCCGCCTCGTCAGCCTTTTTCCATCGAGCATATGCCTCTTTCTCTTGGTCTGGTGCATCATCAACAGGCACATCCGGACAAGCCTCAACAGAAGCAAATTTGTACCCTTCAGTAGTTAACACTATATCCAAGTTCTTTTTCCAGTCAATGTAATTGGGACCAACAAGTTTGTTTTCTTTGAGAATTACAGACAACGGATTGAAAGACTTTTTGAATTCCTGGGATCATGCAAACATAGTTTTTACTGAATCAAGTATTTTTGAATTTCACATCAAATATTGATCCCTTAAAAATAATATTTAAATAAATTCACCGACACCTTAAAACACCGAATCCCCGCAGGCCACGGAGTGTGGATGTCTACGGTTCAAGCCATCGTAAGAGGAGGGATTAATCCCATTAATTAACATATTGTCCAAACAGTACTTAATTAATAGTCGGTTCATCTTTTGGCCAGCGCAAAAAATAAAACAACCNAAAAAAAAAAAAAAAAAAAAAAAATAAAAACAACCTTTTCCTTTGGGAATATCATAGTTATTAGCTCTTTAAGTGTAACCCATTAATTGGTTCTAAGTTTACTACCAAAATTATACGTCCACCATTGGATGACCCGTACGCTTTTGAAATAGCTCACTATAACCTTCCCGAAGGAGATTCGTCCTTGTGAACTGTGAAATAAATCGTCCTTTGGGCTCGATTTAAAACACTTCACTAACAGACCTATAATGGAGGCCTTGGATGTAATTTACTTCAACCCATTACACACTTAATATAATTTTAATTTTAAGGGATTTTTCTATACATGCTCCTATTTCAATTTGCATATAAAGCAAATAAGGACATGCATAATTAAAGAGCAATAATAAACTAGGAACTATAATCCAGCTACTATGGCCATTAATTAATCTCCAATGTTACGGAGAAACACAATCATGTCCTTTGCTTGAATGTGTTTTTCATCTCAGGAATTAGAACACCCCCTTCGCAGTGACTCCCACTCTTCATCTTGAATAGGTTGTCTCCGAGAAAGTCGCCATTGGATGATCACCGTGGCATCCGTCTGTGTGTTTGTCACCTTGCCCCGTCGAGTTTGGTTCACATCCGCCGGATCAATAATAAATAACAACAATTCATCCTATGACCCGCGCAGGAGTCGTACATGAGTTTTTATGAAAGCAATAAACTATGTAGTGTCCCACTGCGCGAATAATTTATTACAAGCATTCACCAACCCAAAAACTCCTCGACATGTCCGAGGCTTATAAAACACCATACATTCAAAACATGAATTAAAATCATACATACGGGCCATAATAGTCGGATTCGGAATCATCTGCAAACAATTGCAATTTCTAATCTACTATGTCGCTGCGTCCGTACACAATTAATTCATGTAAACTGGCAAGTCCTTATTCAAACTGTGCACAAAGTTGAATTAATCTGGGCTCTGATACCAGTTGTTGGGTTCTATGAGGAACGTCAACGACATGCACTGTATTGAACTTATCGAAATAAATCCTAACACAGCGGAATCTATAGTTAGGATTAGGACATTACCTTTTAAAATTTTTGCCGACTCAGATACGTTTCTGATTTCCTTTGATGGAGATCGTCTGATTACCACAACTCAATCGGTAGAAGAGTTTGGTCTTTGTCGACTCTAGTCGAGTGTTTGAATCACGAACGAATCACCGGAACGAACTTCTCGGGCTCGGGCCGGTTGGACAAATTCGGATCAGTCTCGGGTCGGGTCGTGTAACGCCCCGTTTTATTTTAAAGAATTTACCGATTTTATTTATAAAATTCAGAGTTAATTTTCTGCAAAATCCCAATTTAAAACTTTAATAATTAACGGGCGCTACTTAACTACCGGCAACAATTAAACAAATTTGAACATATAGATAGAACCTACACATGCATAAGCTAACAGTTATAAAATAAAACCAACTTATTCATAAGTCTCAAAACCATTCAGAAAGTTTAATATGAATCAACGGTTCATCCAAACATAATCATGGTGTTCAAAGAGGAAGCATAAATAATCCAAATTAAAAACAAGTAGTTCAACATAGATAGCAATGGGAGGAAGCAAAAGACACATCAACTAATGACCACCACTCGATCGTCTTCACGCCACCGCCGCCAGCCATGCTCAACCTACACAGAGGAAGAGGAGACAAAGAGAAAAGAAATGGGGGTGAGCAAACCATTATGCTCACCATTATCGCAAAGTAAATCCCGTATACAGAATCAAAACCATAAATAATGTATGCATAGAATCCAGGTCTAACTCCCTACTTGGCCCTATGGCAAACCTCTTATGTACATACAACAAATCTTCCGACCAGACATCGGCAAGGATGTAACTGAAAACCTTCCCGCTCCAGATACAATGACTAAGGGATCCTTTCCAGGAGACAGTGGAGCTGTTTTTCCCTCCCCGGATACAACGGTTCAGGGCGTCCACCTCCCGGATACAACGGGCAGGTGACCTCTCACTGCTTATGCATTCGTCAAAGGCACTATCAAAGGAACACCTAGACTAGTGTTCTCACGCATACAAAAGCTATCGAGAAAAACATTTATACGAAATAACAAGTGCGACAATTATAAATACAACGTAAATGTACCCACATGATTGCAGCTATAAATTCACAATACAAGATTCGAAAGGTAGGATTTGAGGTCAACACCTCGGAACACCTACACGAAATAAAGATAACTCTCGATTACAACTAATCCAACGATCACACAAACTTAGTCGAATTCGTCGACTAAGTGGCTCGTGGAAGATTCTCGTGGAGTTATGGAACAGTCGACTCGACTCAAACCAAAAAGGAAAAACACATAAAAAGACTAACTCATAATACACTCAGCCAATGAACATGAATTTCAATCCACTTACAAATAATGCTGCGGGGACCTCATATATCAAAATTCATGTGAAAATTCCAATGTTAACATATTTAACCAATAACTCGAGCAAATTGACAATTAACCTTCATTTTCTAGTTGACCAGGTAAATGAACGAATTTTAATTTGAAATTTGAACACATAATAGACATCACTGAGTATATCAAAATCACCAAGTTTCAGCCATATCACTTGAACATGCGATTTTATAAAATTAAAACAAGTTTTCAGCAAAAACGAGCATAATTTCAAAGCCTGACCAAATGAACGAGTTAACACTTGAAACTTTTACACAAGCAACTTCAGCAGGTGAATATCAACATATAAAAATTTCAGCTTTAAACATTAAACATGCGAATTATGAAAATTGTAACAAAATTCTGCAGAATTCAACATTTCATCAAACCGAACCAATATGAACTCCAAAAATCCTGGGCATTTCTCCTCACGCATAACATCATTAAATAGGCACATAAACCAAAATTTAGCAATTTACAGCAACAGGTCGAATTTTCATAAATAAAATGAATTTCAGCAGAATAACACAAACAACTAATTACCCTAGTGAACGAAGTCCAAAAATTATGAAATTTTAATGCAAGGTTGATATGCATCAGGAGAAAAACATATCCAAACTTCAGAATTTTTGGACAACAACTCAATTTATTACGAATTTAACAATCCACAGCAGCATCCTAATATTCAAAAATTCATAACTTAAGATCTACAACTCCAAATGACACAAGGTCAAGACCAGCATCACAAGGACACAAAAATGTTCCAAACCCCATGAGATCTCCACGAGTTATCATCATATCATTCGGGTTTCAAAATAAAATCCAAAGATCCATGATTATCATATAAACAAAATACATAATTTTAACATATTAATATCCAACACCATATATTATCACATTTCAAAAAGAACACATCTAGCACAAATATATTTAATGGAGTCTAGCAAATATACCAAACACCAAGGGGAGAATGCGAACACGGCTCGACCACGGGAAGGCTCGGTTTTCAATGTTCGATTCCTAAGGGCGGGGAACTCGTCCGCTTGTGCTCGACGTTGGAGGTGACTCGCACGGATGAGGTGGATGTCCAGAGGTGGCTCGGGGACGATGGTCGAGCAGCAGGTCGTGGTCTCCGGGCGTGAGTCGCGGCTTCTCTCGTGCGGGGTTCTCCTTGGCCGCGGTTTGCGTCGCAGCGGTCGGGCTCGCGAGGGTGGCGGTGAATTCCAGTAATAAAGAGAGGAGAAGGAGTGAAGGAGAGAGTTTGTTGTGAGGGCTGGAGCAAGAAGAAAAGAAAGAGCAATGGTGAGAGATAGTGAAAGAGAGAGAGAAGGGGAGTGAGGAGAGTGAGGGAATGAGGGAGAATTTTCCTTTAATGACCAATTCTTGGAACCTCTCATAATAATTGGTCAATGCATGAAATATGGGATAGGGAGCTAATAATAAGGGATAGGATGTTACCAATTTCAATTCAAATTCAAAAATAACAAGATTGCATGCATGGGGGGGGATGGCTCGGGTCGGGCGGCTATGGAAAAAAAACGGGTCGGGCGCGGGCCGAAAATGGTGTGCGGTTCGAGGCCCGATTGTCTGACGCGCGATTCGGTTTTTAAAAAACTATATATATATATATATATTTTCCGACTAGGCTCGGTTACTTGGTTCGATCGACATATAAAAATTAATAATGATATTGTAATGCCCCACTTTGATTTTAAAGAAAATCCATGGCTTTTCCAAACATCATAAATAAAATTTTCGAAATTCATTTTTCGAATCATAAATATTTTGGCTTTACTCATTCATTTCAAAACACAGTTCAAGTCATGTCTGAACTACGGGGATTCATTACCCGATTTTTCAAAGGTTTTCATTAACCATTTTCTCAACCACATAAACAATAAACACAAACATCATGATTATCAAAGAAAGGTTTTTCAACATAAACCAATCCAAATACGTTTCAAAGATAATCAAGTCAAACATGTTTTCAAATCCAAACAACCATCATGTTCGAATAAACCAACATAAGTTCATGAAAGCGGAAGCAATAATAATCATAAGTAAAATAAACCAGACCACCACTCGCCTTGTCTCGTCACGCGTCAACTGCTTAAACTGCATCCGTTAAGAGCAGGTGGGAGTGATCATAAAATGAAAAATGCTCACACTATGCAAATGCACATTTAATAATATGTTAAAAAGGCATGGTCGCAACATGAACATAAACAATATCATATCTGTCTCATCTCCTACAAGATCACAATAAAATAAAATACTCCTGTGTACACATCTTTCATTAGTCGCAGAAAGGGGATTCATTACCCTAACGACGAGAGTACATGCCACGCAACGGGCACGACCTTTCATTAGGTCTTAAAGAGACTTGCCTCGCAACGGGCAACCGTATTACATCGACGGGGACAACCATACCGACAGCCATAATAGCTCACATCGATAGGCTACATGTTCACATGCATACATAGATCACGCCAAATTTGTAAACATATTTAAACACACATTGCATAGACTTTTTAGAATAACTAACCCACCTGGATTTCGGATTGAAAACAAATCAACAAGTAATGGACGTAGGTCGAGGCTTGACTCCTCACACACCTACATTAAGTCAAGATTCTAAAATCAACATGTCACACCCCGCCTTACTGGCTTTGAAAAATCAGAGTAAAATTTTTGTTTTCATTTTCGAAAGGACGTGCGAGCTTGGTTTTCGAAAATACTGACTTATTGCGGGATGTCACAGATAAAAACTTAACTTAACTGGCTCACAGACATAAATAAAACATGCAACCAAGCTATCCACTGCGGATAATGGAATTAAACATGCTAAGTCTGTACTGTCTCGCACTGTCTAGAAAACTGGCTAGCGGAAGCATCCGAAATACGAATACATAACATGCATACATAACTGAATAAATATACATGATCATAGCTAGGACATAAAAATGTGCATAAAATATGTCCGACTCTCATGACCACGCTGCGCCACATCTGTGCTCATCCAGCACGCTTGACTCCGTCTCCTGAAAAACACAATGGGGGCATGAGCAAACCACTATGCTCCGCAAAGACCAGTACTGAATAAAACATCATCTATAATAACGTGTCATGAACATAAATATATAAGAGCTGAAACTGTAAACTGTTCTTTGCTTTCATTTCTGATCTGTGGTCAAAAGACCCTCGGCCTTGGCCGCTCGTGTGCACACGCCGATGGGGTATAAAGGCCTCGGCCCCCCAATGGTCATCAGGTGGGATATTAAAGCCCTTAGGTCGGCCCCCAACCCAGAACTAAACTGTCTCAAACATACCTCTGCCTTGGTACAAATATTATCTATGATGTGACATTCAGTACATGACCCCCACCTGAAAACTTAGAATCTGATGCAAGTGCTGAACTGGAGTAGCGGTCGGAGGCTCGACTCTCCTTAGGCTACATAAATTTTAAGCAAAATATTGCCAAGTATAATGCTCGAAATAATTAATTATATGCTAAAATGCTCGGACTGATCTATGCGATTAAACTGGACTGGACTAGCTCGAAAAAATACTAAAAATTCCAGAACAAGACTTGGATCAGAAATTACGAATCAAAACTGACTCGAACTGCCGGTCGAACTGGCTGGTTCGCTGACTGGCCGGACCGCCGGCTCGACTGAACTGGGCAGTCGGGCTGGGCTCGGCTAGACCGAGTTTGGTCCCACGTCGGGCTAGCTGGTGCCCGGGCGCGGTGCTGGGCACTAGTGGTGGCCAGAGGCTGCTGGCACAGCCCTGGCACGACTGGTGCCCCTCGGGTGCACGCTGGGCACGGCCGAGGCTCGACTGAGGCGCTGTCGTGCGGCTGGGCATGGACAGGCACTGGCCAGACACTTCTGGCATGGGGAAGACGCGGACAGAGGCCACACGGGCGCTGCCGGGTGTCCCCGAGGTCACTGGGCACTCGGGCGCGTTGCTAGGCACACACCGAGGCCAACTGGGTTCAGCTGACCGGGCTTGGGTCAGCACTGGACTTGGCACGAGACCTCGTACGTTGGGGCTTGGCACGGCGCTGTCGGGTGCCGTGCGCGTGGGCTGTGCACGCTGGGTGCCATGGCCACGCATGTTGGGGCTACTGGGGCTTATTCTGGGCACACGGGCATGCATTGGGCGCTGTTGCGTGCACGCGAGCTGTGCCTCGCGCCGCCCGGGCACGGGCACTGGCTAAGGCTAGCCTCTGCAGGCACGGACAGACACTGGGGCCGGGCACTATCGCGCTACATGCGCGGACAGTGACCAAGGCCGGCCCTTGCCGGACCTCCGGCGACTTTTCCGGTGACATGCATGACAGAACAACTTAGCATGATAAATAGACACATATATCACATAAACCACTAGTGGACCCCGAGTCCACTTGCATGTTCACTCGGTAGGGCTTATACGGCCCGTACGAGCACTTAACGTTCAAACCAACATACATAACTTACAAAACTACTCAAGGCCGAATTTACTACATCAAAAATGATGATAATGTGGGCTAATGCATGTGTCATATCTTGCATGTATGGAACTAGGGTTCAGATGACCAAATTAGCATATTTTCAAGGATGATTTGACCAATCAACCCAACTCTAAACTTGCCCAAACTTTAACATCATCAATAACATGATTTTTAAGGGTGATTTAGCTACTCATCTCGACTTTAACATGTTTGGAACTAAAATTTTATTTTTAAAGCCCTAATTTATAAAAATTCGGAACTCATACTTAAATGCATGCATGGTTCGATTTCTCTACATGAAAAATCTTAAAACATCATAAAATAATTATGGGAAGAAGATGGTTTGGGCTAACCTTCACCGAACGAGAGACTTGGCTTAGCTAGGGCTTGGGTTGGCTAGGAGCGGCTTTGGGATGACTTGGTATGGTGTGATGGCTTTGGGCTGGAAAATACTAACTCCCAAGACTTATAAAAATCCAAGAATTCTTGTAGAATGATAAGTCACGAGAGAAGTCACTTAGTATGGCCTGAGGTGCGGTACTCCTCTCCCCCGGGACTGCGCGCGCGAGCAATGTGCCAAGGTAAGGCCTCTCGAATTTTCTCTCAAACTCTCACTATATGCTCGGGCTTCAAGTTGTGAAAGGGCTTGAAATGTACTGAAGAATGGTCTTTTATAGTGGTGAGGGGCGGAGTGTACAAGGTGGCTCATGGGAGACCACAAATGATGCCTTTTCTCCACTCATGAGCATGGGAAATGAGGCCAAGACTTTGGGCATGCTTTGACCTGGTTATTCTCGGTTTAGTGGACATTTTTGGTGGAGAATTCAGAGCATTAGGGTCTGGTGGCATGTCTGGTCAGAGGTGTCTCAAGACTAGGGGACAAAGGCATGCACTACTTGAATAAAATAATGTTGTGCCCATGCTCCACTTTGGGCTAATCTCTTGTTGACTTTGACTAATCTTTCTTAGGGCCATATTAGCTTAAATTGATCCTTATTAAGTGTATAATATACGCATTAAGGGGTCTTGGGTGAAAGTGGGCCGAAACTTTGCTATTTGGGCTCAAGAAAGTGGGCTGGCAGGGCTGTCGCTGGGCTAGGCGCTGGGCCCTGGGCGCGGGGACGCGGGCTGGCGCGAGGGCGCGGACTGGGCTGCGTGGGAATGGTTTTGGCCGGGGATGAAGGGTGAACAAAGCCCTCCAGCACTTAGAAAGTTTTTGAGAAATAATGTTAAGGCATGGGGTAGCCTTGGGCTCGGTTGGACACGTTTGGGCGCGGCTAAGGCGCGGGTCCAAGGCTCGGGCACGAGGCTCGACTAGGGCTCGATTCTAAAATTATCAAGACTTGAACTTTGGTATTTCTATACACTTAGAAAATATTCTAAGTATAAAAATACCCATACTTGGCTAGGCTCAGAATTTACTAGAAAACGACTCAGAACCAAAACTAGGGTTCGGATCGAAATTGTCTCGAATCGACTTGCTATAATTTAAGAACCCAAATTAGTGGATTGATCTTGACTTATACTTGAGATAGAATTATTCCAAAGAATAATTTATCATATTTGAGCATTTAGCATAAATAATATAACTCGGGAATTTTGAAAATTTCGGATTTGACTTATAGTCGAGCAGTGAAACCGTTCT
The DNA here is from genome assembly GCA_008636005.1 of Striga asiatica. Classification (NCBI taxonomy): domain Eukaryota; kingdom Viridiplantae; phylum Streptophyta; class Magnoliopsida; order Lamiales; family Orobanchaceae; genus Striga; species Striga asiatica. Next base: position 130,080 of record BKCP01005417.1, on the reverse strand, counting down.
GAATATTATTACTGATTTGGGGCATTACAACCTATCCTCCTTAAAATATTTCTGTTCTCGGAAATACAAAATTAAGGTGCTAGGCCAGAACTTCTATTACATAACTATATACATCAAAACATAAAAATAGAAAGTACATATATGTACAACTGAAAATCTCAAAACTCGAATCTGGATAACGAGCTCTGATCTAGACCTCTCTCTCCCAAGTGGCTTCCGACTCGTCGTGGCGACTCCAGCAAACTTTGACGAGCTCTATGTCTCTGTTCCTCAGCCGACGGACCTTTCGGTCCAGAACTGCTATCGGCCGCTCATCATACGTCAGGTTCTGCCCGACCTCTGGCCCGTCAAAGTTCACTATGTGGCTCGGGTCATACACGTACTTCCTCAACATCGACACATGGAAGATGTTGTGTACACCCGAGAGCTCTGGGGGTAATGCCAGACGATAGGCAATGATACCAACTCGTTCGAAAATATCAAAGGGCCCTATGAATCGGGGCTGCAGCTTCCCCCTCTTCCCGAATCGGACAACGCCCTTCATCGGCGTGACCTTCAGGAACACCTTATCTCCCTGCTCAAACTCAAGCTCCCTTCTACGCTTGTTAGCGTAGGCCTTCTGTCGGCTCTGAGCCTCTTTCAATCTCTCTTGGATCTCGACGACCTTCTGCACTGTGTCCTCGATCAACTTGGGACCGAGAACCTGCTTCTCGCCGACCTCATCCCAATAAAGGGGTGAGCGGCACTTGCGACCGTATAGAGCTTCGAACGACGCCATCTTAATCAACGAGTGGTAACTGTTATTGTAGGCAAACTCCACAGTGGGTATCAACTGCTCCCACGAACCACCATGCTCTAGGACACAAGCTCGGAGGATGTCCTCAAGCATCTGGATGGTCCGTTCCGACTGACCGTCGGTCTGTGGATGATAGGCGGAGCTAAACTTCAACTTCGTCCCCATGGACTCACTCAGAGTCTCCCAAAAATGGCCGGTAAACCGGGGATCTCTATCAGATATGATCTCGGCTGGGACGCCGTGGAGTCGAACGATTCCCTGGAGATATGTCTTGGCTAGCTGCTGTTGGGTTCGCTAGTACCGTACGGGCTTTAAGCAGCGGAATTTAAAATTTTTTAAAGTAAGTATTTATTGTATAAATACAACACCCGTACATACTAATTGCGAATTAACTGATCGTCATCTTTAAAACATGCATCATATACAAATTTTGATTTGTTATATAAAAGTAAATACCAGTACAAATATTTACCGATTTGTCTTGAACTCCTTCACAAACGATGAACTTGAGGGAATCGGTTCCCGGTTTGATAACTTCAACGGATTGAGGTTACTCGCTTGAGGAATCCAAGTGTCTTCCCTCTAACAGTATCCACCCTATGAATCCCGGTTCCGACGACCATCCTTCGCTAGTAGGAATGACTCGGTTTTCTCGTATAGGAATTTATATGGATTTAATTTAGGAAACTCTCAAGAACTTTTCTTGTTATTGTGAAGAACTTTTCTTCTAACTCTTGAATTTTAAGAACACTTTCTTGAAAATCAAATTAGCAATTTATGTAAACCATTTACATCTATTTATACTAAACATTTTAGCATAAAATAATCAATATTTAGTAATATTTAAATAAAATCTGATTTTATTTAAATACAATTACTAACTATTGACTTTATATATATTAAACAATGTGAGGTGGTTCATAACCACCATTAACCACCATTTATTATATTCATAATTATTATTTTAATTCTTAAATCATATTTAAAGATAAAAATAATAATAGAATAATAAATCTTGAGAATCTATTCCAAAACTTTATTATTATATTCATTTCCCAATTTTCATCCATATTATAATAATCATATTATTATTATTTTGGATTTGAAATTTAAAATCCTATTTTAAAATTCAACTTTATTAATTTAGTAATTACCTTAATTACTAAAGTAATATCCAAAATGTAATTAATCAATCTTATTGATTAATATATTCCTTTAGTTGACATCTAATCAAATTAGATATTTATCAATTAATTCTAACCATTAGAAATACAATCTTTACCTTTGTTCATAATTAGTGTGACCTTTTAGGTTCACCTTAATACTAGTAGTGGGTTTATAATACTTTGTAATTTGAGTTAAATCTTATTAACTCTTATTCATGAATTAACCCTTTAATTCATGAACCCACATATCATGGGAACACCTAGCAAGTAGCATGAATCTAGTATTAAGTGAATAGCGAGTAAACCTATTCCGATTACAACTCCATACATGTAAAATCCTTTCGACATCTAATTTCCCGATTAAGTCTTGGGTATGATTTTGTCGAAACCCAAATTGACTTAATAACTATGATTCTATTTCAAGTTTATTAACCTGGTTATGAATCACTATTCATCTCTGCCTTGGCCAAGGACTTTGGATTAATAACTATGAAACACATAGGAAATTCACTTATCTTCATAAGTGTCGAATCCTTTATTGGCCACTAACAAACTTCTATACATATTAACATAATACCCAACTTATCCCTTTAAACGATAGTGCTAGCTACCAAAA
>BKCP01005417.1:114175-124458 GCA_008636005.1 Striga asiatica | reverse complement strand
TAAAAATATTCCATATCCCAATTTTATGAGTACGCATGAAACATTTTTATCGGTAGTCAACTTTTGACAATTGTATCTCTATACAACCTTCAAGATATTTTGCCTCACTTTTCCTTATATACCTCAATTTTATGACCGTATATATTACTAGGTGTCAAATCAAACCCATCAAACATTCATGATAACGGCGAATCAGAGTGTTCCACTACTCATGGTCAACACAAAGAGGAATCCGTCTCATGAGTATCTTTATACTTAGTAGAGATCACAGCTTTCGACATAAAATCACCCCACGACTCATGGTCAGTAATAAAACATCGTAGCATCTCATGTCATCTACTTTTGATGGAAGGCCCGGATTAATAAGTCCCAACTTATTTTTATCCATTATTGATTTGATATAGAATTAATCAAATTAATTCTTTTTGGGTTCCTTAGATCTCATCGATTACCATCTTTACGTGTGTTTATTTATCGCATTATTCATCGCATGAATCACAAGCATAAATAAACCTAACATACATCTAATGCATGCATACGGTGGGATGATCATAGCTTTGCCTATGCAACCCATTCGAGCCAAAATGGGTTTATGCCTATACGTGATAAAATAAATGAATAGAACTACTTCTATTACATCTCATTTTATCTACCCGTACAAGCACAGACCTTCAAAATTTACAACTTGTAAAATTACCCACACAAGCGTGGGCCTTTCACATCGAACGGTCTTCAACCTGATCTAATCTTTTAACGATGCAATAATTTAAAATTTTATAAATCATAACATAAGAGACTCGCAGGTCTCGATAAATTACAATCATTCAATCATATAAAATGCAAACATTCAATTATATTGAATAAAATGCTCATGATCATCCCTTAATATGCTAAAACATTCATCACATGAATTAAAGCATAAAAAATAATTTTGTTTTAGTCACACGACTGGGTCACACGACTCGTGTCATGCCACACGACTCGTGTCAAAAAATGTCATACGACTCGTGTGAAAAACCCGAAAGCAATATCAAACCTTTTGATAAGTCACACGACTCGTGTGACTACTCACACGACTCGTGTGGACCTACTTTCTACCAAAATTGATCATTTTGATGAGCCACACGACTCGTGTGGATCCACACGACCCGTGTGACACCTCACACGACCCGTGTGGAAAAAATCAAATTTTTATTTTAATAATTAATATGTTTATCTCATAAACATTTAATTATTTTGTTTATCTCATAAACATTAACAAATCAAAATCTGTTTTTAAAGATGAAAACCGTGGCTCTGATACCACTGTTGGGTTCGCTAGTACCGTACGGGCTTTAAGCAGCGGAATTTAAAATTTTTCAAAGTAAGTATTTATCGTATAAATACAACACCCGTACATACTAATTGCGAATTAACTGATCGTCATCTTTAAAACATGCATCATATACAAATTTTGATTTGTTATATAAAAGTAAATACCAGTACAAATATTTACCGATTTGTCTTGAACTCCTTCACAAACGATGAACTTGAGGGAATCGGTTCCCGGTTTGATAACTTCAATGGATTGAGGTTACTCGCTTGAGGAATCCAAGTGTCTTCCCTCTAACAGTATCCACCCTATGAATCCCGGTTCCGACGACCTTCCTTTGCTAGTAGGAATGACTCGGTTTTCTCGTATAGGAATTTATATGGATTTAATTTAGGAAACTCTCTAGAACTTTTCTTGTTATTGTGAAGAACTTTTCTTCTAACTCTTGAATTTTAAGAACACTTTCTTGAAAATCAAATTAGCAATTTATGTAAACCATTTACATCTATTTATACTAAACATTTTAGCATAAAATAATCAATATTTAGTAATATTTAAATAAAATCTGATTTTATTTAAATACAATTACTAACTATTGACTTTATATATATTAAACAATGTGAGGTGGTTCATAACCACCATTAACCACCATTTATTATATTCATAATTATTATTTTAATCCTTAAATCATATTTAAAGATAAAAATAATAATAGAATAATAAATCTTGAGAATCTATTCCAAAACTTTATTATTATATTCATTTCCCAATTTTCATCCATATTATTATTATTTTGGATTTGAAATTTAAAATCCTATTTTAAAATTCAACTTTATTAATTTAGTAATTACCTTAATTACTAAAGTAATATCCAAAATGTAATTAATCAATCTTATTGATTAATATATTCCTTTAATTGACATCTAATCAAATTAGATATTTATCAATTAATTCTAACCATTAGAAATACAATCTTTACCTTTGTTCATAATTAGTGTGACCTTTTAGGTTCACCTTAATACTAGTAGTGGGTTTATAACACTTTGTAATTTGAGTTAAATCTTATTAACTCTTATTCATGAATTAACCCTTTAATTCATGAACCCACATATCATGGTAACACCTAGCAAGTAGCATGAATCTAGTATTAAGTGAATAGCGAGTAAACCTATTCCGATTACAACTCCATACATGTAAAATCCTTTCGACATCTAATTTCCCGATTAAGTCTTGGGTATGATTTTGTCGAAACCCAAATTGACTTAATAACTATGATTCTATTTCATGTTTATTAACCCGGTTATGAATCACTATTCATCTCTGCCTTGGCCAAGGACTTTGGATTAATAACTATGAAACACATAGGAAATTCACTTATCTTCATAAGTGTCGAATCCTTTATTGGCCACTAACAAACTTCCATACATATTAACATAATACCCAACTTATCCCTTTAAACGATAGTGCTAGCTACCAAAAGGATAAATCAAAGTAGAATGTAATATGCACAAAGTTACCATTGTGCCTCAAGTCTTAGGATTAGTCATGTACTATTGTAACATGAAAATTCTTATTCGACTGAATAAATTCTTCATTAAGAATTTTCATACGGTCATGTTCAGTGAACTTGTTCTCTAACAAGCACCCACATAAATGTACTTACGTCTTACGCTAATGTTGATGGAATGCAACATTCTTGTCCAACAAGCATACAAACTATGTGCAAGTCTTTTATGGATTATTCGATATCCCATCTCGAAACATCCATCGACTTGGAACTGTATTTAAGATCACGGCTTTCAAGGTATGTTCCATGATCACCATCTCTATGCGCAACCATACCTTATAACCATAAGTGATCTAGGGATTTTATCTTAAGTGCAATTATAAGATAAATGCTTTCTCTTAAGATAAAGAAATGCCTTATTCATAATATAATTCCAATAGACTGTATTTACAAGTAGAATACGTCCAATTAGATTGGAACGCCGGGTACCCTACTCTAACAGCTGCTCCATGGACATGTCCATCCTGACAGGCATGAAATGAGCTGACTTTGTCAGTCGATCCACAACTACCCATACCGCGTCGTGATGCTTGGCCGACATCGGTAATCCCGTGACAAAGTCCATGGTCAGCTTCTCCCACTTCCACTGCGGGATCTCTAAAGGCTGTAAGAGACCCAGTGGAACCTTGTGCTCGGCCTTCACTTGCTGGCAGATCAAACACTTCTCGACAAACTTAGCGACATCTCTTTTCATCCCCTTCCACCAAAATGACCTTTTCAGGTTGTGATACATCTTGGTGCTACCGGGATGCGCCAAGTATGGAGCACTATGCGCCTCTGTCAAGATCTCCTTCTTCAGGGCCTCGACATTCGGCACAACTATTCTGCCCTTGTACTCCAAGGCACCATCAGTGCCTCGGTAGAAACCCTCAACTCCTCCGGCATGAATCTTCGCCCCCATCGTACGAACGAACTCGTCGAAGGCTTGATCCCACCGGATCCTGTCTCGTAATGTGGGCCACATTCTCATTGCTCGAATACCTCCCACAACTGGCAACTTGGGAGGTGATTCGACCACCTCTACCTGCATCCGAGCGAACTCATGAATCAACTAACGCTGTTGAGTGATCATACAGGTCAGCTCGCCCTTTCCCTTCCGGCTGAGGGCGTCGGCAACTACGTTCACCTTACCCGGATGATAGTTGATGATACAGTCATAATCTTTCACGAGCTCTAACTATCGCCTCTGGCGCATGTTGAGCTCCTTCTGCGTGAAGATATACTGTAAGCTCTTGTGGTCTGTATAAATCTCGCAGTGGCCTCCGTACAGATAGTGCCTCCAAATCTTCAAGGCGTGAACCATTGCTGCCAACTCAAGATCGTGAGTTGGGTAGTTCACCTCGTGCGGCTTTAGCTAACGAGAAGCATAAGCCACAACCCTGCCGTCTTGCATCAAAACACAGCCTAGACCCTGCTTCGAGGCATCACTACAGATAGTGAAACCCTGTGTGGGGTCCGGAATGGTCAACATTGGAGCCGTCGTAAGCCTCGCTTTGAGCTCCTGGAAGCTCAACTCACAACGACTATCCCACTCAAACTTCACCGATTTCCTCGTCAAACGAGACAATGGCAGGGCAATCTTCGAAAACCCTTCGATGAAGCGTCTATAATAGCCTGCCAAACCGAGAAAACTCCGAACCTCGGTGGCATTTCTCGGCGTCGACCAGTTCCGAACTGCTTCAATCTTGCTCGGGTCTACTTCGATCCCTCTGGAAGTGACAATGTGGCCTAGGAAAGCCACTCGATCGAGCCAAAATTCGCACTTCGAGAACTTGGCGTACAACTTCTCCCGTCGAAGTGTCTCCAAAACTGTTCTCAAGTGCTCCTCGTGCTGTTCCGGGCTACTGGAATAGACCAGAATATCAACAATAAAGACGATGACAAACTGATCCAGGTAATGATGGAAGACACGGTTCATGAGATCCATGAATACCGTTGGCGCATTGCTCAAGCCAAACGGCATCACAACGAACTCATAATGATCGTATCTAGTTCTGAAGGCGGTCTTGGCAACATCGGCCTCTCGGATTTTCAGCTGATGGTAACCAGAGCGGAGATCGATCTTGGAAAATACACTGGCTCCCCTCAGCTGATCCAATAAGTCCTCAATTCTGAGAAGCGGATACTTGTTCTTCACCGTCAACCGGTTCAAATCCTGGTAGTCGATGCACATCCTCATAGACCCATCCTTCTTCTTGACAAAGAGGACAGGTGCTCCCCAAGGTGATACGCTCGGTCGGATGAAACCGAGACTCAAAAGCTCCTGAATATGAGCCTTCAACTCCTGAAGCTCCATAGACGCCATGCGATACGGTGCTTTTGACACTGGTCCCGCTCCGGGGACTAAGTCGATTGTGAACTCCACCTGACGGTTCGGTGGTCCTCCCGGGAGCTAATTGGGAAAAACGTCCACAAACTCACGGACAATGGGTATATCTCCAGGAGACAGCTTCTCCGAAGATTCCCCAACGATATTGACAAGAAACCCCTGGCAATCCTCTCTCTGCATGTACTTCGTCACTTTCGACATGGAAATAACGCGCGGTAAAGTTCGAGACTTCGTCCCCAAGAATGTGATGTGGTCTCCCTCAGACAAGTGCAGCGTCACCTCCCAGTCACAACAACGGATGTCAGCACGGTACCTCATCAACCAATCCATGCCGAGAATCCAGTCGAAGTCATTCATATCGATCACAAACGCGTCTACAACTAAAGTTTGACCTCCGGTATCGATGCTAAAGTTTTTGGACAGGGAACTCGTAACTATCTTCCTTCCCGATGCGAGACTGATCTCGAGAGGGTCGACAATACTCACTCCCTAGGCTCCTAAGGCAGATAAGCACTTGGCCGAGACGAACGAGTGTGTCGCCTCGGTATCGAATAAAGCGGACATTGGAGTATGGAACAATGATAACATGCCAGACATGGTACCTGGCTGCTCTGTGGCCTACTCCTGGTCGAGTGCGTAAATATGAGCGGGTGCTCCACGCTGCTGCTGCTGTCCTGGCGGCCTCTGGCCCTGTTGTCTAGGTGCTGGCTGTCTCTGAGCTGGCAATCTCTGGCCTGTTGGGTTCTGTGAGGAACGTCAACAACATGCACAATATTGAACTTATCGAAATAAATCCTAACGCAGCGGAATCTATAGTTAGGATTAGGACATCACCTTTTAAAATTCTGCCGACTCAGAGACGTTTCTGATTTCCTTTGATGGAGATCGTCTGATTACCACAACTCAATCGGTTGAAGAGTTTGGCCTTTGTCGACTCTAGTCGAGTGTTGAATCACGAACAGATCACGTCTTAGGTCGGGTCAGGTTGCAGCGGTTCGGGTTGCGGACAGATGCGCGTGCGTGTCAACTTTCCTATGCCTGAAAGGACTAGGCGTGCGGCGTCTGGGCTCGCGGTGGTATGTGCTCGGGACGTCTCCTATATGCGCGAGAAGTCCTGATCAGGCGAGGAATAGCGGGTCGCGCGCTGCGGCTTTCCTATTCCTGTGAGGACTAGGCGAGCAGGGTCTGTGTCATGCCGATCGTATGCGGCACGTTTCTTGGGGCGCGAGGAGTCCTGGTCGATAGAGGAGTCCTGGTTGAGCGAGGAGTCCTAGTCGAGCAAGGAGTCCTGGCTGAGCAAGGAGTCTTAGTCGAGCGAGGAGTCCTGGTTGAGCAAGGAGTGGTTTTCCGGCGGTGGTCGACGGCGGCGAATGGCGGCAGTCGGCTGAGGAAGGTGACCGAAAAATATGAAGGTTTGAGGTTTAATATAATCTCACCTTAAAGCCTTCTAATGAATTACCTAAACACCTACTTCAATTAATCTTGGTGGTTCGATTAATTGCATCTCTCTAACTCTCGAACAAGACAACTTTTTTCTCTTTGAAAGATGGAAAAAACGAGTCTCACATATGTCTCAAGAGGTTGGGACATGGTGTATTTATAGGCTCCATTAGGGACCTTAAGGAGGTGCCAAATATGGGCTTATCCCAATAAGCCAAGGAATCCTAATTCTACTCCACAAGCTAATCCATATTAGGTCATGACTCCTTCTCCTAACATCACCTTCTAGAAGACTCTCTAGTCTCCTAACCCTAGGTAATAATCTAGAAGGAATATTCCCCAAGTCTTGGAATAATAATTATGGAATAAAATTAATTCTTAAAATCCTAATAAAATTAAATAATAATATATCCCACTAGAATATTATTATTGCTCTCCCCATTTGGCTCCAATTTAATCAATTAAATTAAACCTCCACTTGATTAATAAATATTAATCTGATTGACTGATTTACCTCCCTATGTTTAAGATATAACGTCCGTGGATTAATTAAATTACTGACAAAATAATTAATCGACTTCTTATTCATTTCCGAAATTAGTACCACTCAGATCTTTAATCATTGTGTCGGATAAATATCCACCTGCAGGGTTTAACACAATATTCCTTCCTGAGCTCATTTCGGGGACGTCATCAATCCAGCGCACTGGAACACGGTACCATAAATAATTTATAACAGCTCGTCATATAATCACTCTTATTTACCAAAGTACTGAGTACGTCATCCCAATGGAATAGGAATCACCCTTGGTAAATCAAATAAATAAGTAATGAATATACACGACTATTTTATATTATCTTATAGCTTTAGAGAACGCATCAATCCCTGAAGGTATAGATTACAACAACGATCAGTGAGTCGCATAATCTTATCCTTCCGGTGGTCCTGTTCAATACTTAACATAAGTACTAGTGTAATTCTCCAGCCAAGGTCAACTGAATCAAGAATACACTACAGTCTTTTTCCGAGTGAGGTCTCACTGCCAGTCTAGACTGTGAACAAATGATTTAGTCTTACAAGGAACTGATAGATGACCTTTCTGTTCGAGACACCACGAACCACACTATCTCAATGTAAGACAAGGAGTATGATTGCATAAATAAATAAACTGCAAGCATATATACTTTGACTAAAACATGATTGCCAGATCAAAATGGTATTACTAATATCAGAAAGCCAAGCTTTTACAGCATATCTAACATGGCCCTGCTGTGGCTGAAGGCGGTCTTGGCAGTCTCTGATCCGGTGTCCTGGGCGGCGGCAATGGTAGCATATGTCCTGCCCGGCAAGACACTCCCCGCGGTGCAGACGTCCGCAGGTAGCGCAAGCCGGCAGGTACTGTCGGGCTGGCTGGCCCGCCTGAGCTGGGCCCCTCTGTCTACGGTTCCTCTTATCCTTGTAATCCTCCCACTTTCTCTTGTTCTTCTGCTGAGCTGGCTGGGGTGGTGGAATGGCGGCTGGCTGTCTGGCTAGTGCCTGGGCACGGGCGTCTCTCTGAATGCACGCCTCAATCTGCTGAGCACGCTCAACAGTCTCGGCGTAGTCAAGGAAGCCATTGCTGGTGATCAAGAGTCGGATGTTGCTCCTCAAACCATCGAGGAACTGTGTCGCCTTCTTCTCCTTCGTATCAACAAGATGCGAAGCAAAGGCACTCTTATGAGCGAACTCGCGCTCGTACTCATCCACTGAACGCTCACCCTGCTGGAGAGCGGCAAACTCCCGTGCCATCCTCTGCTTGAAATGGCGAGGATAGAACTTGTCCTCCAATATCGTCTTAAACTGAGCCCATCTCACAGCGTCATGCTCATCCTCAGTGCTTAAACGCCAGTAATCCTCCCACCAGTCTCCGGCGGCTCCCTCTATCTGCAGTTCGGCGCACGCCATCTTGTGTGCCTCAGAAATCCCCATAATACAGAAGATCCTCTCCATCTTCCGGATCCACTCGGCCACGGCTAACGGGCCACTCTCCCCAGTGAAACGGGGCGGATCATACGTACAGAATTGGCTGACCACGACAGCCTGGTCCTGCTCAATCGGTTCCTGGGGATCTCTACGCAGCGGCATTCTGAAGATCCAAATATACTTGAATTGATCAGTATAGCCAATTAAGAAATAGCCATACTAGACTAGAAATAATAAAGTAAATAATAAATATCCGAAAACACCTAGCTTGGCTAGAGTTCCGGTATACTTAAACTTTCTATGTTCTGGCTCGTAATGGAGTTCTGACTTAGTCTAGAGTCCTTGGACTTAGTTGTTCTAGAGTTCTTCTGTCTAGAGTTCTGTCTCTAGAGTTATCTGTCTTATAGGAGGATAGTCATCTAGGCCCCGTACTTGAACTGAATTTAGCACTTGCAAATTTAAACTGAGTCAGGTGACTTACCTCGGAGTCGGTGCGGATGAGCGTGGCGTGGTCATGCTTTTCTAAACTTTGAAAGTATACAGAAATGCACTCTGCGCTCTGATACCACCTTCTGTCATACCCCGCCTTACTACCTTTGAAAAATCAGAGTAAAATTTTTGTTTTTATTTTCGAAAGGACGTGCGAGCTTGGTTTTTGAAAATACTGACTTATTGCAGGATGTCACAGATAAAAACTTAACTTAACTGGCTCACAGACATAAATAAAACATGCAACCAAGCTATCCGCTGCGGATAATGGAATTAAACATGCTAAGTCTGTACTGTCTCACACTGTCTAGAAAACTGGCTAGCGGAAGCATCCGAAATACGAATACATAACATGCATACATAACTGAATAAATATACATGATCATAGCTAAGACATAAAAGTGTGCGTAAAATATGTCCGACTCTCATGACCACGCTGCGCCGCATCTGTGCTCATCCGACATGCTCGACTCCGTCTCCTGAAAAACACAATGGGGGCGTGAGCAAACGACTATGCTCCGCAAAGACCAGTACTGAATAAAACATCATCTATAATAACGTGTCATGAACATAAATATATAAGAGCTGAAACTGTAAACTGTTCTTTACTTTCTTTTCTGATCTGTGGTCAAAAGACCCTCGGCCATGGCCGCTCGTGTGCACACGCCGATGGGGTATAAAGGCCTCGGCCCCCCAACGGTCATCAAGTGGGATATTTAAGCCCTTAGGTTGGCCCCCAACCCGGAACTAAACTGTCTCAAACATACCTCTGCCATGGTACAGATATTATCTATGATGTGACATCCAGTACATGACCCCCACCTGAAAACTTGGAATCTGATGCAAGTGCTGAACTGGAGTAGCGGTCGAAGGCTCGACTCTCCTTAGGCTACATAAATTTTAAGCAAAATAATGCTAAGTATAATGCTCGGAATAATTAATTATATGCTAAAATGCTCGGACTGATCTATGCGATTAAACTGGACTGGACTAGCTCGGAAAAATACTAAAAATTCCGGAACGAGACTCGGATCAGAAATTACGAATCAAAACTGACTCGAACCGCCGGTCGAACCGGCCGATTCGCTGACTGGCTGGACCGTCGGCTCGACTGAACTGGGCAGTCGGGCTGGGCTCGGCTAGACCGGGCTTGGTCCCGCGTCGGGCCAGCTGGTGCTCGAGC
>BKCP01005417.1:97082-109805 GCA_008636005.1 Striga asiatica | reverse complement strand
CAAATAAAATAAATCCAAAAAAAAAAAAAATAATAATAATAATCTCTAAATAATCCGGAACAAATGGGGCGCTACAATCTACCCACCTTAAAAGGAATTCCGACCTCGGAATTCGAAAACAAAAACAAAACAACCAGAATACAAAAGAGTACAAAGGGGATCAAAAAGCGAAGTTCGGATATCTCCTCCTAATATCGGCCTTGATCTCCCAAGTCGCCTCAGGATCGTCGTGTCGGCTCCACAACACCTTCACAAGACTCACTGCCCGGTTCCTCAGCTGATGGACCTTCCGGTCCAATACGGCAACCGATACCTCCTCATAGGTAAGGTCTCGCTCGACCTGCAGCTCGCCGAAGTCCATCACGTGGTCGGGATCATGTACATATCTACACAGTATCGAGACATGAAACACATCATGCATTCCCGCCAAACTCGGTGGCAAAGCTAGCCGATAAGCCAAATCTCCGACTCGAGCAAGGATCTCAAAGGGCCCGATATAGCGAGGCCGAAGCTTCCTCTTCTTTCCGAAGGGAATCACACCCTTCATGGGCGAGACCTTCAGAAAGACGTGATCTCCAACAGCATACACATGCTCATGCCTATCTCGATCGGCATAAACCTTCTGCCTCTCTTGGGCAGATCGGATATTCTTCCGGATCTCGTCCACCTGCTCCGAAGTCCTACGAATGAACTCCGAACCCATAATCTTCCTCTCACCGACTTCATCCCAATATATAGGAATCCGAACCTTTTGGTCGTACAAAGCCTCGTACGGTGCCACCTTGATCGAGGCGTGATAACTATTGTTATAGGCCAGCTCAACCAATGGCAACGCACTCTCCCAAGTTAGGCTACGGTCCAAGACCACAGCCTTCAGAATATCCTCCAAGTACTGGATCGTCCGCTCCGATTGACCATCTGTCTGGGGGTGAAAGGTTGTGCTAAATGCCAACCTCGTCCCCATAGCTCGGTGCAAACTCTTCCAGAACTGACCCGTGAACTTCGGGTCTCGGTCAGACACAATCTCCACGGGCACCCCGTGGAGTCGAACAATCTCATATGCGAACAACTCGGCATAATCACTGGCCTTCATAGTCGTCCTGACTGGCAAAAAGTGGCAGACTTCGTGAGTCGATCCACAATCACCCAGATAGAGTCGTGTCCGGATCTTGATCTCGGCAACCCACCACGAAGTCCATGGTGAGGCACTCCCACTTTTACATGGGAATGTCAAGTGGCTGCAATAGCCCTCTCGATTTCTGGTGTTCAGCCATCACTTGCTGATACACCAGGCATCCGTTCACGAACCTCGCTACTTGGCGCTTCATACCTCGCCACCAGAAAGTCTTTCTCAAGTCCTGGTATATCTTCGTGCTACCCGGATGGACGGTGTACAGAGCACTGTGAGCCTCTTTCAGTATCTCTCGTCGCAGTTCCCAAACCTTCGGAACACAAAGTCTCCCCTCGAAGACTAAAGCACCGTCGGTCGTAACCGTGAAACCACCAATCCATCTAGCTAATGCCAACTCTTTCATTCGACATAAGAAACGATCGTTCGGCTGCTCGGCGACGATTCTCAATCGGAGAGTCGGTCCCACAACTAGTGCTCCCAGAATGCCACTAGATCTCAGAGTAGACTTCACGATCTCCAGTCTCAGTCGTTCGAAATCCCAGACCAATTTCTCTTCTCGGGTAATCATGAAGTTCAGCTTACCGTGACTCCTCCGACTCAACGCGTCGGCGACCACATTAGCTTTCCCCGGATGGTAGCTAATTGTGCAATCATAGTCCTTCACAAGCTCTAACCACCTTCGTTGCCGCATGTTGAGCTTCTTCTGCGTTAAAATGTACTTCAAACTCTTGTGGTCGGTGAAGATTTCGCACTTGCCCCCGTAGAGGTAGTGCCGCCAACTCTTAAGTGCATAGACCACTGTGGCAAGCTCCAGGTCATGGGTCAGATAGTTCGCCTCATGAGGCTTCAACTGCCTCGATGCGTATGCCACAACCTTCCCTTGCTGCATCAACACACAGCCCAGACCCATCTTCGAGGCATCGCTATAAATAGTGAACCCCAAAGTCGGATCTGGTATGGTCAACACAGGTGCACACGTGAGCCTCTTCTTTAACTCTTGAAAGCTCGACTCGCACTGGGGACTCCATACAAACTTGATTTTCTTCTTGGTCAGGTTCGTCAGTGATTGGGCCACCTTTGAGAAGCCCTCGATGAAACGCCGATAATATCCTGTCAATCCCAGAAAGCTGCGGATCTCACTAGCATTCTTCGGCGTCTCCCACTTGCTGACAGTCTCAATCTTTCCCGAGTCTACTTTAATTCCCTTGGCCGTGACAATGTGGCCCAAGAAAGCCACTCTATCCAGCCAGAACTTACATTTCGAGAATTTCGTGTATAGCTTCTCTTGATGAAGGGTCTCTAGCACTACTCTCAAATGCTCCTTGTGCTGCTCGATGTCCCGGGAATATATCAAGATGTCGTCGATGAAGATGATGATGAATTGGTCTAGGTATGGATAGGAGACACGGTTCATCAAGTCCATGAAGACCGCAGAGGCATTGCTCAACCTAAACGGCATCACCACGAACTCGTAATGGCTGTATCTAGTCTGGAAAGCGGTCTTTGAGACATCGGACTCCTTGATCTTCAGTTGATGGTAACCAGACCGCAGATCGATCTTGGAGAAGACACTGGCTCCCCTCAACTGATCAAAGAGATCCTCGATTCTCGGCAGGGGATACTTGTTCTTGACCGTCAGATTATTCAACTCTCGATAATCGATGCACATGTGCATGGAACCATCCTTCGTCTTCACGAAAAGCAAGGGCGCTCCCCAGGGAGAAACACTCGGTCGGATGAAACCAAGGTTCAACAGTTCCTTGATTTGCATCTTGAGTTCTTGCAACTCCTTCGGTGTCATTCTATAAGGTGCCTTTGAAATGGGTCCGACTCCAGGTAGCAAGTTGATGGTGAATTCCACTTGTCGGTTTGGCGGTCCACCTGAAAACTGATAGGGGAAGACGTTGGGGTATTCGCACACGATGGACACATCCCCAGGTGATTCCTTCTGCTCTTTCCCTACTCCAACCATGCTCACTAAGTAGCCTTGGCAGCTACCCTTCGATATTCCCTTCATAGCCTTAAGGGAGGATATGACCTTTGGCACGGTTCTCGATTTGGCGCCAAAAAACACAATTGGCTCTCCATCGGTCGGATGCAGTGTGACTTCCTTCTCCAAACATCGGGTATCGATGCGGTAGTGAGTGAGTTAGTCCATGCCGAGGATGACGTCGAAATCTCGTATGTCTAGGATGTACGCATCTGCCTCCAGTGTCTGGCCTTCGATTGAAATCTCGAGTCCCCGTACCATCGTATCGGTAGAGATCGTATTTCCCGAAGCTAAAAAAAACTCGAGAGCATCGATCCTACTAACACTGCGGATTCCCAGTGACTCCAAACATTGACAAAAAATAAACGAATGCGTGGCCCCGGTATCACATAATGCAAATATAGGTACATTTGATAAAGATAGCATGCCAGACATTGTACCTGCATTGTTGGCTGTCTCCTCCTGAGTCAAGGCATAGACTCGGGCTGGTGCACACTACTGCTGCTGCTGATGCTGGGGCTGGTGCTGATTTGGCCTCCGGGGTTCTGGGCAGGCACGGGAGTAATGACCCTTCTTCTGGCAGTTGTAGCAAGTCACGTCGGCAGCTCGACACATATTGGCTTCGTGGCTTATCCCGCATGCTCTACACGGTGGTGGTCCTGCCGGAAACTGGCGGATAGACTGAGCATTCTGTGCCACGGGATGATGTTGTGGCTGGCGTGGGTCATGGTTAGGGCGCTTGCCCTTCTTACGATTCTGATGATCATTCTTCCTCTTGCCAGAGCTAGAGGATAGGGGAGCTGTAGCATATGGGACAAAATACTCATAAGGTAACTGAGGAATGAGCAGCGGCTCATAGGATGGCGGAGGAATGGCTGGTGGTGCAGTCTGGACAGACTAAGCAGCGTGGTAGTATGAGGGAACCGGTGCTATTGGGATAAGACAACTCTCCACTTCATGTGCCCGACGCACCGTATCAGCATAGGGCATCAAACCATGACTCCTAACTCGCTAACAGATCCTCTGATTCAGCCCCTTCAGAAATTTTCGGGCCTTCTTCTAATCGGTGTTCACCATCTCACCGGTAAAAATACTCATCCTGGTAAAGGTGCGTATATACTCTTCCACGCTGGAGTTGCCCTGCTGCAGATGATAGAAGTCATGCTCCATCCGGTCAATAAAGCTCTACGGAAGGAACTTTTCCCGGACAACCTCTTTCATCTGATCCCAGGTGATAACATTACGCTCAGCTACTGTCTTCAGAGACCAGTAGTCAAGCCACCAGTCGGGCGTGTCCGCCTTCATCTGAAAAGTGGCAAGAGAGACGCGGTTTGCATCCGAGAGAGGAAGCACAACAAAAATCATATCGAGTTCCTTCATCCACTCAAGCACCGCAGTTAGCACTGTCAAAATGGGCCATGGCCCGCGGGCTGGCCCGTCCGTCTGCCTAAATGGACGGGCTTGGGCCTTTGCTTGGCCAGCCCGTTCAATCGTGGGCTAATTTGGCCCGCCCCGTTTGGCCCACGGTCTAAAGCGGGCTGGCCCGCGGTCCAACCCATTTTTTAAAAATTTATTTATTTGTTAATTTTATATTATTTCAATTTAGTATTTCTTATTTTACTTCTATAACTATTAAATGGATGACAAATACTTAACATCATTACACATGAAGCCTTACTGGTTTATTAATATACTAGTAAATGTAAGGATAGTCAAACCAAAAAGTATATAAGAGTGCATAATACCAAAAAACCCGCGAGCGAGCCGATGTGGCCTGCGGGCTAATGAGGGAGGGCCACGGGCCATGGATTTCCCAGCTTGTAGAAATGCGGGTCATTTTGGCCCGCCCTGTTTGAACCACGGGCCAGAGCGGGCCGGACCAGACCGGCCCGTTTGACGCTGCTAACCGCGGTGGGTTCCTCGGTCCCCAAGAAGTTGGGTGGGTGCATGCTCTGGAATTGGACTAAGAGTCTCGAAAAGTCCAGATTCGGATTAGGCGGAGCCTGCTGATGAGGTGGGGATGGAGGCGGGGTTGCCTGACGGTTTGTGGGTGTTGCGAGTGTTACAATGAGCCATAGTTCTACACTGTACAGACCGAAAAGTTTAGCACAATAATAATTTCTAGAGTTTATCATTAAACACTAGAGTCCAAAATAAATCAATGGTGGATAAATTCCTAAGCCCCATATAAGATAAGCAAAACAATAAAACTCATACCTTGAGCTGGCGCGGCGAGACGAAAGCGAGTGGTCGAATGGTCATTAAATAAACTAACATTAGAGATAGTCTACAGAAACGCAGACTAGCTCTGATACCACACTGTTACGCCCCATTTTATTTTAAAGAATTTACCGAATTTATTTATAAAAATCAGAGTTAATTTTTCGCAAAATCCCAATTTAAAACTTTAATAATTAACAGGCGCTACTTAACTACCGGCAACAATTAAACAAATACGAACAAATAGATAGAACCTACACATGCATAAACTAACAGTTATAAAATAAAACCAATTTATTCATAAGTCTCAAAACCATTCAGAAAGTTTAACATGAATCAACGGTTCATCCAAACATAATCATGGTGTTCAAAGAGGAAGCATAAACAATCCAAAATAAAAACAAGTAGTTCAACATAGATAGCAATGGGCGGAAGCAAAATACACATCAACTAATGACCACCACTCGATCGTCTTCACGCAGCCGCCGCCGCCGCCAGCCATGCTCAACCTATACAGAGGAAGAGGAGACAAAGAGAAAAGAAATGGGGGTGAGCAAAGCATTATGCTCACCATTATCGCATAGTATATCCCGCATAAAGATTCAAAACCATAAATAATGTATGCATAGAATCTAGGTCTAACTCTCTACTTGGCCTTATCGCAAACCTCCTATGTACATACAACAAACCTTCCGACCAGACATCGGCAAGGATGTAACTGGAAACCTTCCCATTTCGGATACAACGTCAAAGGCACTATCAACAGGACACCTAAACTAGGGTTCTCATGCATACAAAAGATATCGAGGGAAACATTTATACGAAATAACAAGTGCGACAGTTATAGATACAACATAAATGTACCCACCTGATTGCAGCGATAAATTCACAATACAAGATTCAAAAGGTAGGATTTGAGGTCAACACCTTATAACACCTACACGAAATCAAGATAACTCTCGATTACAACTAATCCAACGATCACACAAACTTAGTCGAATCCATCGACAAAGTGGCTCGTGGAAGATTCTCGTGGAATTATGGAACAGTCGACTCGACTCAAACCAAAAAGAAAAAACACATAAAAAGACTAACTCATAATACACTCAGCCAATGAACATGAATTTCAAACCACTTACAAAGCATGATGCGGGGACCTCATATATCAAAATTCATTTGAAAATTCCAATGTTAACATATTCAACCAATAAGTCGAGCAAATTGACAATTAACCCTCATTTTCTAGTTGACCAGGTAAATGAACGAATTTTGATTTGATATTTGAACACGTAATAGACATCACTGAGTATATCAAAATAACCAAGTTTCAGCCATATCACTTGAACATGCGATTTTATAAAATTAAAACAAGTTTTCAGCAAAAATAAGCACACTTTCAAAGCCTGATCAAATGAATGAGTTAACATTTGAAATTTTTACACAAGCAACTTCAGCAGGTGAATATCAACATATAAATATTTCAGCTTTAAACATTAAACATGCGAATTATGAAAATTGTAACAAAATTCTGTTAGTGTTATATACCGAAAGCTCGGGTTTGCATGTTATTACACTTTTGCCCTTTATGAATGAGAATCGTGTTAGATTAAACAAGTTCTACATTCTGTTGTTCTGCAATTAGATAGGGTGGGTCGTCATCGGGCGAATCGAAGATCACTCTATCAGTCGCTTGGGAACAAGAATAGTTGTTCACAACCTAGATGGACATGAACACCCCATCCGAACGGTTGTAGTGTCAACTGTACAGTTTGTCTTGACTGATAAATTGCACTAGTGCATTTATGTATTGAACAGGATCCCAACGAGGAGAAGTTCATTTTATACTGATCGTCGTAAATGAACTAGGCCTCGGTTAATTACTGCGTTCTCTTAACTCGTAAGATATTAAACAGGCAAATATATATAATATATATTACTTTGATTCACATGTGTGAGGTTCAGTTCGCTGGATTAATATTCCTACTATTTTGGGTAATATTATTATATATAAGATGTGCTGTTAGGATATTTACGGCCACCATATGCGTTAGTTTGATGATGTCCCCGGAGTGAGTTCATGAAGGATTGTTATGTTAAACCCTGCAAGTGGATTAAGTTCCGGCATAATAAGAATGTGATGAACGAGCGCTAGCTTCGGTGAAATAATAATAAATTAATTAATTCTTGATTGTCAGTAATCGAATTAATTAATGGACATTATATCTTAAACGTGGGGAGGTAAATCGAGTAACTATTATTGGAGTCTCAAATGTAATTTGGGCTAGGAAAAGGGAGTGCAATAATGTAATGTTGGTGGCCCATTAATATTATTTAATTAATTAGAAGAGTGCGCTTGGCCTACAGTTAGTCTAATTAATTAAGGAGCCATTTTTCTGATCTCTTAAGGGTCCCTACTGTAACTCTATATATACGTCATTAAGCTCATGAGAAGAGAACATAATTCCTATTCTAACGTGAGACGTCCCACACCTCTCTCTCTCTAGATCTCATACGAGATTTATCTTCTACTTGTTGCTCCACTGGTACAAGTTGAAGAAGAGTGTATTGAGTAATACAGTAGAAGATTCGTAGGTAAACCGAGACGAAATATGTTTTGTCTTACAGAACTAACCGGAGGTCCAATTGAGACGCACAGCATACCCAGACGACCATCTTGATGAGAGCTTTCCATCGCACCCGAGATCGCCGGATTCCGACGCCGCACGCGCCCTCACGCACCGTCAGAAACTCCCAGGCTGGAAGTTTCGTTTTGATCTGTTTGCATCTGTTTGATCCGATTTTGATCTGATCTTGTCCGTGCAACCAAAGACGTGATTTGCGGTTAATCAATTGCAGTCAACCGTTCGTGGTCAACCAGATCTACATAAATTTTAAGTCGTAAGTTCTCTACGTCAAACCTTTAGATCCGCTGCGCATAGGTTTACGTTTGCAATTGAATTCGTGACTTGTACATAACGAGATTCTCACAGATCCCAACAAATTCTGCAGAATTATACATTTCATCAAAACCGTACCAATATGAACTCCAAAAATCCTAGGCATTTCTCCTCACGCATAACATCCATAAATAGGCATATAAACCAAAATTTAGCAATTTACAACAACAGGTCGAATTTTCATAAATAAAACGAGTTTTAGCAGAATAACACAAACTATTAATTACCTTAGTGAACGAAGTCCAATAATTATGAAATTTTGACACAAGGTCGATATGCATCAGGAGAACAACATATCCAAACTTCAGAATTTTTGGACAACAAATCAATTTATCACAAATTTAACAATCCACAGCAGCATCATAATAGTTAAAAATTCATAAATTAAGATCTACACCTCCAAATGACACAAGGTCAAGACCAGCATCACAAGGACACAAACATGTTCCAAATTCCATGAGATCTCCACGAGTTATCATCAGATCATTTGGGTTTCAAAATAAAATCCAAAGATCCATGATTATCATAAAAACAAAATACATAATTTTAACATATTAATATCCAACACCATATATTATCACATTTCAACAAGAACACATCTAGCACAAATATATTTAACGGAGTCTAGCAAATATACCAAACACCAAGGGGAGAATACGAACACGGCTCGATCATGGAAAGGCTCGGTTTTCGATGTTCGATTCCTAAGGGCGGGGAACTCGTCTGCTTGTGCTCAACGTTGGAGGCGACTCGCACGGATGAGGAGGATTTCCAGAGGTGGCTCGTGGACGTTGGTATTCCGACTGGACTCGGTTACTTGGTTCGATCGACATAAAAGTTAATAATGATATCATTCAGCTCGATATTAAAATTTTGCATTTAAACAACTACGAGCATATAATCACAAAGGAATCAATAATTGAGCATGAATAAAATAAATCTAGAAAATAAAATAAATAATAATAATCTCTAAATAATCCGGAACAAATGGGGCGCTACAAGTCGGGTCGCAACGGTTCGGGTCGCAGACAGCAGCTGGTCGGGACCTGTTGGCGCGGGTTGCGGATGCTGGCAGATGCGCGTCGAGGTGTGACGCACGGGTCTAGGTCGCAGGCGGTCGCTAGCGCGAGGGGATCGGGCGCATTCGTGTCGCGTATCCTGGGCGCGCGCGGAGTCCTGGGCGAGCAAGAATAGCGGGTGCATATCGGGCAGTCACAGGATCACGCAGGACGCGCTGGGCGCTATTCCTATGTGCAGGAGGACGAGGTCGCGATCACGAGTAGGGACGATCGGCACGGCGTCGCTGGGGCTCGCGGCTGGGACTTGGGCACGAGGTCTGGCTATGCGCGGTTGCGGGCGGAGGCTCGCGATAGTGCGCGGCTGGGCTCGGGCGAGGTCTTGGCGGCGGCGGTCGGCTAGGGAAGATGACCGAAAAATATGAAGATTTGGGGTTTGAAATAATATTATCTTAAAGCCTTCTAATGGATTACCTAAACACCTACTTCAATTAATCTTGGTGGTGCGATTAATTGAATTTCCCTAACTCTCGAACAAGACAATTTTTTCTCTCTTGTGAAGTAGAAAAATCTGCCCTCAATGATGATGTACAAGAGGTTGGGACATGGTGTATTTATAGGCTCCATTAGAGATCTTAAGGAGGTGCCAAATATGGGTTTATCCCATTAGGCCAAGGAATCTTAATTCTATCCATAAACTAATCCCTACTAGGTCATGATTCTTTTCTCCTAACATCACCTTCTAGAAGACTCTCTAGTCTCCTAACCCTAGGTAATATTCTAGAAGGAATATTCTCTAAGTCTTGAAATAATAAATATGGAATAAAATTAATTCCTAAAATCCTAATAAAATGAAATAATAATATATCCCACTAGAATATTATTATTGCTCTCCCAATTTGGCTCCAATTTAATCAATTAAATCAAACTTCCACTTGATTAATGAATATTAATCTAATTGACCGATTTACCTCCCCTTGTTTAAGATATAACATCCGTCGATTAATTAAATTAGTGACAAGATAATTAATCAACCTCTTATTCATTTCCGAAATTAGTACCACTCAGAACTATAATCATTGTGTCGGATAAACATGCACCTGCAGAGTTTAACACAATATCCTTCTTGAGCTCATTTCAGGGACGTCATCAATCCATCGCACTGGAACACGGTGACCATAAATAATTTATAATAGCTCGCCATATAAACATTCTCATTTACCAAAGTACCGAGTATGTCATCCTAACAAATTAGGAATCACCATTGGTAAATCAAATAAACAAGTAATAAATGTACACGACTATTTTATATTATCTTACTACTTTAGAGAACGCGTCAATATATCACTGAAGGTATAGATTACAACAACGATCAGTGAGTCTCATAATCTTATCCTTCAGGTGGTCCTGTTCAATACTTAACATAAGTACTAGTGTAATTCTCCAGTCAAGGTCAACTGAATCAAGAATACACTACAGTCTTTTTCCAAGTCGGGTCTCACTGCCAATCTAGACTGTAAACAAATAATTTAGTCTTATAAGGGACTGATAGGTAACCTTTCTGTTCGAGACACCACGAACCACACTATCTCAATGTAAGACATGGAGTATGATTGCATAAATGAATAAACTGCAAACATATGCACTTTGACTAAAACATGATTGCCAGATCAAAATAGAATTGTTCATATCTGAAAGCCAAGCTTTTACAACATATCTAACAGTAATTTATTATCAGCTACCTGCATTGCACGGGTTGTGTACTAATTTAAAATAGACATGTTTTATGTAATTTTGCACAATTTAAATTTGGATAAATGTATTAAAATGATACATATTTTGAAAAGAATATAATGTAATTTATTATCAGTTACCTGCATCGCACGGGTTGTGTACTAACTTTAAATAGACATGTTATAGAAATTAGATTTGAAACTAGTACAACACCCGTGTACTACATGAGTGCTTGTTAAAAAATTATTTTTAAATTGTAAAATTGATGAGAAAAATTATTTTAAATTTTATTTATTTTTTTACAAAAAATATATATTATTATATATTTTAGAATGACATTTGTTACTTATGCGATTTACATGTGTTATATTATAGTAATTTTTATAACTTATATCATATAACTACCTGAAATATAAATATATTAATTGATAAATAATTTTATCTTTCTAACTAATATGAAAAATAATTTTATTATTGTTATAAAAAGAAAATATAATTTTTTATGCATAAAATATAGATGTTAAATAGAAAATCATCAAGAGATGATTAATTTGATATATTATATATGTAAAACTGATAAAAAATACAAAAGTTATTAACTTTTAAATATATTTACAATTCATTGGTTATAATAAGAAATGATATTAAAATGCAATTAATACATGTAACATGACCATAAATAATCAACATATTTATGGATAATGTAAACCTAATTATTTTTGGATTGGAAGTAAATTAAAATCTACCCGACGAACCATGTAATTTTGCTACATTGGATCCCGAAACATGCGAGCCTGCCACTTAGGCTCAACACGTTCTGAATTAATATATAGGGGGGATAAATATCATTTTTAAAAGAATACATACTAATTTCTATTACTTTAGAATATAATTTATAGATTTATTTGATATAATTTAATTTAGTTTGATAAATAAATTTAAATTTTATTTATAAGGATATATATTATTGTTTTGTATTATATATATATATATATATATACTAAAAGATAGTTAATTTAATATATAATATATGAAAATTAAAATACAAACAAAAAAGTTATAAAATCTTAAAATAACAAGAACAAACATTTATGAAAACTAATCCGAAAAAAATCAATCATGGATTTAGTGTGATAAAAAATATTAATTTATATCAAGCCTAACTCCAAACCATGATTTTTTTGCCAAATATAATTCCAAAGCACGAGAGTTTGCCAAATAGGCTCAGCTCAAATTAGATATAGAGGGGATTTCAACAAATTAAAAGTAAATTGTATTACATATTGATCCATATTTTTAGTTTATAAATATTATTTAATAATTTTTTAAAATTTATAAATATTAATGAATATTTAGATTAGTGAAAGTTTTTTTTTTTCAAAACGATTAGTGAAAGTTGAAGATGCTAGAAAACGGGTTTGGATTTAGTTGGGGAAATATGCACAAAAGAATGGGATAAATATGGTTCGTTGGGTGAGTGGAGACGGAGTATTATAGACAAAATCAGTCTTCCAGAGTCTAATTACTTTCCCATTTTGCTGAAGTGAGTCAAGTGACGATGATCATGTAACAGCCCCAAGTCCCGAGTGGCAATCCATGTTTTGATCTTCATAATCTGTTGCCGCACCAAATTCTTTATTTTTTACCCACCTTTTTCCTTCTACTTTGTTTGTT